>VDFB02271358.1:273736376-274336376 GCA_007258455.2 Sequoia sempervirens
AATTGTGTAAATTTCACCAAGTCCACAACACATTAGTTAGACTCTACAACTATGATAGAAGAAAAAGTAAGTTTATGTTTACTTTCTAAAGTTGAACCTAAAATAGTGATTGAGGCATGAAAAGATGAATTTTGGATAAAGGCTATGGAAGAAGAATTAATGCAAATTGACAAGAATTGGACTTAGGAACTTTTCCCAAGACCAACGAACAAGAATGTGATTGGAACTAAATGGGTGTTCTAGAAAAAACTGAATGAGAGTGAAGAAGTTGTTAGGAACAAGTAAAGGCTTGTGTGTAAAGGCAACTCACAAGTAGAAGGAATAGAATTTGAAGAGACATTTTATTTGGTGGAAAGAATGGAAGCTATGAGGATGTTTTTGGATTTTGCAGCACATAAGGATTTCAATGTTTATTAGATGGATGTGAAGTCCACGTTGTTGAATGGTGAGCTAGAAGAAGAAGAATTTTATATTGAACAACTAGAAGGATTTTAGTTATTAGATAACCCTAATATGGTTTGCAGATTGAAGAAGGCATTGTATGGAATCAAGCAAGCTCCCAGAGCTTGGTATGCAAGATTGGATAGGTACTTGTTGTAGAAAGGATTCAATAGAGGTATCGTATATAGAAATCTTTATTTTAAGGTGGAAAAATATCAAATCTTGATTGTGGTTGTGTATGTTGATGACATTATCTTTGGATGGAATGAAAGTATGTGTAAGAGATTTGCAGAAGAAATGTAGAATGAGTTTGAAATGTTAATGTTTGGGGAGATGAATTTCTTCCTTGGACTAAAAATCAATTAGAAAAAAAGGAATTTTCATTTCACAATCAAAATATGTCAAGGAAATGCTGAATAAGTTTGGAATGGAAGACTCTAAACCAGTATGTACTACTATGGTTATTGGTTGCAAGTTAAGAAAGAATGATGAATCTCCTAAGGATGATCTGAGAAAGTATAGATCAATGATTGGACGACTATTGTATCTAACTGTTACCAGATCATATATCATGCATGTACAATTTTCTTGTGGCTAGATTTCAAGAAGATCCCAAAGAGTCACATGTGGCAATAGTGAAGAGAATATTCAGATACTTTAAGGGAACTCCACAACATGGCTTGTGGTATCCAAAGGATACAAATTTCTCTCAAGTGCTTATACAAATGTAGATTGGGCAGGTTTTGTTGATGATAGGAGAAGTACAAGTGGTGGTGCCTTGGTTAAGAAAGAAACATGAATTAGTGTCATTATCTACTGTAAATGTAGAATACATTATTGTAGCATCATGTTGCACACAGGTGTTGTGGATGAAACAAACCTTAAAGGATATCAAAGTGGTATATGAAAAACTAATTTATATATTTTGTGACAATACAAGTGCTATCAATATTTCAAAGAATCTGGTAATGCATTCAAGGACAAAGCATATTTTATTCTAGTATCACTTTTTGAGAGAAAAAGGTTGTAGAGAATGAGGTGAAGTTGGAGCATGTGCCTACAAAGGATCAAGTTGCAGATATTTTCACTAAGGCTCTTCCTAAGGATAATTTTGAGTGTCTCTAAGAGAATTTAGGGGTTATTTCCCCTCCTTTCAATTAGATGCTTAAAGTTATGCATCAGTCCAATGGATTTCAAGATTCATTCCTTGTTCTGGATTGATGTTGGTGGCTACCTCTTAGGGGGAGTAGGTAGTGGCATTGTTGGTTGTTGTAGTTAGGGGAGTAAGTGTACAGGTGTTTTCCTTTGTCAGTCGTGTAAAAGGATATTTGTAGTAATTGCTGGTTGGTGCAGTATGTTGTGTACTCCCAAAGGGGAGTGTGCAGAGAAGGCATGAAGAAAACATCTAGGTACAATAAAAGAAAAGGTAGTTACAAAATAGTTGTTGTCCCTTATAGGTGTTTCCCTTGTGGGGGAGAAAGTATGTGTGATTGATGTCAAAGGAAAGCAAAGAAATAAATAGAAAACCTTAATCCTAACTCTTGTGTAGGCCCACTTGGCACAATTTATGTGACATAATATATAGAACCCACTTGAGATGTATTTGTTTTATCAATAAGGAGGAGTTCAAAATAGTGAAGGAGGAAATGGAATCCACATATAAAAAGTCAATGTGGCCATAGATGGGGATAAAGAGAAACTTGAGAAGAAAATTACATGGGACTTGGTTGAGCTTTATGAGGATAGAAAACCTATTGACTGCAAATGTATTTTCAAGAAGTATAGCTCAAAGGATAGAGTTGAGAAGTATAAATCAAGGTTAAAAAATAAGGGTTATAATTTTCATGAGATATTCTCTCCTTTTAGAATAATGACATCCATTACATTATTATTATATTTTATTATCAATTGTATATGAACTTGAGGTAGAATTGATAGATGTGAATGGGTATAAGCACAAAACTATGTCACACTTTCAGCCAAATAAACTAATCCGACCAGATTACTTTCGGCCAACCAATTTTCAGCCAATAGGGTTTCGGCCGAAGCCATAGGGTAGTGACATGGTGCCTACATGTCGCCACTCTTTTGGCCGAGTGACTTTCGGCGGAAACGTCTCGACCGAAAATATCAAGATAAAATAAAAAAAAAACCAGCCCCACCATTTGGAATGCTCGGGCGAAAGGGTTGAGGGTGAGAGCACGTCGGCTGAGGTCAAGACCAACAACACCCCTATATATCTAGGTTTCGTCCGGGGTCATTTTTTGGATTCTTTGATTCACGTTCGGTGTGTTCTATTTCGTCTGGGAATTTTTTCGATGTATTTTGTGTTAGGGTTTCATTGATATGTGAAAAGAAATTTTTGTCATCGATTTTATTGGCTGAAAGATATGAAAGTTTGTGTTGTTTGTGATATTGATGAAGGAAATACATTGATTTGGTTGTGATATTTGGAACATTATTAGATTTTGATGTTTAAACAGTTTTCTCTAGTGGATTAATAATTTGGGGTTTTGTGAGAAAAGTGAGATATTACTGATTTATCTTGCTATGTTGGTTTCCAATCAATGACCTAATTGTAAAATTCATCCATACTATATATATTTGGGAGGTATTTGATATTAGCCAACATATATATATATATATATATATATATATACATATATATATACATATATATATATGTTGGCTAATATGAAATACCTCCACGCCACATAATATTTTCTTTACTGACAACAAAAATATTAAATAAAACCACACACCAATGTCACTAGAGCCAAGTAGCTTCAAATTTTGATTTTAGTCAAAATAAACAATAGATTATTTTGAATATTAATTATTGTACCATTCAGTAACACACAATGTGACCAATAAGCCCTCCAATACTCTGAGAAGAGGAGTCATCAGAGAGAAGGCAAGTGCAAACAATGAAATTGGTTTCCAACCTATTGTTTTATCTGTTTACGCTTTAGAATAGATCTGTTTGTACTTTGTAGTTTTTCACACCTATCAGCATAAGAAATCAATCATTAATGTCCATGGTAATGTAACCCACACCTACCCTTTATATGTAAAGTCTTACTTGCTCCTGATTAGATAGAAATATATTTGGAATTTTGGACAGAAGTCACTAGTACAAAGCCAAGTTCGATAGAAGCTACAATGGAAAGTTATCTTGTCATGGAAAGAAGACAACTGCACCACATTCAAAAAATGTCAACATCATATAACAAAGATCATATTTGCAATGACCATTTCTATAGATTTAAAAACCTATAAAATAAGCAGGTCTCTTACCGTACATGCCTGAGGTTCTTTGATAGCCATGTTCGTATTTATTCATTAATACTTGATTGATAAATTGTTAACAAGCCTAATGAAATAATACCTTTCCCAGCAAAGATCACAAGTGCCACTTTTGTTGATGGATACTAGCATATGGACAGTCATACTACCACACAATATAACAAGAGAGTTGACATATCAAATTTGATAATAGTAGGAAATGCCTCACTTTTCAGATTATAGCACAACTTTGTCTCCCAAAATTCAATTGCAAGGAGAAAGAAGAAAGCAATCAATGAAATAATTTTCTAGGTTGGATTTGTTCTAGAGTAGTCAAATTTAATAGGAAAGGTAGCAAATGGACTTATCTTCTTGTTACCACTTATCATTTCTTGCAACAGAAAAATTCAAAAACATGCAACTAGAAACTGTCAAGAGCAAAGTGACAATCCTTGAAAATCCTAATAACCATCAGAAATGGCCCAGACATGAACATATAGCATGATATAATTAAGAATGAAAAGAGGTTAAAGATGAAATTGAAATAAAATGTTTATACTTTATTTTATATACACATCTTGTTAGAGCACAACGTATAAACTATATTGACTATAAGACTGAATAGATTGGGAATTAATCTCAACAAATCAATAGAAGTAAGACTTCCCCATCAACTGCTGCACATCAATTCTATCAATGTGAATTCCTGTAATGAATTCCTATGTCTTATCAATTTCTAGCATACACAATTCAACTTACTATCAAGAATTTATTATCCCACAAAAGAAAGTGTCTATCTAGCATTTGTCCACATTCAAGGTTTCAAAATAATGAACTGTAACATGTGATAGCCATATACTCATCACATATTTACATGATTCAATCACAGATTTTGCTAAAGAATTACCTATTTTTAGAAACACCATGACAAATTTTACAGTAAAATAAAATTACTACCTCCTCTTAAAATCCTAACATAGGCAACCAATTGTTTCATATAAAAGGCTTGCATTGCCAGATTTCATTTACATGTAAAAAAACTAAAAACGTTATGCATTATGTAGAAAAAATTCCCTCAAAGTCCAAATTGTATGGTACAAAAGAAAAGTCACACCTCTGAGAACCATGACTTATGAGAACTATACAGACACAACATTTGAAAGCTTAATACTCATAAAACTTTGTTGGTCAAGACATGATGTCTCCTGCAGGCATGCTGAAACAAAATCACAAAAGCATAAATACACCCTTAACCATTAGATACTTGACAGCTGTCCCATAAACAAAAGGGCCATGAAACCTATTCTTGAGTTGAAAGCTAACAAGTAGTTGAAAATAAAGAGAAAAATGTTTCAAATATAAGAAATGTGTACATATTACTTATATGGGTAAATTCCTACTCTTAAGTGGGTGTGGAATAAATAAAAATCAAATGGTAGTTACATAATCACAACATGAAACAATGGTTAGTCTTGTGTAATGATTGCATATGTAATTGACCTACAACAAGACTTACATCATTAATCTTGTTAGATTCCAATGGTTAGATCCTAGAGATTTAAGAAATTATGGATAGATTTAAGCTAGCTCATGTTCTCATAAATAGGCTAAATGTAACTTTTTAGCTCCCATCCTAATCAACATACCTACTAGGCATATGAGACACCCATGTAAAATTCCATAATTTGAATGATAGTTACAACAAGAATTACATAATTAATCTTGTTAGATTCCAATGGTTAGATCCAAGAGATTTGCTAATTGACCTACAACAAGACTTACATCATTAATCTTGTTAGATTCCAATGATTAGATCTTAGAGATTTAAGAAATTATGGATAGATTTAAGCTAGCTCACCATGTACTGAAAAGTTATGGAGTACACAAGAAGCATAACATACATATTAGTATGATAACTACAATATACACATATACATATGTGTATATGTATGTATGTGTGGACATGTATGTGTATGGACTTGAGTGTACATACATGTACATGTGTACACAATATATATAAATGCGTGTGTGTATGTACATACATACATTTTGCCTAAATTTACATTTCTATAAATTCAAAATTGAAAACCCCAAATTTTTAGTTCACCATATGTATGTATGTACATGTATACATATATGTATGCACATGCACGTGCACATATGTGTGTACATGTATATGTACATGTAGACATATATGTATGCACATGCACGTGCACATATGTGTGTACATGTATACATTCATGTGTACATAATGCACGTACATGTATGTGTACATACATATATATACATGTACATGTGTACATGTATATGTATGTATTATATATATACATATGTGTATGTTTGTATGTATGTATGTAAATTATGTATGTATGTGTATATGTGTATGCATATATATATACATACATATGTGTGTATGTACATGTACATGCATATATGTGTATGTGTGTATGTATGCATGTATTATAGATGTATGTGTATGTGCATATGCATGTATGTATTATATATATATGTGTACATGTGTGTATGTATGTATGTATATGCATATATATATGTATGTACATGCACATATATGTGTATGAGTGTATGTATGCATGTATTATATATGTATGTGTATGTGTGTATGCATGTATGTATGCATATATATATACATATGTATGTGTGTATGTATGTATGTACTCGAGTATGTACATGTACATAAATATATGTATGTATATGTACGCATATGCATGTACATATATATGTACATGTGTGTACATGTATGTATATAGACATACATACATATATGTATACATGTATATATACATGTGTACATACACACACACACACACACATATATATATATACATGTATATACATGTACACACATGCACTCCCACATACATACATGTGTACATACATACATACAGATATATGCACATGTACATATGTACATACACACATACACATATATATACATGTATATACATGTACACATGCACTCCCACATACATACATGTGTAAATACATACATACACATAAATGTATATATATGTACATGTACACAAATGTATTGAAAGTCTCAGATTTGGAGTTGTCAAATTTCTTATGTTATCTAAGTTGTTACAAAAGGTGAACTATTGAGTTAAGTTCATTGAAGAAGAAAATAAATTATATGATTCAAAATAAAGGTCATTCCATGCTTACAAGGCCAAGGTTTCTAATCAAACATAGCATTCCCAAGGCCTAAATTCATCTTTCATGAAAGAAAAAGATGATATCAAAGGAGATATTGTGCCTACAAAACATGTGTACAATCTTTATATTTTATTCCTAAGGAATTTATTTCAAAGAATTTTAGTTATTACTTTAATATGCTTTAAGTTAGATCAAAAAATTAAGGAATTGTTAACCTTCTTATTTAGTGTTTGATTTAAAAAATAATTGATTACAAAGAAAGGCTATATATATGTGACCAATTGTAATGAAGGGTATTTTTTTATTTTGATCAGAATTTTAGTATAGAGTGGTTGAAAGGATAAATATACTTTTTCCATATTTATTCTTGGTTGCATATTACATGCATCTATGATTTAATAGGTTCACATAGAGATAGATATATAAAGTTTGAACTAAATCTCATTAGATACATTTAAATTTAAAAATGTTTTCTAGTTTTGAAAATTGAAAATTTTATATTTAATTTAAATATATATATTTTTTAGTTTTGAAAAATTTTCAATTTAAATTTGTTTAGTTCATCATGTCATTTTGTTTTAATGATATGCAGATCTCTATCTAGATTTATATATATCATGGCTGATGAGGGATCTCATCATTCCCCTCATTTTGAGCGAGAATCTTAAACTAGATCAAATATATTTCAGGATAGTATTGCTAGATTGGACAATGCTCTAAAATATTTAGAGCAAACAATTCAAAACTCCCCCAATTTGGCTAATCGAGATAGATTAGTCACTATTAGATAGGAGATTATTAAGATGATCGAGACAATTTGATCATACAATCCTTATGATGAAATCAACATTGAACAATTTTATTTTTCTCTTGCCAGGAGTCTTACTGGCACAGTGAAACATAAAGAAGTTTCCAAATTAGTTTCAGGTGAAAATGTGTTATCCATGTTCCCATTTTATAGAAGAAAAAATAAAATTAGAGGATATGTGGTTACGAGGTGTGAAGATCCTATTGTTGCACCATTCATATACCCTAGATGGTTGGCATCACATCATAGATGGCCTCACAATGATGAGTTGCCACTGTATTTTGTCAAACAGTTATATTCAAAATTTCATTTACATATAGAGGTGGACTACACATCTTATCTTGAGCATGCTGGCCAAGGTAAAGGCCGTTTTTCTGACAAACCACAGTTTAGACCTTCAAATTTTCCACCGCTTGTGGACAAGAGGGCATTAGCTGGCCCAAACCTTTTGGTTTTACCAAAAAATTTGGAATTGGAAGCAACAGGGGAGGTAGCAATAGGCTCCACTCAGAGTTAAATTTTTGATAACATTGCCTCTATTACAACGCAGATTGATCAGATTTCATCTGATCGAGTTGGTAGATACTTATTATGCCCACTGATCAACCTTCCTCTCACTGAGGCTACATCTACATCGTATAGTCCATTTCTTAGTGCCGATCTACCTACTCTTGCAGATGTCGAGCATATGACCCACACGACTCTATGTAATACGTGTAGACTCTCAATTTTGGATTTACTAGCAGCATATCAGGTTATCAGTGAGGACCATGGGATTGCTCTTGACAGGGTACCAAACTTTATTAGACAATGATATCCTCATACACATACGAGCCACAGGGTGGAAAATGTAGCTCAGGATATTCCACATCAGCCTACAGGATCCCATGCACGTCATGTTTCTATTGATCCTTTAACTTGTCCAAGTAGTCGTCAGGATGTTACAGGTCATGTTGAGGCTATGCGACACTTGATCCTGTTCATGGCACATATAGTCGGCTTCTTTTTACCACTGATACTGTACATGCTACAGAGCCCCCTGTGATGTCTTTACATTCTCATGATCTTAGTGACATTGGTAGAGCCATCGAGCAGGCATGACAGGTACTTTCAATTTGTAATTTAAATACATATATAAAATTGTGTTCTAAATAATTATGTAATGCATTTTAAAAACTTCTAGTTGTTTAACTCCTGATTGAAATTATGTACTTGAAAATTTTAAGCAGTATGGTGATTTGTCAGACTTTGGAAATTTGGAGCATGATGGCAATCCCGCACAGTATGCAGATGAGGTACATTTAAATTTAATAAAAAAAATAATTACTTGATGTTTAAGTTTGAACACATTGAACTCAAGTACATTGTAATTTTAGATAATTTTACATATATGTACTTAAACACATGTAGGAGTTGGGATGAGGCTTAGGACACAGATCGAGAGATCTTGGATTGGGACATGGATCCACACATCTTGGATCAACAGAGCGATCAGTCCATGGATTGAGGGAGATATCGGGCTATAGATCGAGGGAGAGATCGAGCCATGGATCGAGGGAGAGGTCGAGGGAGAGATCGAGGGATAGATCGGGCTAGAGATCTGATGATTCTATTCATACCGGACATCCCTCTCTTTGAGATTTGTTTTATAGTATTACATGTTTGAGATCATATTATTACATGCTAGAGACACTTTTTATGATTTATGTATTGAAAATTTGCACATGTGTTGTACTTATGTTTTATGGTACACATATATATACTTGTTATGATTTACATGTCACATTCACACATTTATGTTTTATGGTTTGAATCTAGGTTTGTTATATGCGTGCATTATTATGGTTTGATGTTCACTTACATTACATCTATAAATACATCGTGCATTATTAGTTTATGGTTTTATTTATTTAGCAAGGAACAAGTACCTTTATTTAAATTTAAATTATGGTTTGTTCAAATGCACTTGTTGTACATATCTAAATTTACATCGTGAAATCAAAATGTTGGACTCCACTATCTAATGGTTGCTATTTGTAAATTTAAAAAGATGGACATGTACATGTAATTAATTTAAATAAATAGTTCAAATGAATTTGTCTTTAATAAATAGGTCAAGAAATAGAAAAAATTGAATGCAAATATGCTTGAGATTAATGCTATATTTTAAAGTAGAACATAAAAATGCAATTGGAAATAGATGATAGTTCTTGAATTATTTAAAGCTCTAAATGTTCATTTTTAAAGTTAGTATAGGTTAAATACATTTAAATTGTTCATATATCATGCTATACATGAACCTAATCTAATTCCATATAATCTAATACACATGTTCATTTGAATGTGCATGCAAAGAAACTAGATGATGAGCTATACTTGTGTCTAGTTGAATGTAAATAAAATAAAATTATATATATATATATATTTGAAAGTGTTCACTTAAGAATTCCATATAATTCAAAGAAAGCATGTAAGCTATAAGTGGAGTTGAATGTAAATGAAATCAAATTTCTAGTCTTGAAAGTTTAAGAATTCCATGTGGAACATTTATATATAAGCAATTGGAAATTGATATTATTTAAATCTTGAAAGTTATGCACATTTAATATTAAATTAAAAATTGATGACAATTCTATATAAATTAAAAATTGATCAAGTAGATAAAGATCTTCCTGGATGACAATTCTATATAAATTAAAAATTGACCAATCCATATTTAATTGTACTAGAAAGATGGACCATTACATACATGGTCTCAAGCTATACATGGTAAACAAAGTTAAATTGATGCCAAAATGTAGCTATCTCAAGCACCCCAAACACCATCACTATGATTCACTACAATGTTCATATATTCCAATGCACCTTGAGGTGAACAAGAAAGACCAAACCAAGAGAACCTAGATACAATCTAACATTAAAAAAATGGGTTTAATAACTATACTTAAAAGATAGGAGCTAATGTTCTTAAAAGAAAATTTGGATTAAAGATGAAATCAAATTATAAGGTCAAGTGATTTTTTATTAGGAGATTGGATTTGAAATGGATGATAGTCCAGATTAAGGATAAGGTCCCTAGATGTTGAAAGCTTTGGGTGATGACGAAAGGATAATATGATGTATGGACTAGATTGAGACCAAGTAACCAAATTTTGATGTTGAAGTGATGATTTTTTATTAAGGATCATGGAGAATGGATGTATGGTTGAGATGGATCTAGATGGATAATTTTTAAATGATTCTAGGATGATTATGGTTAAATGGGTTATTACTTGATAAAGTGATCTTAACTTGATGATTAGGATGAGGGATGCTTACCTGATGAAATAATAAAATTAGGATGTGATGATTAGGATACATGAAAATATAGATGATCATTTAAAATTATTGAATGTCGTGCATTAGTAATGTATAAAAAATAAAGAAAACTAGAGACAACATTTATGTCCAGATTCTTCACCACTCAAACACCAAATCAACTAGATAATTATATAAGTTTGTGGAGTTGAATGTTCAAATGAAATGAAAGATTCATGTGAACTTAAGAATTTCATGGAACATAAATAAATTTAAATGCAAAATTGGAACATAGACTAGGTTTTGTACAAATTGTTGCACGTATATATATATATATTCAATCTAGCTCATGTATATAAGTGGAGTTGAAGAAATATTTAAATTCAAAGATTTGAAAGTGAAAGTTTAACAATTCCATGTCAAACATAAAAATACAATCAAGGAATCTAGAGAGATGATATAAAGGAATTTCTAGAGATTCTTGAGTGAACTTAAAAGAATGAACCATGTCCAACATGTAAAAATGCAATTGGAAATTTAGATGATTTAAAGGAATTTAGGCAAAATGTAAATGAAAACATTTTTAAAGTCACTAGGTTTTGTATCAAGCATATATACATGATCTAACATACATGTCACATTCTAAAAAAAAAACCCATTCTAAATCATGTCACATGTCCAATCAATACAAATATATATATTATAGATTTGGAGTCATAAATGTGTACATATATCCAAAAAACAACTTAAAGCTCCCGGTACATAAAATCTGGATCCTCTCTATCTTTAATTATCTCTAAAATATTTTCATGATCTTCAATAGGCAACCTCCACTTTTTTTTGGCACGTCCTCTTTTAGGTAAAGTTTCTAAATTTATTTTTGTTGCCAAAACTAAGTGACTGCAATGTAGAACCTTTTTTCTTCGCCTATAATCAACAAATATACTACCATTTTTATCTATCTTTATTTGTTGATAATATGTTCCTTCAATAATGACTGATCCAATGGGATACTCTTGTCCATCACCATCTATCATTGATTTGACCAATTTTCTTTTTGTTTGCATACATCTTAGTAGATAGCAATCTACACCTTCCACATTTTTAGGATCTCCAACTACAACAAAAATATCTCTTGTACACACACCACATATATACATATTTAAGTAAATTATACATTTAAAAGTTGTAAAAATTTATATTTTCTATTTGAAAATTACTTAAACATAGAATATATATATATATATATATATATATATATATATATATATATATATATATATAAATTTAAATCTTGATTTTAACTAAATTAATCAATTTCCATACCTGTAACAACTAAATCAGATACACGTTCGTAATTAGCTGAATATAGTGGATCGTAGACATCGACATTGTCATCTTCAGCAAAAGGAGGCATTGATATTAATTGTTTCATTTCCCATTGTGAAACATACCCATCTCTAATATTCTCACATTGATCAATATTTGCATTGTCCTCAATGCAGTCAATACAAAAACATGATTTTTCTCTCACATTAATTGAATAAGGCCAACTACTCCCTGTTGTCATGATTTGATGTAGATTTCTAATACCATGAATTGCTTGACAATTATAAGGATTTGATCGATCAATATTTGTTTAAATTCAAACTTGAAAATTCAATTTGAAATCATGTATGTACTTGAACTTTGAAATTCAAAATTTTAACAAATTTTGACTAGACATGTACCTGTAACTTCCCAAAAATACCGTGTGTTGTATGTTGAGTCACAAGCAAAAAAATGAATTTTGCACCATTCAACAATTTCGTTTGCATTCCATATGGCATTACCTACAAGTTACACACAAGTTGGTACAATTTGTCACCTATTACTTTCAAGGAACTTAAAAGAATTTAATTTAGTAAAATTAAATATATATATCTAATCTTTTAAAAAATATCAAGCTAAATTGGACATATATATATGGTGAAAAGTTTACATACCAGCAAGTTCATGTTGACAAAGTGCATGCTTCACACATGCTCCTACTCCATCGTGCTCTCCTTTTCCATGTCCACTCTCATAAAAATTCCACAAAAAATTGGTGTTGCGTCTAGCATGTTGATTGCTTAACCAAACAAAGGCTTTTGCAAACTTAAATTGTCCTGTGAAGTTACAAATAATTAAACATTTGAAAACCAAATTAGCTTCAAAAAAGTAATTATATATATAGATTTAAGCAATCAAACAATTTAAGTCTCAAATTTAAAAGTAAATATAAATTAAATAAAAATAATTTAAAAAACAATGTACTTACCAGCACATCCATCAGATCATATCCAGTGTTGTTCTTGATTTATGCCACGTCATCTTAGGTCTTCAAAAAATATTTTGAAACAATGAGCTACATAGCTTCTATCATGATTCGTATCATCACTGATATAAAAGTGAACCTCTTTGATGATAATTCTATCATCTTTGCTACTTTGTATTCCATCGACCGCTAAATTTGCATGCCTGTAGCAAACTTGCACAAAGATTGCAACTTGCTCTGAATGATAATATTGACTTTGGATCTCAGTTTGAGGACTAAATGTATAGTTCTTAGAGAAATCTACAATAGAGAGAATACAACCTGGTGGAAAACAATTCTTTGAATAACGAAATTGCTTAGCTTGCCATCTTGCACATGACAATGCTGGATATGTGGATATATGATATTGCAAAATTTACTCATGAATTCATTGTAAGGCAATCCACTCTCTTTGAGAACAATTGTTTTGGCCTCAACTCCTAACTTCGTTAAGTATGTCTCATATTCAAATCTCTTCCAAGTAACTTTCATTTCATTATTGTCAACATGTAAAAGATTCTTCAAATCTCCACAATCATTACATACATTTTTTATACATTGAACATTGAATTCATCCAAATTTTCTAATTTTTCACATAGAAGAGACTTCACAATTGTGTTGTGCTTCTAGGGATGGTTAAATTTCGATCAATTGCTACCATAACTTTTCTATATGATTGTAGGTGTAAATCAAATTCAACATGATTTAGACAACAACAAGTTTCACGTACTTTATTTATACGTACAAATGATGGTCGTAGTGTTTCAAACATCCTTTGACAAATCTTCACATTTGAAAATTCTTGTTTAAATGCTTCAAAAAGTTCACTTTTTGTTGTATCTATAAAATGTTTTGGATGAGAACTTTTTGTACCATCATCACCTATTATTTGTATAGTATCCCTTCTATTCAAAGAAACACGATAGTGGGTGGTCCAATAGTCAACTACTTGTTTCTTTACATCTTCTAAAATTCTATCTTTTCGAGGAACCCTACAAATATTTACCCAATTTTTCTCAAATTTTCCATCTATTTCATCTCTCTTTGCAATATATCTTTGAACAGTTCTCCTAGAAACATTTAGTAATTCAGAAATTGCTTGAAATTTTCTTCTATGTGATAATTTCTTACTAGAAATTACAGTCATCAACACTCTACATGCAACACTTAAATCACTAGATCGACTCTTCTTTTCAATACATTCTAATGCTTCTTACAGGTTTTCAACAATTGTTTGTTTTAAATCTGATGACGTTTTCCTATTATCAACCCCTAACAACTCCAAAACAGGGGTCATTTCTTTTCGTCTAAATAACTTTGCAATTAACTGTGCTCTTCCAATTAGAGATTTCTCTTCAAAAAATTCATCGCATTTTTTTTTAGAATGTAATTTTAATGTGCTTTCAGATAACATATCTTCAGATGAAATATTATTGAAAAGAGAATCTTCATCCATCTCCATCAAATTTTCCATACCATAGTCCAAAAAATTTATATTAGTACTAGGTTCAGTTTGTTCTTGTACTTGTACGTCACCTTGATCATCAATATTTTCCATGGGTTGTTGTTCAGTAGATGTTCCTTCATCCGCTTTTCTCTTTCTTTGTCTTACTCATGTTCGATCATACTTTCTCGATCTAGCCCTTGGATTTTCCATCACAAATTACACTCAAATTTGAATTCGTACCTACATACAAATTTGTACACACATGAGCTTTCCATGAAACATGTACATGTAATATAGCATAAATATTTTAAAAAGCTTGTACCTAGATGCAAAACATAAAATATTTTTAATTGAATAATACATGCATGTGTATAAAATTCTATATAATTCTCAAATAAAATTCTATATAATTCTCAAATAAAATTATATATAATTCTCAAATAAATAAAAAATAAACTTCTTGATAATGGTATCTTTGATGTTTTTTATATAAATTTACTAATTTCATAAGTATGCTAATTTTATGTATATATATTGGAAATAAAAGTAAAAGCAAAGGTAAATTTAATAAAACATAGGTATTTAAGGAGGACATGTAAGAACAAGAATGGAAGAACATAGAATTGGTGATCAATAATAATGAAATCTAAGAATTTAAATAGTGAAAAAAACAAAGGCATTTATATTCAAACAATTTTTAAATAAATAAAATAATTGTTCAATAAATGATGTAAATAAAATAAAATAATCTTCTTTCTATATAATTCTTTATAAATATATTTCTACAAATATTTCTTTGATGTTAATAGTTTAATAAAAAAAATAGTGAAAACAAACTTCAAATGCATTTTTCATAAAAACATAATCAATTAAATAAGTTGAAGATCAATACATACCTTAAAAATATCTCTCCTCTTATCCAAATGCCTTTTTTTTGTTGCCGAAATAAGTCTTGAAAATTTATGAAATTATAAACCTTCTAAAATGTCGAAATAAACCTTCTTTAATCGAAAATAGTCGAATATTTCAAAATATTTGTTATTTTTGAATTTTTTGAATTTGAGAAATTAGAAAGAAAATATTTTTTTTATTTTAGTTATTTTCGGCTAGTTGTTATTAGCCGATAGGTTTTCGGCCGATTTATTTTTGGCCGAACCCTTACTGATCGAGAGGGTTTCAGCTGAAACATTGTCGGCCAAAAATGCCTAGTTGGCATCCTACATGGCAGCCAATTCATCATTTCTCAGAATTTTCTGAAACATTCATCTTTGATAGAGTATTTCTCTAGTCAGATTGATCTTTTTGAAAAAAATAAAAATACCCTTTTGTAGAGCTCGAATTGTAGAATCCATATATATAATTTTTTATAATATTTTGATTAGTTTTAATATGTTTTTTTAAAAAAATAATGCAAGTAAGTTTTAAAAATAAAAAAAGAGGCTGATTGGATATTAAAAAAAAGATAGTAAAACTTATTAAAATGTTTTAAATCTTATATGGGGCACAAGAGGAGAGAGTCTACTTCAAAAGGCTATGTTTTGTTTTTTGAAAATGATTAAAAAAATTGAAATTAGTTTACGATTCATGAAAACTGTCAAATTCTGACATGTTGACTTTAAAGTTACGTTATTACGGGAAAAATATACATCAAAATGCGATTTTTTTTTCCATGCACAAGATATTGAAATTACCTATTTGGAAAAAAAAAGGGAGAAATGAAGTTTTTTTCAATTTGTTTCTTGACGGCCCATGAAGTCACTCTTTTATGAAACTTTCAACATTCCAAAATTTGTCCTTAAATTGATAAAAACATAATGAAAACAATTTTTTTAAAATTTTAAAAATTACAGAAATAAACTACACCAAAAGTTCTACATTTCATTAGTTTACACCATTTTGAAATTCAAAACATAAAGACCACTTTTATGTGGTCAAAGTTTAGAATTTTTTTGCTGTTGGCCAATTCCTTTATAAAGTGTGACATAGGTTTTTGCTTTTACCCGAATACATATTTTCTTCAATGGGACTTGGAGGAGAATATTTTCATGAGACAACCAAAGCACTATGAGGTGAAGGGTTAGAAAGGTCTGGTTTGTAAGTTAAAAATGTCTCTTTATAGTTTTAAATAGTCCCCTAGGATGTGGTATGCAAAGTTTGATTGCTATGTCATGAAGTTAGGGCATGTTAGAGCTACATCAACCTTTATTTTTACATCAAACATGATGGTGAGTATTTTATGATTATTTATTTACATGTCAATGATATATTCTTTAGTAATAGTAAGGATATAATTGTGAATCTAGAATCTTAGCTTTAATTTTAGTTTGATAAAACACGATTGGTAAAGTTAGGTTCATCTTAGGGATTGATATCATATAGTAGTTTAGGGCGCAAGATTGCAAGATAGTGAGTCTTCCCATTCCTATGAGGATAAATATTTCAATTGATTAGTGGACTTCAACACTAAGTAAGATAAATGAAATGAGCCATGTCCTCTATGTGAGTGAAGTTGGTATCCCTATGTGTGTGTTTTTTTGTACTAGACTAAACATTATCCAAGTAGTGGGGGGCATGAGGTGGTATATACATAATGCAGGAAAACAACAATAGATTATGGTTAAAAGTCTTTAGTTATCTTTGAGACACATCAAACTATTCAAAATGCTACTAGAGAGGATGAGTCTTGAGTACATTAATGAACATTCAAGGATTTATGGATTCTAATTGGGTATGAGCTATGAATAGTAAGAGGTCTACAAGTGGGTATGTGTTTACATTGTTTAGTGGTGCAATAAGTTGTATAAGAAAATAACAAGTCATGGTTTCTCTTTTAACTACTAAGGTAGAATTTATGAAAACTACTCATTATAATAAAGCAGTTTAGTTTAAGAGATTATTTTTGGATACCAAATTTAGGTTGAATATAGTTGTTATCCTATTACAATCAAAGTGCCATGAAATTGGAAAAGAACCGTACCTTTCATGCATGGATAGATCACTTTAATGTATAGTACATTACTTTGTTCATGAAATGGAAAAAAAAAGAGGATTATGGTTGAGAAGATGAATAGATTGGTGAATGTTGTGTATTCTTTGATGAATCCCATGAGCATCTAGAAAAGTTTAAATGATGCATGATAACCATTGGGATCAAATCCTAGTATTTTAGTTTACTTTATTGAAATCCTTTATGATTCTTACAATATATACAAGTGAGAGATCACTAAAACTAGAAGGGGAAGTGTGTTATACATGTTAAAAATCCTCAATCTAATCTAAGATGTTAAATTGAAATAAAAGAAATACCTAAAACCTAAATAATGTAACAAATTTAGAATTATGAAAGAAATTATTTCACACTTTTCTACACTAGTTGTTCCCATGAGGACTCTTCAATATGATTATACCAAATGTGATTTACTTTAAAACAATGTCAATAAAAAGAAAATAAAAATTATCTAAATATTTAGATAACTAGGTTATCTTTTCTATGCTAATTTAAAAATGAATGAGTTTAGATTTGATTTATATTAGACGTATATGTTACAACAATATCTCTTATTAATTTGGCTTTCGAAGCTCCAAAAGTTTTGGTATTATAATTAGGGCATGGGTTCAAATTACACGTTTGAAAATCCACAATTTAAGATTTTTGTTTCCACTATATGGATTAAGCAAAATATATAGAATATTTTAGTATGTAGATTCAAGGGCACTTTTTTTTATCATCCTTGGGCATTTGGTCTAGTGGTATGATTCTCTCTTAGGGTGCGAGAGGTCCTGAGTTCAATTCTCGGAATGCCCCGAAGGGTAGATGCAATCTTGCCAGATTCGTATACGATTCTACGTATGGAAATTTTGCTTTCAATTTACATGTAGGTAGACGTCCCAGTTGAAAATACTTCCAATAGCGGAATGCGATGTGATTTATTATTTAAATTTTTGAGATTATCCTTAAAATTTGTTTTTTATTTAAAATTTGAGATTATTCTTATTCTTATTAGTATAGAAATCATATGTTATAATATTTTCTTTCTATCTTAATTTGAGAGTTTAATATTTCTTGTGTAACATATTGTATTTTTAATTATAGTATTAAAATTTCTTGCTAGCATAACTTTTTTTTTCTATACTAGTTTTCACTTCTTAAGTATGTTTAAAATTAAGTCTAAGATATTTCGTAAGGACTAACAAGTTCTAGTGAGCATCTTTTGAGTAAAATTATTAATTAAGTTGTTTTGTTATTTTCAAAAATACGATTGATTTTATTTTATCAATATTTATCTCATTATTTATGAGTTGAGATTTGACAAAATACTTATGTTAGAAGAACACATTACAACACTTAATCATATCTCCTCTTAAATTGACTTTTGGAAGGTCTTTGGTTTTATTGTTTAAGAATGGTTTTTTCTTATTTATACTTATGGATACCTTGTAATAAAAGCAAGAGAGCTTTAAATTTTACATAATTTTACTCTTCAATTAATGTGTTATAAATGCAAGTTGGTTGGCTGCTAGGGCTACCCATTAGCAACATTTAGATAGCTTAGTCATCTATGCTAATAAGTGACAATACATCGACATACACGTAGTTCCTACATTTCAAAGTTAATTAAACTTCATTAGAGATTTTTTAGATGGCTTATTTGCACATTAACACAACTTTTTTTTCAACCATCCTTATTGCAAGAATAGATGAAAGTGTTTATCAATAACATTTAAGTTTACATTTTTTAAATAAAACAAATACAAATAGATTACTAGTTTGATTGCTAACCAATTTTTTAATATTTTAAAAGAGATTTTATTATGACTAGACAACCCACCAACTTTTTTGAATGCTAAAAAACTAAGTGTATGTGATAGTAATACATCTAACAAACTTGTTATATCCTGAAACAAAGGAAAAATGTGGGAGATGGATAAGAGACCTAAAAATGGGATGTGAAATGAGGGACCTATGCCAAAAGCAAAGGGGGGTGTCCACCTAATCACAAATCCACCTTTTCCATGTTCATTAGGAAGAGGGACAGTGCCACAAATGTCTAGAATTGACTTACAACCCTCAAGATGAGTCAACCCTAGATTTGGACACTATGCTGCCTTGACTTCCTTATGATAGAAATGACTAAACAACAGTTTTGGGAGAAGAATAAAAGTGCTTTAACAATCAAACCTATAAGATCTAACACTTGGAATATGAAGTATTATGATAACACTATTAGAAACAACAATTAACCAACATATCTAAAAAGGTTAGGATGGTGTTTACTTGGCTCCAAAAGTGGGTTTCAGGCTCTGTTGAAGGACATATTCGCCCAAGGGTGAATGGGTATCTATACAAGGGATCTGAAAATTCTTTTTGTAGTCCTCGGATCCTAGATCTAAGATTCTCATTCCACCAAGTTTGACTATCAGAAAGCCAAAAATAAAACCCGTAGGTGAGTTTCCATGTCTTGACAACTTTGAAAACTTTGTAAAATTGCACTGTTGATCCAATTTCAATCCTTCTTCAACAATAAACCTACATACACAAAGAGAGGAGAAAAATGTTTTTTTTTGATGAATAAGGGTTTGCCTTGGTCAAACCCTAGTTTGGTAATTAATCCTTGATAATGAAATAATTATAAAAATGAAATAATTGATGAATGAACAAAGCTTGTTACACCTCACGAAACCCTTTATGGCCACCCTTAGAGGACTGAAGTCTAACACTTCTCTCTAAGGATTGGATCTTGCATGAAATAGCTTGATTTCTTTATATATCTTGATGCTTGAATGCTTGCTTGAAACTTGAAACCTACATCACAATGTTAGCTCCAAAATCATGCATGAACACACATAAATATTAACATCATGATAGGATCTTGAATGCTGCAATAAATGACTATTCGGTTCTCCAATTCTCTTGACAATAATCTTTGCTCTTGTAATGCTTGCATAAAGTGTGTTCTTGCCTATCTGTAGGTTTGAATTGATAAAAAGACCTTGTAAATTTACAAGTGTTTCCTTAATTATCTGACAATTAAACACCACAAGTTTACCTTTGCAATTTGAATTTAAATCTTTAAAATGTCACCAAAAACATATTAAAAAATGGGATCCAAGACTTAAGGGGGACCCATTCGCCCTTGGGCGAATAGTTCCTAGGCCTTAAACCTAGAACACACATTTTCCAAGATGTGTAATTAAGTGTATGGATTGATTAAATGTGGGTTTCCCTTTTGGAAAAAAAAACTAATTAGGCTTGTGAATCATAATTGGGCTAATTAAAGTCTTAATTACATCCAATTAATTAAGGGAATGCAAACATAGTGTGAAAATGTAAAGGTGTACACTTTTCTACACTACATATCCATATACTCTCTTAAATATCTAAGTTTGCAAAACCCAAATCACAATCCATCTTGTAATGTTTGGTTATGGAATGTAAACACACATATATTCAACATTATATAATGGACTGTGTCGTGATTTTTATTGGAAGATAGAAATCTTATGGACATTGCAAGAAATAAAAATATTAAACATCTTATGGACTATATCATTTTCTTTTATCTAGATTTCTACCCATTTCAACTAAAAACTATGGTTACATTCTTAGTATTATATATGAATTATTGTTATATTATTAAAGATAAATGATACCAAAGAGACAATTTTCTCAATTCAATTATGATAAAGATAAAAAAATAAAAATTTAAAAATTTCATATAGAGAACTTAAATATTATTACAAATACATCTTCACAAATGCCAATTACATTTGCTCCATACTCATGTTTCCAAACTTTTACTACTAAAAAACTCATATTATATCAACACAATAATTATCATTATTAATTAGCATATAAATCCCTTTAATAACAAAATGCATATTTAAAAAAAATACACAAGCTTAGCTAAGATTCAAATACTTAACATGCCTTAGATTAGATTTACACTACCCCTATGTCCTTGTACATTTAAATTCATGAAGCTCCAAATGGAAAATACCTAGTTTTGTTGCACTATGTGATTTTTTGACATATGTTTCAATTCAAAAATAATAGGCTAGTTTGTGTTTACAATGTCTATAATAGTAATTGGACACACTAATAACTTTTTTTGTTGTAGTAAAATTTTGTAGGATAATTTTTTCTTAGTCAGACTTCTAATATATGAAAAATGATACAAAATATATGTAGTTATTTAAATATATTAATTATAATATAAAAAGAGAAATTTTATTATAAAATTTTTGAGTAGGAAAAGTGATCCTATATTCAATTAGGCTAACTAGAGGATTATCTCCTTTTCACTTGACTCCACATTCAAATATAAACCAACTAGGTTTTGATGATTAGCTTGCTGCCACAAGGAACAACCAACCTCCTAGGGTTTATGTTGACTTGAGTTATGAGGATGATAAATTTTATGTGTCTTTTAATAGGCCTATTCGACATGTAACCCTAGATCTAAAAAATATAATTTAGTGGAGATACAAAAATAGAATGTTAAAAAATTGACTTGGATCTAAGAAATGACAACAATGAGGAACTTGCACTATGAATTTGATCATGAATTGTCTTGTCTAGGGCGTGATGTGCCCTAGAATGGATTCCTATTTCAGATTTGAAAGTTCTAAGATGTGGATTAAGGTCTGCACTTTGTTTACCGATATTATCACATGCAAAAACCTCCATATTTGACATGCACACATGAAATAAGGGAAAATGTTGTGCTATATAGGGGATTGCTTAAGTCAAACATCATTTCAGTATTTATACCTCATACAATGATTGATGATGATCAAAAGAGCATACCTTAGGTATATTAGAGGCCAAAAAAGCAATAATTGTTGAAAATTAATAAATGATAAATGATGTTACCTTGATGTGAAAATTTTGATGAAGTGATGTAACACAAGTTGTCAAAAAAGTTGATTCGTGGATGTATTGATTACTTGATAGACCTACAAAAGGCTAGATAATAAAACATAATGGGTTGCTACAACTAGCATGTAGAGGATAACTCAATACATCTTCATAATTTGGCATGATTGATCATAATATCTCCTTACACATAATTTTCTTCATTCTTCTTGATGTCTTACAAAATTGAACTTTATTGATGAAAGTGTTGTGATAATGTTGTTAATTCTACCCTTGATTGATTTTAGGATCTTCAGTTTTCTCTCTAAAATTGTTAAGTGTGCTTCTAGGTCTCATTAGGATTTCAAATGATAAAATGACTAGTATTTATATGCAATTATTCTAATTTATTGAAAATCAAATACTAATGGTTGACAAATGAAATTGAAAATTCAAATAATAAATTATTGACACTAACATATTCAAATTTGGAGCCAAAAGTGCATGTCTAGGGTGTGGTTCACCTTAGACTAGAACCATCCTTTTTGAGGCCAAAAGTGTTGGGGGAAAAATACTAAATGCATAATTAGGTCCAAGCATATAAGGGGGAGCTAAACCTAGTGGGAAATTGTCAAGGTTAACAATTTTGGATGTTGCATTTAGCCCCCACTTTAGTGAGAGTATGAACTTATACTCAGACTCACACTAAAGTACAAATAGGTCAAGAGGGTTTTAGTCATCCAAATATTGAAGAGATAGGATGGCATTGAATCTAGGGGATGTACTACCCTCCGTGATTCAAGACTTATGGAAAAACAACATGAGGACAAGGGAAAACACATGTGAAGTGAAATGTAGCATGTTGTAAACAAGAAACATACACAATGAAAACACAAAATGAAACATAACATAATGAAAATATAACATGAAGTAACAAAGTAAAAAGTAAACATGATGCAAACAAATAACAATCACATATAATAATCATAAATAAAAAACACAAGGTTAGTACTAAAAGGATTTGAGTCGATAAGGAAAAGAGACCTCAGCCTTAAATTTGTTTCAAATACCTAACATCATCTATCAAATGTGTTTAAATTAAATGGTGCCCTCATAAGGATGTAAAATCACTTATAAAACACATGGCTTCACTGGCAAGCAAGGCGTGTTATGCTAGGTGGCCATGTAAAAATGCTCAAGTTCATGAATTGACAAGCTTCATTATGCCAAATCTCTGGACTATTTTTCTAATTACACTTTGAAGGGAGTGCATAAAGGTTTAAAATCATGGAGGAAAAATCAATTCTTAACATCATAGGGGATGAATTGATAACCATGCCTCAGGGGGTATTAAAAACACCACCACCACCAAAGTGGTATGTCAATAAGTCAAATATTACAAGATGTCTATGAAATGAATAGGGTGATATAAACCCCCTTAAAATATCAACATAATTATTATATAATTGGTATTTTAAGGAAAAGAAGGGGAAGAGGGGATCCTTGCAAAGAATACACACCTCCAAAACTAGTTATCTTTGCCCCACAAATGTAAAGGAAAATACAACCATATAAGAGAATATCATGTTGCTACCATGGAAAATATGCTCGTACTTAAGATTGTACCACTATGAATGGTAATGGGAAAACACATGAAGCTACAAATGCCACATAGTGAGGATAAACACCATAGAAGAGAGATTGTTAGCATTTAGTGTGATTAGGTGCATCAACACATAAAAGAGCACCACAATCATTAAGTTATTGTATTTTATTATTCAAGGCTTGAAATTCATTGGTGGAATGACCATGTACTCGATGATATGCACAAAAAGAGTTATTTCTATAAAACTTATTTCTTGTTGGAGGAAGAGTAATCAAGCAGGCTTTGGGAAGCCTAAAAAAAATATGCTCAAGTTCTCTGATAAAGGTGGAGGAGATAATTTTTTCTCTTGTGAAGAAAAAATTTCTCATTAAATACTACATGTTTTAAATATAGTACATGATGGAGAGTGAGATGTAGATGAAGGAGACATGTAACATTCCCAAATTTTACCCTCTTCCTAAGTTTGAACTCAAAATGTGAAAAGATCAAGTTCACCAATACATAAAAATAAATTTTCCCTTTTCAATAACACTTTGCACATTTGAAATAAACCCATTCAAAATTATATTGCATAAATAAAGTAAAATTACATAATCCTATGTAATGAATTCATATTTTATATACATTTTCCAAATAGATTCAAGAACATAATTACAAATCATAGCTTACAAGAGCTTACATAACTTTCAAGAGCTTAAAGGTACATGAGTACAATGGTCAAGTAGTCCACATCTAGAACACACATCTTTGTCTTCTTCTGTTTCACAAGCTTTGGCTTCCAATTGCATAAGGGAGAGAATCACCCAAGTACTTTTCCACCAACCATAGACTTAATGTGGTCCCCCTCACATCTTCCTAACTGGTAAGATGGACCTACCCTTCAATAAAGAGTTTGGTATGAAAACCCTTAAATATATAACACCTACTTGAGCATGGTGTTGTGTCCTACATAACTAGCACTACCATACACTGGATACCCTCCCAACATGCATGACACTCCCTACTAGCTATACAATCTTAGGTTATAGTGAACTGACAAAGTGTATGCAATGACATCTAAACTTACTTTAGCCAAAAATTTATCATATATAATAAATACAAAATGCTCAATACTTCAAGTGGTGTCCTATGTTCACCCACCCCCTTACTCAACTTGGAAACTCTATTGACCATAAATAGCTCTTGACTAGGTTTGACCTCAATATAACATAACAAGATTCCATTCAAAAGTGATAGCACACTTATATTGATCTAACTGACCAATTAGGTTTAACCAAATCTCTTGAATACCTTCTCACACATATGTAACATTCCTGGGACTGGAAAATGCCTCTTATTCAAGTTATTTATTTTAATTATGGGAGTAGCAAAGTTCTCTCCTAGTTCATAACTAAATAGTGCTAATGAAACCATGACACTGACTAGACACACATGGTTTCAATCTAAAGTATTGTCAATATGCCAATATATATAACAATTCAAAATTAACTTGATTTAAAGATTACTTCCTCATATTGGGTTTTAAACTCTTTGTTGTCATATCTAATATGGCTCCATCCTTATAGAATGCCATAACCAATTTGGTTATCCCTAACATGTAAAATTGATATATAACCTCATGTTCATAGTAATGTCTAATAATAGTAAATCAACATAATAAGCTTTTCAACCTTTGGTAAATTCAACTAAGAACCTTTCGACCAACCTCCAATTTCCTCATGGTTCTTTCCAAGTTATTCTTTGCATCATTAGTCAAGGTTCCTACATTTGTATGTTCTTAAATAATCATATATCCTTTCCCTCAATACAATGCATAGAATCACATGTTAAAAATGTGTGTTAAGTTCATATCTAATCTGGAGGATATTCTCAGCTTGAGAGAAGTCTATGCTTCTGCACCTTAAACTCTCCTCACATTACGACTTTGGGTTATTGAGATATAAAGTCCTCTTTAAGACTAGAATACCATGAATAGGTATAGAATCTTGGTCAAGTATAAGATAATATCATTTAAAAAGGTATTTTGAATGCATATATCTTTAATACATTCTTCAACCCTATTGTTGAATATCAATATAATCACATACCAATGAATATACCCTAACCCTAGGGAATATATTATTGTCCTACTTTCAAGGGTTATAAAATATTGAGAACGTTTTTTCCCACCCATCTTTAAACCACCAACATAGTTAACATAACCTCAGACCTTAACAATGATGACATATTACTTCTAACATGATATCAATCCCTTTGCATTACTAGTATCATATCTTATGCAAGCGTATATGTAACATACTATATCCTAGATATCATCATAATACCTTCTAGATAGTTTCATTTAACTAATACATTCAAATACCACAATCATGGTAGTTATATACATATAACATGCTAATAGGATCCCCAAGCTAACTTATATTCATTCTAGCTAATTGCACAATCTTTTATTCAAAAGCTATAATAAACAAACAACCATTACACCAGCACTTGCAATCAATGGCAACATAGTATCAAAAGTAGAAAAGAGTAATGGATAAGAGGAATTATAGCTTCCATGAAGAATCTGCAGCTCTATGCTCAATTCCAAAGGCTCAACTTGTTGCCTTCTCCAACATGGCCTATCTCCAATCTAACCAATCAAGCTAAGCTCTCAACTCCCAATAATTTTCTCTCAATCAATAAAATTGATCCTCTAAACTCAAAGAATTTATCTCAATCTCTCACAATGCTCTCACAAAAATAACCTAACAAAAAAACAACAAATGAACATAGTGAACAACTATGATGAACCCAAAATGAACAAGTAAACAAGAACCCATTGACCCCTATTTATTTAAAAAAAGAAAAAAGAGAGATACTCAAATTTGAAAGATAGCTATGAAATTCACCACCTTTCCTTCCATTTGATTTTTTTGTGCATCACTCAACAAATTTCTCCCTTTCTATAGTGCACATGGTGCCACACCTTTCCCAGTTTGTTGCATATGCTGAGTTGTGGGATTTCTCAGCCAACATATGTTTAAAGTACTCAGTAAAAGCTTATTGTGCGTGGGCTTTTCAAAATCCAATTCGATCTCTCAAACTATAGTTTCTTCTTTCCACCTTTTTAGCTTGCTTAAGGCACCTAAAGTGGAGCTCATGGTTCACCAACAGTCATGATCAAATTCAGTTCAAAATAGATACAAACTTCTTATTCGCCACCTTGGGTATCACATGGCAATTTGACTTTGTCTACAGCTTGGTCAGTACCCTTCATGTGGCGTTATATGCATGTTAATGCTCAACAATTACTTGCTTATCCATCGTGACAACATTAACTCTTATGTTGCCTCAACTCATGCGCGAGATTTTAGTTTTAAACACTCTTTACTCCATCATATTATATCATGCATGACACTTTGATCCTCCATCATATTATATCATGCATGACACTTTGATCCTCCATCATGTGCGGTTTTCACAGCCTCTTCTATTCATTTTAATATGCTATTACACATATATACTTCCAGCCTATTACTTAGCACATGAAAATGTGTTTTCTTAATTCTTCGCGGCCTTTATGATGGGCCATTAGTTATGCAATACGATTCCCATGTGTGGCCATTCATGCCATTCAATATGGCTTCTTTACCTATTGGTCATAATAAACTATATATATATTAAAAAAAAGTCATTTTCGGCATCAATATGTATTTTATCATCCTAATATATATTCTCAAAATAATATATATTAAAGAGTATATAACCACTGTTTAATATACTATTATACGTCTTATCCATCAAGTATAATAACATATATTTTAATATATGTATACACAATTATTTTTATATATATATATATATATACGACGATCAATTTGAATTTAATAATATATATTGACATGAATTTGATGATATATATAACTTTATTTTATTATCGTCTCTACATATTTATGATAATCATTAAATATAATATTATATATATATATTTAAATATAAATATACATATATAATACATGCCTTATTAAATCTTTGACATTAATATTATATATATATATATATATATATATATATATATATATATGACGATCACTTTGAATTTAATAATATATATTGATATGAATTTGTTGATATATATAACTTTATTTTATTATTGTCTCTACATATTTATGATAATCATTAAATATAATATTATATATATTTAAATATAAATATACATATATATAATACATGCCTTATTAAATCTTTGACATTAATATTATGTATATACATACATATGCCTATGCATATACATATACATTTATATTCTTTATGCAAATGTTTATGTACTTCACATGTATTCAAGTTTGTACATATATTCAATTACACGTTAATACAATGTATGCAATTTATGAGAGCTTTGTCCCTTTAGTTCAATTTGATTAAATGATCAAGATGGTTTCAGTTTAACCAAAACATGGTTTACCTATCGACCAAAAGCTTAGAACTTAAGTTTACTTACTAACACATAACTCCAATTGACTTGACAAGGCTTGTCTAAACTAGGTAGTGAACTTGTGTGTGTTTATTCAAGTAGGTACACCAATGGTTTCCATACCAAATTACTCTCCTAGGTGATTCTCTCCCTCTCCTCACTAGAGGGTTTGATTCTTTCTTGCATCCAACTTAGTGCATCATGAACTTAGTTGGTCAATAACATGAAAATAATATTCATCGCGTATCATTTACATTATTAAAGAATTTAAAAGAAATCACAGTGTAATGCATTTTCATACATTTCATTCATATATTGAACATATTAAAGTCATAATATTACATTTAAAATCATATTTTCTCATAATGGTAAAAGTAATCTGGTAGCTTAGAAACAAGGTGTAACATACCCTCCCCCTTATGAATCATCATCCCCAATGATTTAGAGTATAAAAACATATAGATAAAGTTAAATAAAGGTTTTACTTTCAATTTTATGAATCATACATGAAATAGGTAAATTTATATTAATCTCAAAGTAATCTTCCCCTTGTAGCATTGCCCTCTGTAATCTCATCCTTCCTGGACCTTGCATTGAGTGATCCTACTAGCTCATTGAAAGAACTTATGTTCCTCAAGAAAAATTTCTCTCCAGAGAACTATACATCATAATTACATTGGTAATGACTTTCAATAGGTATGTCATAAGTATAATAGTGACTGAATCCTATATGACACCTATACCACAATGACTAGAAAAATAATTCACATTGGCTAACACACAATTGCACTTCTAGTGAAATCCAAATAGAAAAGGAATGTCGGTGCATTGCACACTACACCATTGGTCCCATCCTTCCTTCAAAATTTTTCATGATAAAACAACTCAAAAGCCAAGAACGACAATCACTAGCACTAATGCCCATCTTGAGCATAGTACTAATCTTAGATACTTGTCAACCTTGAGCATAATAGTGCTTCTTATTGACTAATGCTTTGTATCATCAAAGCTTTCCTACTTATCATTCTTCTCCACTTATTTCTTTCCTTGATCATCCTAATCTATTCTTCCATTTCTAACAACATTTTCGGACTAAGGCTAATACTATTTCCTAGCTTATCCCAGCTTATAGGAATTCTGCCCTTCCTTCCGTAAAATGTTTCAAATGTATCAATTTCACTGTGGAATGATAGAAATTATTGTAATAAAATTATTCTACAAATCCATTAGGACTTGGTTTACCCTTTTTCCATACTTGTTGTCTCAAGGTAATAAGTTGAGCTTACATTCAATTGAATTTTCAATAAGGTGTTTATGGTTTACTCAAAAACATAACATTACCTTTGTGTCCCAATGTGAGATAACCTTCTCAAGAACACCATGCAATCAAACACTACTTTACACAAATTTGAAGCTATGAATAGTATCCAACTTGTCAAATTTTCCAATACGAAATTGGATACTTTATTGAGCCTATCCACCATAACATTATTCCAATTCCTTGACATAAGAAGATCAAAACTATATACTAATGATCTACCACTTCTTCTCTAGAATTTCATGAAAATATAAGTCTTTCTAGGTGGTGTCATTTTCTCAGATCACCCTTTGGCACTTTGGACAACTTGCTACAAACCTTGCAACATCTCTCTTAGTTTCCTTTTAGAATATAGTGGTTTCACATTAGTTAATAATTTTGACATTCCTATTTTTCTTGAATATGACATCAATTTACCACACCTCTTTCCTTAAATCCTCAGAGTTTGGTACTTAGGTTCTTCCTTTGATTCATAATAGTCCATATGAATTAAAATAAACATCTTCCTAGGACTTATGCCACATTTGATTCTTAAAAATATAATGAATAAGTATCGTCGAAGCTTGATATGTTCCCTTTGACATTGGGCATCCATGACTTGGTTTTTCTTACCCTTTAAATAAATAATTTCAAAGTCATAGTTTCATTCTAGCTCAAGCCATTTTCTTTGACAAGAATTTAAACTAGTTGAGTAACAATACTTTTTAAGCCATATGGGTTTGTTATTAACTCCAAAAATTTGTCCAAACAATTAATGTGTACATAGTTCCAAGCACAAACAATTTTTGATAGCTCAAAATTATGTGGAGCATCATTTCATTCGTAAATATTCATTTCATATTTCATATGTGATAACCTTGCCTTCCTTGAATAAGAATACCGCCTAACCTTTTCTTTCTAAAGCATCAATAATAATCACAAATCAAGAACTTTTCAAATTATGTTGTAGGTAACTTCACTTTTGTTTAGTCAAAGGCTTTCAACTTGACCATTCCAAATATTTCACTAATAGCTCCAATGGCTTAGCCTTCAACCTTGTTGTGACCATAAGAAACTTTAGATATAAGGTTTTTGATTTGATAATAATGTCTTATGGAGAAGTCAAAAGTTTTCTCAGACTCTAAATACGTCATCAAAATATATTGAAAAGGGTACATACTTGCATCCATATACTTCTCTTCTTCCCTTTCTTGGTGTTTTAGATACATTAAAACATGGAATCATATTTAAAAAAATTAAACACTTGCAATCATCTATTTTCTCAAAATTTCTTGTATTGATTTAACATTCTTCTTGTTGGCGTTCTTCAGTTGAACAATTATTACTTGTCTTATCTTAACCTTACTAGGTATATCTTGTAAATACTTTTTGTTCTCATAGTTATCTAATTATTCTTTTGATTGAGCAACATAGTCTTCTTCTATATCCAATTTACCTCTAGAACATCTTCAAATGATCATATAGGGACTAACATAGATTTACTTTTGTTTGTCCAAATTGGAAACTCAATATGAACTTTAGCTAAATAATACTCTTCCTGAGCTCTTGTCTAGTTAGCCTACTTTAAGTTGTCCAAGTTTTCCCTTTCAATCAACTTTTCTAAGTAATTTTTATCCAAAATTCTTGGTGATTTTGACATTTTTCTCATAATGTTAGACACTTCAAGGGGTTTTTTTTTTTTTTTTGAAATATTAACTCCAAATTGACCAAGCCCATTCTAGTTGGTGGGATCATGTGTCAGTTTTTATCTTTTCCTTGGCAAGTTGCTTCTTTTTCTGACCCATTCTGGTCTCTGGCCTTTACTTCTAGGGTTCCAATTCTCATTCTTGATTCCAATTATCATTGCTAGATTTTAATCTTGTTTTGAATCAATATTTTTAGAAGGTTATCCTACCTCCCTAGTTGATTTTGATTCACAATATGTTGAATTTTATACTTCATCTGAAGCTTTTCAATTTATTCTAACAAGTAGTTTCTCCAATTTAATATTTGCATCAATATACATCACCATCTTTCTTGGTCCTGATGCATTCATTTAGCAATTCAAGGGAATCACTCTTTGAGTTGTTGGTTTAGGAGTTTCAACCTCTAGGGACAATTCTCTCCTAGTCCCAAAGTTAGACAAGTTGAATCAAAAAATTAAATTCCTTACTATTTTCCTTGTTCTTATTTTCCCTGCCATTCTGGCATAAGAACTTTTCAACATCAACCATTGATAATGTTTGCAAAAAACTTATGTAATGAGCTCATAGGTCCAAGTGTTGAACCTGGTAGCTCTAATACCACATGTAACATTCCCAATGTTTACCTTCTTGATTTCACCCAAGTTTTAACTTAAAATGTGAAAAAATCAAGTTCACCAATACATAGAAATAAATTTTCCCTTTTCAATAACACTTTACATATTTTAAATAAACCCATTCCAAATTACATTGCATAAATAAAGTAACATTGCATAATCATATGTAATGAATTCATCTTTTATCTACATTTTCCAAATAGATTCTAGATCATAATTACAAATCATAGCTTGCAAAAGCTTACATAACTTTTAAGAGATTAAATGTACAAGAATATAATGGTTAAGTAGTCCACATATGGAACACAAATCTTCATCTTCTTCTATTTCAAAATCTTTGGCTTCCAACTGCATGAGGGAGAGCATCACTAGAGTTCTTTTCCACCAACCAAATACTTAATGCGATCCCCCGCACATCTTCCTAACCGATGAGATGGTCCTACCCTTCAATGAAGATTTTGGTATGGAAACTCTAATATATATAACACCTACCTAAGCATGGTGTTGTGTCCTACATAACTAGTTCTTCCATACACCAGATACCTACCTAACATGCGTGACACTCCCTACTAGCTATGCAATCCTATCTCATAATGAATGAACAAAGTGTATGTAGTGGAATCTACACTTACTTTGGTCAAAGATTTATCATTTATAATAAATAAACACATTCAGTGCTTCAAGTGGTGTGGTATGTTCACCCACCCCCTTGCTCGACTTGGAAACTCTATTGACCATAAATAACTCTCAACTAGGTTTGACTTGAATATAACATAACAAGATTCCATACAAAAGTGATAATACACTTATATTGATCTAACTAGCCAATTAGGTTTAACCCAACCTCTTGAATACCCTGTTACACATATGTAACATTCCTCGGACTAGCAACAACCTCTTATTCAAGTTATTTCTTTTAATCATGGGAGTAACGACTCTCCTAGTTCTTAACTAAATAATATTGACATGACACCATGTCACAAACTAGACACACCTGGTCTTAATCTAAAGTACTGTCAATATGCCAATATATATAATAACTAAGAATTAATTTTATTTAAAGATTACTTCCTCATTTTGGGTTTCAAACTCTTTGTTGTCATATCTAATATGGCTCCATCATTATAGAATGCCATAACCAATTTGGTTATCCCTGATATTAAATTTCATATATAACCTCATGGTCATATTAATGCCTAATAATAGTAAATCAACATAATAAGCTTTTCAACCTCTAGTAAATTCAACTAAGAACCTTTTTACCAACCTCCAATTTCCTCATGGTTCTTTCTAGGTTATCTTTTGCATCATTAATAAAGGTTTCTACATTTGTATGTTCATAAACAATCATATATCCTTCCCCTCAATATGATGCATATAATCACATGTTTAAAATGTATGTTAAGTTCATATCTAATTTGGAGCATATTTTTAGCTTGAGAGGAGTTTGTGCTTGTACACCTTAAAGTCTCCTCACATTATGGCTTTGGGTTGCTGAGACATAAATTACTATTCTTTAAGAAAAGAATACCATGAATAGGTATAGACTCTTGGTCAAGTATAAGATAATATCATTTAAAAAGGTAATTTGAATGCATATATCGCTAATACATTCTTCAACCCTATTGTTGAATATCAATATAATCACATACCAGTGAATATACCCTAACCGTAGAGAATAGGCTATTGTCCTACTTTCAAGTGTTATAAACTATTGAGAATGTAAGTTCCCTCCCATGGTTAAACCACCAACATAGTGAACATAACCTCATACCTTAACAATGATGACATATTACTTCTAACATGATACCAATCCATTTGCATTACTAGCATCATATTTTATGCAAGCATATATGGAACATGCTATTTCCTAGATATCATCATAATACCTTCTAGATAGTTTTATTTAACTAATACATTCAAATACCACAATCATGGTAGCTATATTCATATAATACACTAATAGGATTCCCTAAGTCAACTTATATTCATTCTAGCTAAATGCACAAGATTTTATTCAAAAGCTACAATAAAAAACAACCATTGCACCAACACTTGCAATCAATGAAAAAATAGTATAAAAAATTGTAAAGAGTAATGGATAAGAATCACTAAGCATGCTTGGAAATATAGCTTCCATGAAGAATCTACAACTCTATTCTCAATTCAAAAGGCTTAGCTTGTTGCCTTCTCCAACATGGCCTATCTTCAATCTAACCAATCAATCGAAGCTCTCAAATCTCAATAATCTTCTCTCACTCGATGAAATTGCTCCTCTAAACTCAAATAATTTCTCTCAATCTCTCACAATGCTCACATAAAAAATAACTCAGCAAAAGAAAAATAAATGGACACATTGAACAACTATGATGATCAAGCTTTCCCTCTTGCTTATTTTCCAAAGGCGAGGTCTTTGTGATTTCACAAAAAGACCATCCAATGCCCACATAATTTATTCTCCAAAATTTCTATGAGTCTTATATTATGGAATGAGATTAAGGCTGAATTTTTCCCTTTTTTTTAAGATCATTTGTCTTTTCAAGTTTCTATAGGGGCCATTATTTATGATATGATTCATAAATCTGATATTTATTCTTCTAGACTGTGGTAGAAAGATTGAAAGTGGGATCCAAACATTTCCTTCTACATCTACATGTACCATGTCTTCACTACCATTAGATTTCTTTAAATTTACCCAAGGTTCCTAGTTTAAACTTGAGATGAAATTTACAATTGTTGGTCTTGGTTTGGCAATCTATATTTCTCAATATTTATTCTAGTATATTGGAGCCTAAATTAGCCCACTTTTCCTAGTGTATTATTTTCCAAGGCTTGCTAATGGGGTTAGAGTTAATTCACATGGGTATTCAAGACCCTCATTGCCATTTTTGTGGATAGTTGAAGTCTTTTAAAATAAGTTCTTCTAGTTTTTACCTCAAGCTAAACAAATCTTGAATTGGGTTCATGATTTCTTTTATCCCTTTGATAATTTTGGGGGATTCATCATTATTTGTTGAACACACCCAAATATTGAGAGGGGGGGTGAATCATTCTTGTAAAAAATATAATCCTTTTTGGAACTTAGAAACTCTTCTACATAATGCAAAATTATTAACACAACCAAAACCTTTAACATATATAGCAATTAAAATTTCAACAAGATCCCAAAATAATACAAAATCCCACAAAAAATTATTTTATTTTTAAATAATTTTTTTCTGCAAATAAAATATGTCCACTTGGGAGACCATACAACCTGCCTAGGTAAAACAAATTGCCCCAAAAACAACTTTACCGAAAATGGATGAATTTACAATCAAATTTCATTGGATCAACCTCTTGAATGCAATGGTGATGCCGATTTGGGCCCAAAGAATTTTAAAAAATTAGTGACCTGTTGGATTAGCTAATCTTCACACTTTTTCAAACCTTTATAGATCTAGCAAATCATAACCAATTTTGAAAAAAATAAAGGAAAACCTAACTTTATTTGACACCCTGGACTCAACTATGAAGTCCTTGAAACCCTAATACACACTTAGCAAAATCTTCAAGACAACATGAAACCCTTAGATCTAGGAAGGAGATCTAGAAAGGAATTTACAACATTGAAGCTTTGGTACCATGTAGGAGTTAATTGTGACTCCTCAACACCCCCATGAATAGTTGCTAGACAAAAATATCTTCCATAAGAGAGAAAATGTCAAGAATAATTGCTTCAACAATGCAAGATTGCATATGGTTGAATATGCAAACGTACATGAGATGTCTTGCTTATAAAGGCAAGGTGATACATATGATTAGAAAAGATCATGACAAGTGTCTTAATCCTATAACATGAGACAACTAACTCATAACAACCTAGGATAATAGAAAGTCTAGATATGACAACTAAGACTTCTACAAGGAATCTTATAATCCTAAGTAAACTTAACATGCGAATATGCTCCCTAATTACCTAGTGAGTGAATTAACTAGGTACAAGACATTTATTCACACCAACACAAAGCACTTGATTGCAACAAGCTGCTACAAAAATGTATTCAACTTCTATTGTTGATGAAAATGGAGACTCTCCCTTTCAAATCTGATTACAAACACACAAAGTATGCTATGCAAGAAGGCTGAAAATACATATAAAGAACTAAAAATGAAAGAGAAATATGAAAATTTATTTCATTCAAATATGCAAATGGTTTACATCAAAATGAAGCTCATGGGCTCCTCTTCAATCCTACATGCAACACTTGCAATAAAAATGTCTTCAACAATTTGGAAAAAAATCGGCAACATTTGGGTATGCAAACTTCACTTCTCCAAGCCCCCTCTCCAAATGAAAAGACATCAATAAATAAAGATTGAGAAAAGATAAAACAATCCATGGTTTCACAAAAAAACCTCATGAAACCACCTTGACAAATCCACACCCATCCTTGAGAGTTTTAAAATCTATAGTAAGAAATGAGGTCCAATGCATGCCAACCTTCTTTTGGGCACCTAAACTCTTGTCCAATCAGATTTTATTGTTTATGACATGCTACAACCTCTTACATATTCCTTACACCTTGTCGGTTACACTTTACATGCAAAGACATGCAAGCAACATGCAAGATTCTTTTGCATCCCCACTTTATGACATTTTATGACACATGTACATGCAAACCATGCCAAAATAATAACAAGACAAGACTTTTTGACCTCCTCAAAAAGTTGGATTCCCAAATGGAATATTCCTCCAAAAGATGCTTTTACCATTTTACTAGGACCTATTTCCCATCAAATTTACATTTACACTTTCACACAAAGGGAAATTACATTGTTGCAAATAAAAATATTATTTTTCCTATCACTTAAGCCCATATTGAAATCAAACAAAGAAAAATTAAAATATTCTTTGGTGACATAGGATTGCCTTTACATGTTGGATGCTCCTGCATCAGACACCTAGGGTAGAAGAAAAGTGACCCTGTCACTCCTCAAGAGGGTAACCAAGACATTTAACTTCAACTTTTGACAACCAAGCTAAGTCCTCAATAGGATTATTAAACCATTTGACCAAGTACTTAAATTATTGTTTATGCTTCGTACTCCTACTCACCCTGCTGTCCAAAATTACCTCTATTTTCCCCTCTTTCAAAGTAGGTGCAGGTGTATGAATTGTTTCACCTGTTGTACCATCATCAATTTCAGCTTCATGAAACTTTTTTAGATAAAAAATATTAAATATCTAGGTGAAATAATAAGTTCACTAGGCAACTCGACTTCATATGCATTACCTGAATCATGCCTACTCACAATTTGGCAAGGCCCAAACTTCTTCATTTTTAACTTGTTATAGGTACCAACTGAAAATATTTATTTTCTCAAGTGTACCATTACCTCATCACCCACCTGAAACTCCTTATGTCTCATCTTCAAATCAGCTTTGGATTTGTACTAAAAATACATTTTATTCAATGTTATTTCGTACCTCGTCATGTTTGCTCTTTATGTGCTCAACAAAGTCCTCTGCTTTTGCACTCTTATCAACATTATCAATCTTCTTCAGACATGAAACAATTATTTGGCTGCTGCCATAAAAAATTTGGAATGGAGACTTACTATTAATTCTATTCACTGAGTTATTATATGCAAATTCTACTTGAGATAGAATCAAATTCCACCCCTTTGGCTTATCTCAAACTAGGCATCTCAACAAATTACCCAAGCTTCTGTTTACCACCTCTATTTGACCATCTATTTGTGGATGGTAGGCTGAAAAAAACTTCAAATTAGTTTTCATCTTCTTCCATAATGTCCTCCAAAAGTACCCCACAAACTTTGTATCTCTATCTGAAACAATGCTCTTCAGAATACCATGCAACCTCACAACTTCCCTAAAAACAATTTTGCAACATTCACAACATCATTAGTCTTCTTGCATGGAATAAAATGAGCCATCTTGGAAAATCTATCTACTAAAACAAATGTTTAATCATGTCCCCTTTGGGTCCTTGGAAAACTCAAAACAAAATCCATACTAATCTCCTCCCATGGCCTCTCAGGTACTGGAAATGGCTGGTATAAACCTATATTTTGACTAGTTCCTTTTGCCACTTGACAAATTATACAACCTTACATCTTTTCTGATATCTTGCTGCAATTTAGGCCAATAATATTTCTCCCCAACAAGTGCTATGGTTTTATCAAAACCAAAATATCCACTATGTTTTTGCTTAATCAAATTTACTCTCATTAAACTTCTAGGAATACACAACTTGTTACCTTTGAACAACATACCATCTTGGATTAAATAATCCAACCACTTGGTTCTATTACTAGCAATAGGATCTTTTCAAGCCTTCCAAGCCTCTCCAAAATCTAGATCCTCTTCATACAACTCCTTCAACTCATTGAATCCAACAACCTCAACCCACATTTCAATCAACAAACCCTGTCTTCTACTCAAAGCATTTACAACCCTATTAGACTTCCCACTCCTATGTTTCAATTTTTTTTTATAGATTTTCAAGAAATCTACCCATTTCATATGCCTCTGATTTAACTTCTCTTGACTACTCAAATACTGAAGTGCTTGATGATCAGCAAATAAAACAAACTCCTTAGGTAAAAGATAGTGTCTCCACATTTTAAGTGCTTGTACAATGGCATAAAATTCTTGATCATACACTAAATATTTTATTTTTGCATCATTTAACTTCTCACTAAATTAGGAAATGGGTTTACCTTCTTGACTTAGAATAGCTCCAATCACATTACCACTCACATCGCAATCAACTTGGAACACCTTGCTGAAATCTAGAAGTGCTAAAATAGGTTTCTCTGTCACATCGGCCTTCAAAAAATCAAAACTTCTCGCTGCTCTTGTAGTCCATCTGAAATATCTTTTATCTCCTGTCATGGTCTTAGTTAGTGGTACACAGATACTACTGAAACCTCTAATAAAATTTTTGTAAAAAATTTCCAAACCATGAAATGATCTCACCTCGGTAGCACTTCTTGGTGTAGGACATTCTAAAATGGCTCTCACATTTTCTAGGTCTATCTTGAGACTTTCTCCTGAAACAATGAAACCAAAGTATACCAATTCCCTCTTCATAAATCTGCACTTTTTCAAGTTAATGAGAAAATTTTCTTCCCTCAACTTTTCTAAAACAAATCTGATATGCAACAAATGCTCCTCTAGTTTCTTACTAAAGATCAATATATCATCTAGATAAACAATAACACATCTTCCCAAAAACGCTTCCAATATCTCATTCATCAATCTCATAAACCTACTAGGAGCATTGGTTTGTCCAAAAGGCATGGCCAACCATTCATACAAACCTTCCTTGGTCTTGAAAGCTGTCTTCCACTCATCACCTTCTTGGATTTCGTATTTGATGATAACCACTCTTCAAGTCAATCTTGGTGAAGTATTCAACCCCACTCAAACAATCCATGATATCATCCATTCTAGGTAATGAAATTTTTTATTTGATGGTGATCTTATTGATATCCCTTGATTCTGTGCACATCCTCCATTCTCCTCCTTTCTTTGGTGAAAAAACAATAGGCACTGCACATGGGCTTAGGCTCTCTCGAATCAAGCCTTTCTGCAACAATTCTTGAACTTTCTTGTTCAACTCTTCACTCTTGGTTGGAGAAATTCTATGGGATTCTTTGTTGGGAAAACTTGCTCCTAGTATTAGATCAATTTGATAACTTATCTTCCTCATAGGTGGTAGCCCCTCAGGTGCATTGTCTGAAACAATCTCTTGAAAATCTTGCAACAAATCTGCAACCTCCACTAGAACATCTTCTACATCTTCATAGTTAGACTTAGGAATCAAACCAAATATTTTTTTTTTTCATGTCTCATACCATCTAGGAATTTTCTTGCATCCACTAAACAAACTCTTGCATTACCAAAAACTTGAATCAAATATTCTTTCAAAGGTTTCAATTTATGTTTCACAACATCCTTAGTTATGGTATATAGATTAGCACATCCATCATGTATTTCCTTCATACCATACTACCAAGGCCTTCCTAAAAAAATATGACATGCATCCATAGGTGTTATATCACACAATATTTCATCAAAATAACCTCCTATTTTAAATTTTACCAAACATTGTTCGTTGATCAAAAGCTTTTGATTATCTTGTACCCATGATATTTGGTACGATTTTAGATGCTTCCTCCTTTTTAGCTTCAATTTTCTCACCATTTCTTCGGATACCAAATTATCCGTGCTTCCACTATCTATGATGATATTACAAGCCTTCCCTTTGCATATTGTCTTTATTAATCTATTTCTTTGAATAGGTTCATTTTCCTCATTCAACAATTCTCTTCTTGTTATCAGGACTTCACTTCCTTTTGCTTCTTTAGAATGCGATGAGAGTGCACCCTCCTCATTGATGTTTTATACTCTATTTTGATTTTCTGGTCTTCTATTGGTCCTTTCTTGATTGTGAGGGCAATCATTAGCTCTATGCCCCTCTTCCCCACATCGAAAATAGGTTCCGTGAAAGCCACCTCTTCTGAATCCTCTACCTCTTGGATTTTGATCTCTGGGAGGATGATAATTTTCTAATTTTTGATTTTTTCTACTTACTTGGTCTTCCAATTTCTGATTTTTTTGATTTCCATCATAACTTCTTCCTTCGGTTCTTCCACCACGACCTCTTCCTCTTTGTTTACTCTCAACTTTTCTATTTAGTTTTTCTTCAACTTTCAATGAAAATTGATAAGCATCCTCAATGGTGGTCATTCTCACCAGTGCCAACTCTTCTTGTATGCTAGGTTTCAGCCCATTAATGTAACGAGATAGCTTCTTATTTTCTTCAAAATTTCCTAGGGTTAGAATTAGGACCTTGTGAAATTATTCTGTGTATTCTTTCACCATCCTCATTCCTTGTCACAATCTTTGCATCTTTTTGAGCAACTCCAACTCATAATCTATTGGAATAATTGTCTCTTTATCTTTTCCACCATCCTATACCATTTGGAAATTTTGTCTTTCCCTTTTCTTCCTCTTTCAAGTTGGATCTCTTTCCACCAAATTCTTGCATGGACCTTTAATTTTGTTTTTGCAAACCTCACTCTATGAGGGTCTTCAATCTCTTCAAACTAGAAAATCTCTTCCATGTCATTAATCCAATCTATCAACTCTTCATGGTTTAAACTTCCATTAAAGGTTGAAACCTCCATTTTTGGTTTCTTTTCAATTTGTGATGTATCTCTCAACAATCTAATTTCTATAGGATCTACTTTTTCCTATTCTTCCTCTTCCAATTCGTCTTCAGTTTCATCTCCACTATCATCTCTTTCTCTATGCACTTCTCTTCTACGGATCTCTTCCTGCAAAGTTTCTAGTTTCCTTCTATGGGCTATAATTTAATATCTAAGAGGATCTCTTCCTCCACCACCTACCATGCTTGGTAGCTCTTGGAGGCATTTTAATCTTCACCCATAACTCACAGGTCCTATTGTAAACTGCCTCTCTTCGACACTCTATTTACAGTCTCAAGAAAACCTTCTCTGATACTAATGATGAAAAGGGAGAATCTCCCTTTCAAATGTAATTAAAAAAACACAAATTATTCTATGCAAGAAGGTTGCAGATACATATAAAGAACTGAAAATGAAAGAGAAACCTATAACTTTATTTCATTCAAATATTCAAATGGTTTACATCAAAATGACGCTCATGGGATCCTTTTCAATCTTACATGCAACACTTGCAACAAAATTGTCTTTAATAATCTGGAAAAAATTTGGAAGCATTTGGGTATGCAAACTTCACTTCTCCAAGCCCCCTCTCTAAATGAAAAGGCATCAATAAATAGAGATTGAGAAAAGAGAAAAAAATCCATGGTTTCACAAGTAAACCTCCTGAAACCACCTTGAAAAATCCATGACCAACTTTGGGAGTTTCAAAATCTTGAATAAGAAATGAGGTCCAATGCATGCCAACCTTCTCTTGGGTGCCTAAACTCTTGTCCAATCAGATTTGATTGTTTACAACATCTTTCAACCTCTTACATATTTCTTACACCTTGTCGGTTACACTTTACATGCAAAGATATGCAAGCAACATGCAAGATTATTTTGTAGCCCCAATTTATGACATTTTATGACACATGCGCATTCAAACCATGCCAAAATCACAAAAAGACAAGATTTTTGACCTCCTCCAAAAGTGGGACACCCAAGTGGAATATTCCTACAAAAGATGCTTTTATCATTTTACTAGGACCTATTTCACATCAAATTTACATTTACACTTTCACACAAGAGAAATTACATTGTTGCAAATGAAAATATTATTTTTCCTATCACTTAAGCCCTTATTGAAATAAAAAAATAAAAATAAATATTTTTTGGTGACATAGGATTGCTCGTACACCTTGGATGCTCCTATTTTAGTTGTGGAAGAAGACATTGAGTCTTTCTTTTTATTGAACCAAGAGACCAATCTATCTCCCAAAAAGAATGTACTTCCACTTGTACTTCTCTGGTCATCTATACAACCTACCCAGTCAACATTAGTATAGGCACTAAGAAAAAAGTTATTATATTTTTAATACCACATGCCATAATCTTGAGTTCCTTTTAAGTATTTGAATATTATTTTCACAAATTTTTAATGAGATTGCATAGGATTGGCTTGAAATCTAGTAACTAAACATCAAGGTCATCATTCTAATCAACAACTTCCTCTTCAATATTTTTATTGGCTTTGAATGAAACTTACCTTTTTGGAACATCTTGATAAAACTTTCTCATTTCAAAGGAAATAAGAGCACCCAACATTTCATCAATAGAGTACTGATCCAAGTATTTAGATTATTCAATGGAAAACACCTTTTGACTATAATTTTTAGGGAGATATAGATCGAAACCTTCTTCACAATCTCACTTTCTTTGACTGATCATGTAAATTGAAATATTTTCATCTTCTGCCATCTTTAGAGTCTCAAATCTACTTTTAAAGATCTACATCTTAGCTTGCTTCACTTTTGTATCATGTTGATAGATACTACTAATCTTTTCCCAGATTTCCTTAGTAGAGCTACAATTCATCACCTTCAAAATCTCTGAATAATCCAATCCAAATAAAAAAAACATTCTTAGCCTTAACATTGCAATCATATAGCTTGATTTCAGCTGGATTTGATGGAGGAGTAACAGGATGAACATAACCATCTTTGACTAATTTCTAAACACCAAACCCTAGGGAGTTTAGGTGTCCTTCCATTCTTAGTTTCCAAAAAGCATAATTAGTCCCATCAAACCTAAGACCCTTGTATGAACCATCATGTTCCATCTCACATCTTTGCCTCAAGCTATTAGGCTTCTTTAGAAGAACTTGGATCTGATACCAATTGTTGAACACACCCAAATATTGAGAGTGGGGTGAATCCATCAAGTATCAAAAACTTAAGCCTTTCTAGAACTTAGAAACTATTCTACACAATATAAAATTCTTAAGACAACCAAAACCTCAAATATATATAGCAATTAAACTTTTAGCAAGATCATCAACCTAAAATAATGAAAGATATATAAATTATATCCTTAATTAGATCAATAGCAATGAGAAAGAAGAAGATAAAACACACATACACAAGGAGACACCATGTTTATGTGGAAAACCGAATGAGGGAAAACATGATGAGAGTTAACTCACAATATAAAGGCTCACTTCTAAAAAGGAATTGCAAATTAAGGATCACTACCTTAGTGAAAGATACAAAGGACTTGTAGAATTGAATCAAACACAACTCTAGGTAGAAGATACAAGGACCTAATAAGATTCATTATCTTAGAGAAGGATATAAAGATTTAGATAAAGATTACAATACTTATCAACATAACACTCTACTGACTGAGGAATTATAGCACACCTGATTCTATCAAGTTCCTCTTCATAATGTACCACTAACTCTATTGGATATTCAATAAATTCAACACACTTGATTTTTCATACTTGTACACTTCTTCATCTTGTTGCATTTGTAATGTTCTTGTATTTATATCTATCATAATACTTTAAAACTTCAATTAGGTTAGCCAAGAAGATGATAAACAATGAATTCAACAAGTCATCCACCACAACATAATGAAATCCTATCCTGAAGAGAGGACCAAAAATAACCTTATTACATCTTCCAATGTGATCCAAAATAATTCACACGTTGGTGCAAATCAATCTAAGTCGACATCAACATGTAGATGAAACATGAAGAACATAACTAGTCGACCCTAAAACAATCCTTCAACTGAATTTTCTCAAGGCAGTTCTAACAAAGATAGGTAAGGACCCAAATATAACTTAGCAACACCTTCAATTGCTAGAGAAAACCCCCAAGTACATGGTACAAGAAAAAGAACACACCTTATTGACTAGATATCTACAAATAACCCAAAAAGCCAACTCAAGACATAATGCAACATGAAAGTGGCCAAATAGCAACATACAAATCACATGGTGATGTTCCATGAACATCCAACATGACTTCCATACACTTCCTTCATATTGTCATGCTATCAATAACCACCAAATACCAAACAAGATCAAAACACTTCATCTAAGTGTGCCATAGAAAATTGGACCCTCTTGAGAAAAGAGACAATTTCACACATAATTAGACCCAATTTTCAGTCCCCTCACATCATTTATCCTTCAAAACAACATTTATAGGCCCCTAAGACCCATTTTTTTTTTTATCTAGAGGCCCATTTCACCTGAGAAATCACCTAAAACCCGAAAAACAACACTTAATTCTTTCATATCCTGAAAAATCACCTTCAAAAATTAGTAGTGGGACCCATTCACCACCTTCGGCGAATGAGTCCCTTTTGAGGGAAAATTCAATTTTGAGTGGGAATTTAATTAATTCATCTTAAATTTCCAGTGAATGTTAGCCTCTTAAGTCTAAATAATGGGAAAATTAGGTGTTGTTGCCTATAAATATAATTTAAAATCATTTCACACATCTTTTAGTGATTTTACAAAAAGCAATTTCAAAAGTCAAGTCTTCTACAACAAGTCTCATTAGCAAAAGTTGAAGTTTTAGGATAGCAAACTAGGGTTTTTGCAGGTCTTGAAGCTCACTCTTTAGATCAAGGTTCAACATTGCAAAGGGTTGATGATGGATTCCTATGGCGAATCATGAAGAAATCTACATTGAGGAGATGCAACTAGCCATCAAATCACACCTAAAGACTTGGTTTCAAAGTGATTCCATCTTCCATTTCACTCTATCTTCAAATCAAGGTTTACATTTTGTCTACTTTTCATTTACATGTCATTTTATTACCATTTTTAATGTGTTGTAGGGTTTCTAGTGTTGAGATCTTGCATCACACAAATCATATTTGCATTTCTTATTCTAGCACAATATAATAGGGATTTTGTTATATTTCATACTTTCCTAGTCTTTAACACATCTAAGGCTAGGGTTTTATGCAAAACTTTCTCTATTCAAGGTTTAATTACCCAATTAGGGGTTTGACCAAGGAAAACCCCCCATTACACAAACACTTTTAAGTTGTTTTGTAGGAATTTTATGAGATCCCGACTCAGGTTTCCATCAGAAATTGATGTACAGGTGTCAAGGTGTAGAATAGAGATTTGAAGTTGCAGAAATTTGAAAGTGGATTGATTTGCCATGCATGGCGAATGAGTCCCTCCTAAGATGAAGTTTTGAGTTAGATGCAGATCCTAGTTCCCGGTTGACAGAAAATAACTTATGTGTAGAAAAACCCAGATCTGGGACTGATTCACCTAGAGTGGCGAATGAGTCCTAGTTAGCCCAAAATCAATCTTCATCAGTTTTCTAGATTGTTCTCCAATATTCCCCAGTTTGCTAGGTGCACACATTGTAAAAAATAGTCTTCTATTTGGTTTAATTTGCATTCTTATTCATTCTTTTAAGCTATTTGTAAACAACACTGTGTTTTCCAACATAACATAAATCTTAGGCTTTGCATACATAATCAGTCAATTATTTCATATAATTGCACTTAGTTCATTCCATTTAGTCTAAAAATATCATAAATTTCATAATTTGAGTGAACCTAGCTAGCTTTTTTGGCCTACCTCTCTCCTTTTAGGTGCAAAACCCTAGGAGAGTTAGAGAGTCTTGTGGTGCCAAAATTCTACAGTTCACCAAGAAGCACATAACAGATGATCAAAAGATGCAATATTAAAAAATCAACTTGTGGACCACTTCATTACATGAAATTGGAACTGAGATACTGCACAAATGTTGAGAACATATTCACCAAGCCATAGGAGCAAAGACATCAATACAAAAAAATGTGGACCATTTCCTAAACCAGTCCAGACAAGCAACAACACTGCCAACCTTCTGTAATTCAAAAAAATCTCCTTGGAAACACTGGTGACATAAAAATATAGGAATGAAACATCCACCAAATACTTACTTTGAATCCCAAATCACAAGACCATATCTTCAAAAGTAGAGGAATACAAAGCATTCTCCCAAATAGATTTCAATGTAGCTTCTAGGAATAAAACCACTTAAGCAACTTGTGGAGGCTTGAACTTTCTTTCAACAACACATACCTCATCAGGAACATTAGGAGAGATCATAAGACATATTGGGGTATGTGCAGGATCATCATGGAAAAAATAGACACTTAAGTAGTGAAAAATTCAAAAAAATTAGATTTAGGAAACTTGACGTAAAAATTTGAATAAGTTATCTATATTATTTCAAAAATATATGTAAGAATAGAATCTGTAGCAAGTTGAATTTAGTTTCTAAATTACTAGGTTTATTTAAAAAAAAAATCTATTTGGTGAAAATTTGAAATTTCAATGCAATATTACTTAAATTTTAGGGAAAAAATAAGATGTCTATCTGACCACCCTAACAAAAATAAAATGATAATATTTTTTTATAATATTTTAGATATAAGTAGAGGACTCATGTCCCAATGTGATGCATATTTTTATGTAATTTTTTTTCAAGTAAATAATTAATTATGAATTTTTTATTACAAATTTTAAAAAATATAAAAACTCATATGTCTAACCACCTTAACTTGACCAAAACTTCATGAAATTCATTTTTTTAAAAATCTTATAGTATGCAAAGCATAGAATGTGACACATGTATCAGATTCAAAAGTGATACTGCTTGAAAGCTATAAATGTTTTTCAATCAACCTATCAATCAAGAATTTAGTCATAATTCAAATAGAAAATGAATAATAATAATTTATTAAATTCAAAGTAGAGAATAATTTATATTGGTTGAAAGCTGAGAATCTCTAAAACCCTTTTTGTTTCATCAATTTTGGGTAAAAAAGAGTCGTTAGCCACATACCCTACACATACCCATCATATCACCACTTTTTGGCCCATCATGATCCTGCACATACCCACTGTAGACCTTCAACAACATCTCTCCATGATCAGAAATACTTTTAATGCTTCTAATCCTCATCTTAATATATCAATATGAAACCAAATTTGCTAATAGAGAACATACACAATACTTCTTACATAGGACATGACATTTAACCGCGAACTTGGATTTAACTCTTCTTAGATAAGGCATGCCATCCAACCATGAAGTTCAAAAACTCTTCTTACATAAGGCATGACATCTAATCATGAATTTCAGAAACTCTAAATATAACAATGACAACCACTGCCAAGGACTAACAACCTTCCTTACTTCTCAAGTGTTGAAATCAATGACAACCACTGCTAAACATACAACAACCTTCATCAAGTGTTGACATCAAAGACTAACAACAATCGGTGTTGACATCAATGACAACAACTATCAACAATATTACCCATAAATTCAATCAGATTATGTATGATTTCAAAGTGGATGTTCTCTTCAATGTTTGGAAAAATAGAAATTTTTCTCTTTTTTACTCATTGTACTATTGAATATAATTTCTTCCTTTTTCTACAACTAGTATCTATTCTAATATTTTGTTATAGATCTAGGTGCAAGCCGATAAGTTTTCTTGGAGGTTTCCTTTAGAAAATACTTGATGATTAGAGAAATTCCCTTTGTGCTATGGCCAAAGTTCCTCCATTCTCTTCCTTGGGTCTGGGTCAGTCACCTTTTTGTGGGAATTGGAGAGGTAGAAGTCTCTTAATTCAAAATAATTTGAGCTATTTGGCCCCAACCTTCTCTCTCAACTCATCGAAGAGATTGAGGTTAAAAGAGTGTATCATGGCCTATTCAGTGGTGCTTTTCCTTGCCTCCCCCTAAGGGCTCTTCTCTTGGGTGGCCTTAGGGGGTGATTATTCATTGCCTACTCATGGTTCTCTTAGGTGGTCAATTGGTGATAGTTCCAAATGGTTTAATTATAGCAAGGTTCCTCAATGGTCTTTGGCTATTTCTCTAACCCATGATGAAGATACAAAAAAATATGATGAGGGGTGGTACCCCCCAATGTAACTTTGGACCTTGTTGATGTATGGGGTAGACCAGATGACTAGGAGTCATCACCTCTACCTGTTGCTACTACTATTGCCACCTAGTGACCATTATGTTTATGTAATATTTTTTGTGATTCATGCTCTACCCTATGTAGAATTTTGGCTGTGATTTCATATCCACCAACCATTTTTTTTGAATATGCATACTTTTATTCTCTTATAAATAGAAAATTTGACACTTATTTGTCATGATATTAACAAATATTATTGAGCTTCAATTTAATGGAGTTATAACTGATTCCCATAACAAGGTTGTTCCATTAATTTAATAATGGATAGACAAAGGTGATAATGAATATTAATCATTCATGCTCATATTGATAGATCTCAATTTACTTTAATATATGTGTGTTAAACTCATTTAGTTCTTGTTCATAGATTAACCATCAAACATGCAAAAAATATAACTTCTTTTATGGAGAAAAAGAACACAACAAGAACATATTATAATATATATTCCTAATCCTACAACATAGCCTCTTGATGGCATTTTATCTAAATATATTTAAGAGCCTCAACTATAAAAGTACATGGTGGACATATAACTTCATAATGTTAGTCTTATTTTTTTATCTTTCATTAAAATATTCTTCTAACTAGCCACCATAATCCATTGGTCATAGTCTATAAGAATATCATGTCCATCTTGAGCTTCTAAATCTCGAAGTTTTGATCATTTAACCTTATAATCTCTATCTTTAAATTGTAATGTCCTTTTATCTTTTGTAAAAACTCATAGATCATTTACACAACGCTCCCACTCAAACTAAAATTATTGTAGGAAAAATTCCCTCTTTCCATAAATTTAAATGAGTACAAGGATTTGATATTGAATAATAAGCAAATATAGTAAATATTGTTGATAATTCTAAAGAGAGAATAAATGCTAAATAATTATTTATCCAACTATACAATAGAATAGAAAATAAATTCAACAATACATCACATAGACAAAAGAAAAGATATCCTAGTAAACACTTTCAAGAAAAAACAATAAAAAAACAATACCAATATGATATATTGTCTAAGGAACAATATTGTAATATATAGAGAATTAAATTTTGTTGAAAGTATTCAACCTTTGTTCAATGTTGTAGTAGAAATTATTCAATCTATAATTTTCTTTTCAACTTGTGATCATTCTCACAAAATAGCCTTGGTTTAGAAATCTATCATAACACTTATGCAAATACAATCCCAACCTCTTGATCTATAAAGGATATCAAGCAAGCTAGCTAATTGAGATGGGTTTCAAAATTAGTCTCAAAATCATTGTCAAATTTGGGCATCCAAAAAAATGTAAGCATTTTTAATGCTTCACATGGGATTCCTTAACTCTTATAATCAAGGAGTCCACTTGGTCAAACTAAGCACTCTTGTTCAAAGCACCAAACTCTCTTACAAGACAATATTACAACCAACCATTTTAGTTACTCAAAGATGCCTTTACAAGTCTATTTATAACTTGTATAATTAATGTTCATACAATATAACTCCCACATCATTGAAGCAATTACACACCTCATAACTTACAATCCAAGTGGCAAACAAGAACTTTCTAGATTCCACCAAGGCTAGTGTCCCATTCAAGGAGGGCCATATTACATAATGTTTAAAAACAACAATTCCAATGTTTGAAAGCTATACAAGATGTACCTAACATAACAATATCCTATTTCAATGTTATTTCTATATTCTTCTATGCTTATGCTGACATAACAAATGGTTACACATATGCCCAAATGGTATAAACCCAAGAAATACAATGACAAGTATATAACATATGATAAAGAGTTCTATGCTATTAAATATCCTTGCAAGGAATGGAGATTGTCATCTACATGTATATCATGAGCCTTTACAATTCAAATAGAGTAAAGGCAAGATGCAAAAGAATTGACATTAAAAATAATCTATATATCTCTAGTATTTCCACCCCAATATTTGATAGAATAAGAGGAGTACCAATAAAATTATTGACTTCCTAAGCCAACTTCAAATATAAGACTTGTGAGTGATTCTAAAATCTTACAAGAATAAGACATCAAATTGAAAGATCCTAAATTTTGTGATACTTTCTTAAATATTGACAATTAAACAACAAAAATTTTGTACATCACCTTGAAAGCAACTGTCTATACTACATGACGCATAATTATCTTCCTATTAAAAAAATCATAATATATCTAAAACATTTATAACCATGCAAAACTAATAAAAAAACTTACACCATACCTATACCTACTAATACTTATCAAGCCATGATATTCTATTTCTATTAGTTTGAAAGAGAATTTAAAAAGTTCCCCAAGGTGCATGCCCAACAACTCTTTTATCCTTGTACTTTATTGCATATACCAATTTAAAAATATAAATATAATAATAAATAACTATACTTTTATCCTAAAGCGTGTAGGATATAATTTTTTAAAAATAAATCAATTCAAACATGCATTTAAAACAACCTAATAATTGGAAAGAAATACTCTCTTATCCTAAAGTGCGTCCAATATAATTTTTTTTGAATAAAATAATTTTTTCACTAAAACCTTGTGACGTTGACACAGTTTGGTGAAGCAAACGGTAAGGTAAGACAGCCATAACCTCCAAAACGCAGTGACGTTTCCAGATCCCAAACCCTAATCAACAACTAAAACAAATCAAACAATATTTCAAGTGGATTCCATGATTTTGGTGGTCAGCAGTCAACGCAAACCTCTTCGTCGCAGAGGAATTTATGAAGGGAAGTAGTGATTAGCTATCTGTAACGCAAAAAGTTCTCACCATTAGAAAGCTTTTCTTCTTTCGACTGTCTGAAAATAAGCAGACCGTCTGCTGTGAGCTCAAAAAATGACTCAAGTGCATCCTCACTGTTCCTTGTCTTCTCCCCATGTTTTTAGTGATCACCTATTTTGTTCAAGCTCATCTACCGTCTTCACAGTTTGGAAGAAGTCCCTCTTACTAAATGGCAAAGGATTCACCGTGTTCAATTCATTGGGAAATCTGGTTTTCAGAGTAGATAACTATGCATCCAATTCAAAAAAGGAAGTACTTCTCATGGATGATGCAGGCCAGCTGCTTCTTACATTGAGGCACAAGGTATCTTTATTTCAACTTCAATAACGCATTCTAAGTTTAGATTTGTTTGGGTGGTTCATCTGAAATCAGATTAATAGATGGGTCCTAATGAACAATGCGATTTCTGATAAACTACCTAAACAAATCAAAACTTAGAACGTGCTATTTAAACTGTGCTATTTAAACTTGACAGGTATCCTTCTACTTTCATTTATTTATTTCCTGTTGACAAGATTATGAAGATTAGTTTTATCAGCTTCTTCTTCTATAATGTCTAGTATTTAGTTCTGATTGACAAGACTATCAAGATTAGTTTTATCAGCTGCTTCTTCTATAATGTCTGATATCTAGTTCTGATTGACAAGATTATCAAGATTAGTTTTATCAGCTGCTTCTTCTATAATGTCTGATATCTAGTTCTGGTTCATCAGAAATGGAGTGTTGGGAAAAGATGGGAAGCATTCAGAGGAGATCCCATGCATACTGAAAAGCCCATATTTAGCCTTACAAGGTCGTTGCGATTCTCAAACAAAAACACTGCCAATGTATTTGCAAATGGAAGTAGAAAAACTAAGCTATGCGATTACCAGATCGAAGGCTCATGCAAGGCATCATGCACAATATTCAGTGCCTTCGGAGAGATTATTGCACACGTATTCTGAGCAGACAATCTTTCTCCAGTTTATTAGGATGGCTTTGGAGTTTGAGAATCTGATTACAGAACTACGCAGGTTAGAAGAAAGGAAGCCAAATCGGATATAATGCTGGGGAATGATGTTCTCAGCCTGGTGGTCGAAGCGGGAGTGGATCAAACCTTTGTAATGGGACTGCTTATTATGTTTAATCAGATAAGTTGAGTAATTAGATGAAAGAATAATCAGATGAGGTAACGGATCTTTCCTTGCCATTGTTTAATCCTGGGTAAAAGCATATAATACTTGAAATCTGGAGGACGATGGCATGGAAGATTTGTAACGACAGAGTTTGGAAAGTGTATTTCGTATTGTAGATGGAGGTGCAGGAAACTTGGGCATGTTATGTTTGTTTTGTAATTTGGTCAGTCAACTATATTTTTATGGTGGGATTAATTTTTAAGGTATTTAAGAGTAGAGTTTTAAAATACATAAAAAGTGAGGGTGGTCGTAATTTATACACTGAAGTTACGACTTTTTGTGTATATATATCTGTAAATGAAAACAGTTTTCTTAAATGAGATAAACTAATTTAGGTAATTGTGTTGCAAGTAATGAATACGAGGAAATGGAAATACTAGAAATCAAATATGAGGTTGAAAGGTTCTTAGTTTTAGATTTGAGGAAGACAATTTTGTATTGAAATATGAAAGTTTCGAGGGTGGAAATGATATTTCTTTATATATGTTATCTATTGGATATGGAATAGTCTCTATATTTTGTAAAAGGTTGAGTCAATGTGTCTAAATTTTTTATATGAGTGTGTATTTAATCTTTAGTCTTATATTTGATTTGGTACAATACACACTCTTGTTTCTTGTTTTGTCTTATTTGTTATTGTCTACTTTGTTAAAAGGACCGGTGGTATTTAATAATACCTTTAAAAGGTTGTCAAATGTTTATGGTACATATTCTTCTAAGTGAAAACCCCTAGAAAAAATATTAGCTTTGTAATTGTAAGAATGATGGGGACAACAATGTTGAAACATGCACATGCTTCTAGGAGATAATTATGTAATTTTAAAAAATATAATAGATTATTTTATTTAAAGATTTATATCACATAACCACACAAATATCTAGGTGGAAAATTCACACCCCCAAGTCTAAGTAAGGTCAAATTTTAAATGACAAATCTAAAGAGATAAACAAGAAACAAGGTCACTAAGGAGTAAGAGATTATGTAGTAGGAGGTGGAAGGGGATCACAATCATCTAAATTTTCCCATACATCAGAATGTTCTTGCCATCAAAGATAGGTTTCCAACTACCAATGAAACCCTCTTCATGTTCTTATTTAGTAGAAGGCTATGTATCAGGAATAGGATAAATGGCTAAAGAAAGGTGAAGATATTTTCCACTTTCTTGCCATCTAGAGGAACCTTGCTCACAGGGGTCATAGGAGGTTGAAGGTGGTTAGGAGTGTTGAGACTGAAATTCAGTAGAATGATACCTAGCTCATCTTAAAGGGGACTAGAAGATATGTGACTAAGACTCATGTTGACCAAAAAAATTTAGACTATTCCCATGTCAATAAAAATGATGAGAGAAGTGACTTGTGTTGGAGAATGGAGTTGGTATAACTTTGATAACTATAAACATTACACTACCCCAATGATCTAGAAGCACTTGTATGTGTGTCACTTCACACAATTTTTTTTTCTTGCAACTTAATCTACATGACGGAATCATTATAAGTTATAGCCTTACCATAAAGAGAGAAGTACATATCAATAGAACAAATAAAGAATACTGTATATATTTTTATCTTTCCAAATGCTAAAACTAATTTTCATCCTAAAAGAATTCAAAATTTGAGCAAACTTGGTTAGGAATTTTGGGCCATAATCATATACCATAAGAAAGGCATAGGCTTGCAAGGACTGAAAAAATCATGAATCGAATTCTAAGTAGAATGAAGATAGGGAAAAACTTGGAAATTTTCTTGGGAGTCACCTATTGTCTACATAGTTGATCTTTGAATTTTTCTTTGGAATTTATTAAATCGATAATTAAATCGATAATATACCATTCTAATTAATTCTAAAAAATTAAATGATGTTTTTTGTAACTTAGAAAGAGAGGAAGAGGAGAATTAAACACCATATTTATCATAAAAAACCTTTGAAGAGAGAAAAACTAGATTAATTTTTGTTATGTCGTAGATGGCATACATAATGAATATGCAAATGAAATTGATACAAAAAACCCTTGTGTTTTTGTAAGAACCTAGCTATGGATGCAATCTACCCCTTGCCCTATTGGATACATATCTCCATTGCCTACTATTGGGAATAGGTGTTGTCAATGATATCAACCTATTATGGGTTGTCATTGATGTCAGTTGTGTGTGATGAAGTTTGTATATATTCCAAAGATAGTGCAAGTGTAGAGACATAGTCATCCATATAGTTAGATGTATGAATAGTGATCAGATTGGTGTCTATGAGTGATGTGGTAGTTAGTACACTTGTTCCAATATGTTCCCTACATGTCTACGATAATATCATTCTTGATTGGTGTACCACATATTGAGATAAGTTGTAGAATATTGGAAAAGATATTAATAGTGTATTCACTATAACAAAGTCATGACATTTTGGTCCACATCCTTTTGTAGATAAATTTCTTGTCTTACATATCAAGAGGTTAGTTGGCTATGTTATAAAGATATTATATCCAATAAATCAAGTCTTTCAACCTTCTAGAGAAAGAGTTAGAGCTAACAGTGTTCCGGTCTGTGCAATATAATGTTAAAATCTTGTTGGAATGCTCTTCTTTCCTTTAGTGAGATAGATGTGACCATGGGGACCTGGAAATATGTTCATAAAGGTGTACGAGTTATTACTTGCAAGTCTTAGGTGTTTTGGTGGTATGCAAGATCAACTTTCAAATATCAGTTTGGTACAAGTTATCTAGAATGCTCTGATCTTGTAATTTCAGTGGGTTTCTCCTCTTATGCCAATAGATTATGATTAGATACTTCAAGAAAAGGGCGAATGAATATTGTGCATGGTCTACAACACCTACATCTTGCTTCACATAATTCTTTTGGTATAATTTCCCTAGCTATGTGAAGACAAATAGTAACAGTGTTAGTTTTAATATTTTTTGAGCCGACATGACTTATTTCATTTTCAACAGTTGATCTTGATTAGTTAATCCTATTTTGGAGAATGTGTTTAGATGTTTTTGGATACTATAATATCTTGTGCTAATCCACATTTATTTATCTTGCAAATATTATACATAATTGGAGCCGACCAATGAGATTTCAAGATTTTCTTCTAAAAGGTCATCATGAAGCCGACTTAATAAAAGTTTGGAAGTGTTGTAGAGGATATATATAGAAGATTAAATTCATTTATGTATGTGGTGATCAATAGTGATGTAATATAGAGTAGAATGAAAGAGTTCAAGTGTTTTAAATTAGTGTAAAGGGAAAATTATGTGAAATAGCGACTACAACTTCAACATGCATTAGATGCTTCTTCAAAGAAGTTCATAATTTATTTTCTCATTCCAATTTTCATGTATCCTTCTTTGAGACAACGAGTCTCATAAGGTCCTCTATATCTTTCTCTAAGGCTATATGCCTTAGTCTACAAGTCCTTAGGTAGTGAGACTTAATCATTATTTCTTCTTAAGTAGTGAGCTATATATATTGTGAGTTAATCCTCACCATCATTTTTCCCTTATTAGGTTTTCCATGTAAAGATCTTGGTGTCTTCATGTGATTGATGTGTTCTTTTTTGTTCTTTTTAGTTATGTGATGAGTTGTTAACCTACAAATGGAAATGGTTAAGTTATAAGGCATGTTGATTCACCCCCCTCTTAGCACATCATTATGTTCAACAATTGGTATCAGAGCCAAGTACCTTGAGAATCTTAAAAACTAAGGTTGATCCTGCTCTTGAACACATTGAGTTTGTTGCAAAAATCAATGACATTTTTATTCTAGAACTAGATCTTGGATCAATGGAACCTGAAGGTTAGGAAATCAATCCAAAAGATTGTGAAATAGATTTTGAAGGAGAAATTTGGTCTGCTCTTGAAGATATGGATGAAGCAAGATTACAAAATATCAAATATGAATGTATGCTGGAAAAGTCAAAAGAGAAAATTGTTAAATTAAAGTAAAAATCTAAAGAATCAAAGGAAGAAATTAGCAAAATGAAAGCTCAAATAGAAGGTGGAAGTGAATTTGAAATGAAAGCCAAAGGAGCTAAAGATTTGATTTTGAGTTTGAAAATTAAGGTTGAAGAAGGAAAAAGGATTGAGGACTTCTTAAATACCAAGCTCAATGACAAAAGTATTGAAAGCTTAAAGATTGAGGAAGAGATTGCACTCTTTTGAAAAGAACTTGAAAAAGCTAAAAAACAAATTGAAAAAGATATAAAACTAAGAGGATGCTTTGAAATTCTTTGTGAGTTAATTAAATCTCATAAACCCTCAAAAGAGAAATCTAGAATTAGTTTTGAAAAAGGAAAAATCTCTATGGTCAATGCATTTGCAAACCCGTATGATAACTTCAAAGTTGAAGGACAATCTGATACAAGGGAGAAGAAAGCCTGCATAGAAAATCCTAAGGAAATCCCCTTTGAAGATGCAAAGATAAATCATAATTATAAAAAGGAAGAAAGTGTAGAGGGGTTAGGTTGACATCAAAGATAAAACAACACTAAAAGAAATGGATTCAAATGCATAACATAAGTGTATACCTTCAATAAGCCTTCATAGATTGAGCTCATGAGTGCACCCAAGTCTTTAATATTTTATCAAGTGTTAGAATGTGGATTGCTCACCAAAGTACCAGCATAACAAGGCTATGATTCAAGATGTCAAAATGAGGAGATGAAGCTCCAATTTATAGAAATCAGAGGGGAGAAATGGAGGGATAGGATTGATTGAGAGGGTGAGGTTTGGATCAAGATGGCATGGCTTGTTAGCATTGTGACAAGTGTCACAATGGAGTGTGGGAGAGGTGATGAGGTGTGCTCACACATGTGTGAGCACACCTCAGATGGAGAATCCATTAATTTTGGATGCTAAGTGTAAGTTAGAGGGGGTAGGTAAGATCTTTCATATTTATGAGATATGATTGGGGAGATGTGAGTGAATTTTAAATTAGGGAAATAATGATATGGTGATTAGATATGTAGGTTAGAGTGATTAATCAAGGATTAATTAACTCAAATGGTACTAGAAGGAAAGGGGATAGTGATGGGATTAATTAAATAATTCGATTATTTAATTAATTGGAAGAACTTGAGTCTAGGGGATGATATAATTAATTAAATAATTAAATATTTAATTAATTATAAGAAGAATATGGAGTAATTAATTAAATAATAAATATTTAATTAATTAAAGGTTGAGAATGGGTGAATTAATTAAATAGTGACATTTAATTAATTAAGAAGTATTGTCAGAATTAGGGTGACTACATTTTTTCCCTCTTTGATGTAGCATCCATAGTGATGCTCCATCAAAGAAGTTTAAAAATTTTCCCTAGCGGATTAGAAAGTGAGTAATGAGGTGATGCCCCCTCAAGAGGCTAACTAGAAAAAAATTGAATATTTTTTTTTAGTTGGTGTCTCGAAATAAGTGGGTTAGGATGATACATAATGATGTGGAAGAGGAAATTAGCAAAAATCAAGAGAAGAAACAAAGAAACAAGCTCAAAAATGAGAATGATAGACGAATTTTGATGTGTCTAGTATAGAAGAAATTAGGTTTTGGGGGGATTAGGGTTAAAAATCCTATAAATAGGCCTTGGGGGGACCAAAAAGTCATTTTCAATCTTGTGATTGGTGGAGAGGAGCTTACGTATCAACACAGAGGTATGGCTCAAGTTCCTTATCATTTGCATCACTCAGAGAGAGGTTAGGAGTACTAGCGACTAGAGGACATTGAGGACCCAATACATACCTTATCCCTTAGGTTTTAGGCTAGGTTAGGGGGCTTATGGTAGGTAAAATTAGGGCGTGAAGTTCAAGAAGGAAAATACATGGCTTTATAAAGCTACACTTAAGTGCATGATTGTGGCACGGTCTATGCCTAGATTTTGGTGCTTTTAAAATTGCTACACCCACGCTCAATTTTGATGCTTGCATAAAAAATTGATGTGCTTACATTTGTCACACATACGATCATCACTCTTGGGGTCAGATGGTAGGCTAGCTAGGATAAAATGGTGCTTATGCAAAGTGACACATGCATCACAAATTGTTGCGCTTGTGAGTGAAATTGTTGTGCTTGTGCAAAGCGGTTCTTAGGTTAAAAATTTACATGCTTGTGCCCAAAATAAAAATTCCTACGCAAAAAGTAGAAGAACACTTTATAGAAGCTATGAGGGTGAGAAATTTTAGGTAGAGGTAAAAAAATGATTTAATTTAAATGATTGATGCTAGTGTACAAAATGTTGTAGGAGGACCTAAAGATCCTCCAGTCTCGGGAGCGATAGATGGAGATGGCAACAATGAATTGAGAGCGATTGATGCCCATGGATGATGATTGGCTACATCTGATGGGTTTGTACTTTTCCTTTTGGATGCCTCAAATTCAAGCACATTGAGCATTGATGATAGGATTGGTGGAGTGATGGCATAGTGACATGAGAAAATTTCACTTGCCAACTAGAGAGACTAGCATCACATTAGAGGATGTGTGGTAGATTCTTTAGCTGCCTATTCATGGGGAGATAGTGGTGTATAGTCTATTTGATGTGAGCCTATCCTTCGAAGGATATTTATGACTAGATATTTTCCCATCAAGGGTGTGGAGTTGGATCTAGAGGTCAGGAGGGGTTAGTGGAAAGAGCTTTCCCTAGTTACAACTGCATTGATCAACGACACCTTGATAATGGATATGAGGTCATAGGGGGTTTGTAGTGGGTTGGGATGGTGTACTAGAGGGGATGCTTACATATGGTAGATTTTATGCTTGGGGCATCTCTATCCTTGCAGATGTATACTGAGAGATGCATTGTGTAGTGTATAGGGATGGATGGAGCTTGGGCATGGGGTGAATCTATTACACATTTGGGCATTTGAGCACATTATAGTTTTGTGGCCAGTATGTGATAGGAAATGGGGGACTAATATGTTGTATGTGTATATATATTCAATATTTCAGAGGCATCATCATTTGGGGAGTTGGGTCATTGGTGGAGGGTCATAGAAAAGTTGGATTCCTTCATCTGGTGGCCCTACATTAATTGCAAGGTGTGGGAGGGTAATCACTTATATATGTCATATATTTATAGGGTGCCCTATTTGATATGGAGGACTCCAACCATCATTGAGAGATACCTACCTATGTGGGTATTGTGACAGTTTAGGCAGTGATAGGGAGTGCAGTAGGCAAAGGTTTAGTATTTTCTCGGGTGACCCATGAGAGGCATCTATGGGGTGGCTATATAGAGTATGATATTGCATTCTAGAGTTGCAAAGACACTCTTGTAGTTGCATGGGATCTTAGGCTAGGAGCTGTAGATGTCGAGACCACATAGGAGTATAATACATGGTGGGAGAGGTTTGTTCCTATTTGTCTCATAATCCCACATGATGAGCTAGCAGTTGCATAGGGCAATAGTGATGAGAGCAACAACAATTATTGCAATAGAAACAACAGTGATGGTAGTGGCAGTGGGGGTTTTGATGATGATGACAATGATGATGGACGCAGTGATGATGGTAGAGAGGATAGTGATGGGAGTGATGGGGGCAGTGGTGGTGGTGGTGATGATAGCGGAAGAGGTGATGATAGGGGAGATGATGGAGGATAGGGTCACCATGTGCGAAAGAGAGGAGGAGATATGCATGTACAATTGCATTCTATGACCTTGGAGAGGGATCAACTTTGACATGAGTGAGATCAGGTTAGACAAGACCATTTGTAGGTGGTGGAAGAGTGAAAAATGGCTATGGAAAATGTGTTCCAGTTATAGGGGTAGATGGATGGTCAACTGGCGGTGGTGGGTTGAATGAGATGCAACCATGGTAGAGATATCCCAATTATAGGGATAGGAAGATGGGTGGTTAACTACTCTAATAAGTGAGAGAGGTGTAGCCAGGGCATAAGTAGCTTGATTACATACACTACTGGATGGAGGGGCTAGTGGGGGAGGAGGTGGAGGTGATGGACGGGTAGCAACGATCACCATAGAGTGAGATTAGCTACAAAGGGATGTGGAGAGACTAAGGAGGGAGCAAGACATGTCATGCCAAATTGTGAGTGATGATGATTTAGTATACACCTTTTTAGAGGTCTCTAGAGGTACTAGGAAGGCAAAGCAATGGATGATACTATATGAGGAGGAAATGCCACTTGATTGGAGGGCTCATAGTGTTACCATCAATAGCAGATCTCATAGGCTAGCTCTATTAAGGCCACCAGTGTCTATGGCTCCTCCACAACTATAACAATGAGTTAAAAATTCACCATGGAGATCCCTAGAGAGACCAACTCATTCAGATGCCAGAAATGCAAGGTAGCTCAGAGCAGGTTGACTATGAGTTTTTGGGTTATTTCCCCAGGAGGGGTTCAACTTTTTGTACACATGGGAGACATTTGTACATTGTTGTATCATGGCATTATATTATTTTGATATATGATATGATGGATTAAGCCTACATGACTAGTGAAGATGTTATGTGTGTGGACATTTATTATGGTGAATTTTTAGGTGGTGACATTTGTTATGCAGGATGGTTATTGATTATATATATCATATGATTTATGTTTATGATGTTCTTATGGATGTGATGATGTGTGAATGTGATGGACCATATGCATGATTATGAGTTGTGATGCGATGTTAGATGGTTTACATGGATGATTATGATATTTATTATGTAATGCAATAAAATGAAAGAGATATATTTAGATGACATATGAAGCATTTATCTGAACTTTGTGATGCAACCATTGACAATGAAGGACATGTATGTTCATTACTTAAAAATATATGCAATTGATAACTGATAGATGGATGGTAATGTGTTATATTTATTTGGAGGTATTTTATTTTTATGGTTATTTTGTATATGATGGATGGATGACTTAATATTTTTATTGATATATGGATATTGAATATGTATATATGTAATTAATTATTGGATGAATGATGTATGGATGATAATTAAAAAATGGCTTGATGCAAAATTTGTTTTGATTGTTGTTCAACTGCTCAAAGATACAATTGTCTACTTCCTTTATATTATTAGTTTCCTTGATTATGCACTGTAATTTGCAACACAATATATTTATATTTCTCATTTATAAGTTATGTAGTTCCTTTGAAAAGTCTTCAAGCATAACTTTGAAGTATAAGGAAGACACATGTAGAGCATGCAGTGAGAAATGTTATAAAATTTGCAGTAGTGCTTTTTTGATGGATGTATTTATATTTATGGCTATTATGCATGTGATCTTAATGAAATGGATAATGTAATGATATTAAATGACAAAAATATTTTAGAAAGGGGTGTCACTAGGATACTTGGTCAAGGAAATGGGAGATATTCACCCCTTCCCACAACATAATGATGCAAAATCATCTTCCTCCTAAAACAATGTTTCATATGGGTATGTGCAGATCATCATGGAAAAAACAAACCCTTAAGAGTTGAAAAATTCAGAAAAATCAAAGTTAGGAACTTGGATGTAAAAATTTGAATAAGTTATCTATATTATTTCAAAAATATGTAAGAATAGAATCAGTATCAAATTGAATGTAGTTTCTAAACTACTAGGTTTATTTATAAAAAAAAATCTAATTGGTGAAAATTTGAAATTCCAATGCACTAGTACTTAAATTTTAGGTAAAAATAAGTAGGTGTCTCTCTAACCACCCTAACCACAATAAAATGATAATATTTTTTATAAGATTTTAGATATAAGTAGAGGACTCATGTCCCCGATGTGATGCATATATTTTTTGTAGTTTTATTCCAAGTAAATAATTAATTATGAATTTTTATTACAAATTTTAAAAAATATAAAACTCATATGTCTGACCACCTTTAACTTGGTCAAAAATTCATGAAATTCCCTTTTTTAATCCTATAATATGCGAAACATAAAATGATGTATGTTTTGGATTCAAAAATTTGATACCATTTGAAAGCTATAGATTTTTCAATTAGCCTATCAATTAGGTCTTTTGTTGTAATTAAAATAGAAATGAATAATAATTATTTATTAAATTCAATGTAAAGCATAATTTATATTGGTGGAAATTTGAAAATCCCTTTAAAACCCTTTTGTTTCATCATCATTTTGTGTAAAAAAGTCGCGGAACCACATACCCTACATACCCATCATATTGCCAGTTTTTGGCCCATCATGATCCTGCACATACCCCGTAGGTTCAAGATTACAACAGTAAATCCAAAAGAGAAAAATCCAAATCTATTGCCAAGGGTAAGATTGGTAGATACTACTAGACCAAGGAAGTTTTCATCATATCAGGAAAAGATGAAGGGGATTGCAATGGGTGGCAAGCGAAGTGACGAGGTTCCTTAGGGATTGCATTGACAATTTAGTGTTAGGGTTGTATGCAAACATGCTTGTTGTTTTTCTATATCTTATTCATCTTGAGGTGACGTGGTTGGAATATTTGGTGTGATAAAACTTTATTATGGGTGGAATTTTATTATGGTATCATGGTGGTTTAAGGAACTAGGCATGGTGAGGACCGCTTCACACTACATATGACATGGTGGGTGATGGAATTAAATGGGGGGATATGGGATGGGTGAGAAATGAAAATCAGTTCCTACCAACTATAAATTAACGTCTTATAAAAACACCATCATACTATATGAGTGTGTGTGATGTTCCTTATGTGTATGGTGGGCATAGGAATGCAAATTCCTTCGTGCCAATTATAAATTCACATTTTGTATTTTTGGATGATTTTCAACCAAAAGTAATCCAACAATAAAATAATCATGAATAGATGTGAGATTTATATCTAGCATGGGTTCCATGTGAAAGTGGTAATCATGTAAGCTATCTTTATTATTATGGTGTGATGGGCTGAGTGAAACCAAGGGGGGGTAGTTTATGAATGATGGGGAAGCTCTTATAATCATGGTAAGTGTTCCAAGCAATAGTTGAGAAAGGATGGGCATATTTTATTATGAATGGGAGGGAAAAAGTTACCTAATAGATAGTGGACATGACCATTACACATGGTGCCTATTTTCCAAGTTTTCACCATGGTACTTACCCAAGGCACCATAAAGTGGTTCTCACCATTGGAAGAATTAAATTTCTCTTTACTTTTTTTGTGCCTTTTTTAATTTTTTTGTATTTTTAATTTATTTTTAATTTTTTTGTTTTTATGACTTTTTGATTTTTTTATGTTCTTAGGCGATTTTTTTTTAGATGACTAATATTCATGGGATCTTCAAGGGTTTCACCTTACATGAGAGCTAACTAGTATGCCCCTGATCCATATTTTGTTGTAACAATGTAGGGGCCTAGCTAATTGGGTTCAAACTTTCCCTACTTTTCTTGTTCTTGTAGATTGCACTGGTTTTCTTTAAGGACAAGGTCTCCAATAGACAAATCTATAGGCTTGATCTTCTTATTATAGTTTTTGTGAAGCTTGTTTTGGTATGCTGTAAGATGATTGAGGGAATTCAAGTGTTTTTCATCTAAAATATCCAATTGTTGAAGACATACTACTTGATATTTGTTGTCATCAATAAAGTGCTACAAAGAAATTCTCAAATATGGGAGATCAAACTCTATTCGAAATATGGATTCAACACCGTATACTAGGGAATAAGGTGTGGCTCTAGTGGGTGTGTGAATGCTAGTGTGGTAAGCCCACAAGGTGAGACTAAGCTATAAATACCAATCCCAACAAGCTTCATGGACCATTTTCTTTAGAATTCTTAGGATTTTTTTTTCTATAGCCTTAGCTTGACCATTTCCTTGTGGGTAATATGGGGTGGAGAAATGGTGTTGGATGTGAAATTATTGGCATAGGTCACAAACCTCTTGGTTCTTGAAGGGTCATCCATTATCTATGACTATGGAGGCAAGGATACCCAAGCAACCAATGATGTAATGGAGTATGAATTTAGAAATTTTTTTGCCTGTAACATAGGTCATAGGTATAACTTCAACGCACTTAGTGAAATAATCAATGGTGATGATTATAAATTTATGACCATTTGATGAAGTAGGGTGTATATTTCCAATGAGGTCTAACCCCCATTGTGAGAAAGGCCATGTAGTAACAGTAGGTTGTAACTGATCTTGTGATGGTATGTGAATTAGATCACCATGTTATTGACAAGACTTGTAGAATTTCACCATATTATTTGCATCTTGTTCTATTGTATGCCAATAATATCATGTATGCAACAACTTCTAAGCTAACGATGGTCCACTAGAATGGACCCCACAAACACCTTGATGCACTTCATTTAGGGTAGTTTGAGCTTCTATTGAGTTCAAGAATCTCAGGAGGGTGCTAAAAAAAGAACAACAATAGAGGGTGTCTCTAAGGATAGTGAAATATGATGTTTTGAGGATGAAATAATGTTGTTGCAAGGATGATAGGTTAGGTGGAATGGTTTAATTGAGTAAGTATTTGCATATTTCCTAGTACCATGGGGAATTGGGACCAACAATTTCATAAACCATTTCACCATCTGGGATGTCATAAGAAGGAACAAAAATTTTCTTGATCAAGAACTATTATTGTTGGCTATTTTGCGGAATGTCAACAAGTCAAGCAATATTATCCATGATATCAACTACTTTGTTGTTTACTCTGGGTATCTGATCGAATTGGATTTATGTTAAGTACTCTTTGAAGCTATCCACCATGCATTTATAGGGTAATAACTTCTAATCCTTTGTCAGATACTCATCATTTACTTGTTTGATGACTAACTAGTAAGAGTTACCATAGACTTGCAATTTTACAATTTTCCACTAGATGGAAAGCTTCAGTCTTATTATTAGTGCCTCATATTCTACTATGTTGTTTGTGCAAGGGAAAGAAATTTTGTAGGACTCAGGGATGCAATCTCCTTGAGGTGTAACAAAGAGTATCCTTGCCCCCAATCCATGTTGTGTAAAAGATCCGTCAAAAGAAAAATTCCACTATGTTTTTTCTTCTGTAGTCAAGATATTTTGATCAGGGAACTTTTTCAGTAGTGGGTGATTTTCTAGTAGAGGTGCTTCAACATGTTGATCAACAAATAATTGTCCTTTAATAGATTTTCTATCTACATAATTGATGTCAAATTCACTGAGAATCATGATCTATTTAGCCATTCATCATGTGAGAGTTTCTTTTGAAGTAGGTACATTAATGGATGTAATTTAGAGATGAGTTGAGTTTTATGATTAAGCATATAGTGCAATAGTTTCTTAACGTAGAAGACCACTGCTAAACATGATCATTCTATTGGGGAATAATTCAACTTACTTCTAGCTAGTGTGTGAGATATGTAGTTTATATCTCTTTCCTTCCCTTTGTCATCAAGCTGAGCTAGTAATGCCCCCAGTGCTACTTGAGTAGCTAATAAATAAAAGAAGTGGTTTATCTACTTGTGGAGGCACTAGGACAGGTGGTGCTGCAAGATAATCCTTAAGTTTTTGGAGGGCCTACTGACAATTTTTGTTCCATTTAAATGTGAAATTTTACAGAGTAGGTGGGAAAATGGTTGAAACTTATCAACCAACTATGGAATAAATCTTTAAAGTGCTTGTAGTTTTCCTTGCAGACTTCTAAGCTATTTTATATTCTTTGGAAAAGGCATTTCCATTATTTATTTTAATTTGGCAGAATCTACTTCAATTCCTCGGTGAGAAACAATAAATCCCAAGATTTTTCTAGATAAGATTCCAAACACACATTTCTTAGGATTAAGACACAATATGTATTTTCAAGCTGGTCAAATATTTTCTCAAGTACTTTAATGTGTCCTTTTGTTTTTGATTTCCCTATAAGATTGTCCACATAATCCTCTATGATATCATGTAGCATGTCATGTAAAATAACAATCATTGCTCACTGATATGTAGCTCCTGTATTTTTGAGTCCAAAGGGAATTACTTGGAAGTAAAATGTTCCCCATGGCATTATGAAGGCTGTCTTATGTTGGTCTTCTTCGACAATTTGAATTTGATTATAACTTGAAAATCCATTCATAAGGGATAACATCTCATGTCCTACTATGGGATCTACTATAATGTCAATGTTTGGTAGTGGAAAATCATCTTTTGGACATGTTTTATTGAGATCTACGAAGTTGGTGCATATATGGATGCCCCTAGTGGTTTTAGCAACTAGTGAAATGTTAGATACCCACTCAGGATAATCAATAGGTTTAATGAATCTTTCCTCCATTTTTTTTTGTAATTTTTCTTTTACCAATAGAGCAATTTGGGGATGCATTTTGCAAAGTTTTTGTTTGATGAGCTTTGCATCAAGATAGAATTCCAAATGATGTACCACAAGGGATGGATCAAGTCTTGGAATGTGTGCATATGCCCAAGAAAAGTTGATGGATCTTATTTTAAGGAAGTCTTCCAATTTTACATTAAATTCCTCTTCTATTTCTTTAGCTACGTATGTGACCTTAGGCTCTTCAATTGTTCCCAAATTGATGTATGTGATATCTTCAATTACTACCATAGATGTTTCATGATATTTGGGAGTCAAATCAAGTTCCCCATCCTCTAACACCTCAAAAAAATTTCAATTAGAGGATACATCTTTTTTTTTTTACCTTTTCATGATCCAAAAGAATCTCATCGAGGTTTTCACTAAGGGATCTTTATTTTTTATTTTTGTCCTCTTTATTTTATTGACTGAGATATGTGGTTTGTTCCCCAAAATAGGAATCTTTATGCAACTTGATTTGATTTTCTTGCTTATATGATATCTTGAGAGTATATATTCATTGACTCATATTTTTTGCTATTTCTTCATTATTTTGAAATGTATCCAATACAAGAGGTCCTTGTTTGTACCAATCCATTAATTTAGGATATATGAGTGGAATGTCAATGGAGGATGTTATGGTGAATACATGGTTTATGTCAAAATGTTTGACATTGGTTTGGAAGGATTCTTCAGTGACCTCCTCCTGAGAGATTTTATTAGTAAAAGTGTTACTACCTTTATCATTAGTACATTGGGGTCTTATGGTTACCAAATCTATGGCCAAGAAGCCAAGTCCTTGATGATCTTTACATTCTCAAAGTTGGATAGGCTCTATTATTCATTGTTCTTGTGCCCCCAATAATTTTCCCTTATAGCCCCAATTTTAGAATAAGTCATGTCCTTTAGGGTAGCAATGGATCTCCAAAGCAGGTGATGATTGTTCATCCTCTTCCTTATATAACTAGGAAGAGACTCCCATGTCCAAACCCAAATGTTCTTTGTCTAATAACCCCAATTTATTAAAATTTTTGAGGTCTCTTTTGGTTTCAAGTTGAGTGTACAACCATATGATCTTGGGGAAGTAAGGAGTTGTCCTATACAAAAGGAATTTTGAATCCCATACTCTCTAGATCCTTTATTAGTTATCTTGACCTTGCTTTCGGGAATAGGGTGTGATGTGGATGATGGTTGTAATATAGATGGATTGAGGTATGTGGATGAAGTGGAGGCTTTTTCATTGATAGGGAAATGGTGGTAGCTTTTGTATTTTCCTTCCAATGATTTTCAGTATTGGAAAGGTTGTGGATAAGTGGGAATGGTGATTTCTTTACCATTATGTGAAAATTTTAAGCATTGATGATAGGTGGAAGGGACAACTTGCACCATATCATGTATCCAAGGTCATCCAAGAAGGATATTATATGGTAATTCAAAGTCAAGTACTTGACATGTTTTTTCCATAAAGGTTGGACCAAATTGAATAGGCATCTTGATGGTCCCTTCTAACTCTCTTTTTGTGTCATCATATGCTTTTATTATAATTTTCTTATGGGGATTGATGATGTCCTATGAATAGCCTAATTTCTGTTTTAACTTCAAAGTGCATATATTAAGTCCTAACCCACCATCTATTAAGATGCTTTTGATGCTATGTTTATGGAAAATGGATTCAATGTGCAATGGTTTATTATGAGGTGTTTTAGAATGGAGATCTTTATTGGTGAATGTTAAATGGTGTGTTGATGATAGGTTTCCAATTATAGCTCAGAACTTGTTGATGCTTATGTTACTTAGTACCCTAGAATCTTGGAGTGCTTTATCAAGGGCTTCTTTATGTATGGGTGAAGTTCAAAGAAGTTCCAAAATGGAGACTTGTGACAATGTTTTACCAAGATGTTTAATGATATTGTATTTATGGGTGGTTGTTGGAGTGGATGATGAGGATGAAGGCCCTTGTATTGTCACTCAACCTTGGTGGGTGGTGACTGCATAATCAGGTGCTTTGATGGTTATGGTGTTGAATTCTTCAATATGTCTGGTAGTTTTATTTTGTGATGATGCATTGGTATTGTATGACTATGGGTATGTGTAGGATCATGATGGGCCAAAAAGTGGTGATATGATGGGTATGTGGCTGACGACTTTTTTTTTACCCAAAATCGATGAAATGAAAAGGGTTTTTAAAGGAGATTCTCAGCTTTCTACCAATATAAATTATGGTTTAATTTGAATTTAATAAATAATAATTATTCATTTTCTATTTGAATTACGACTAAAGTCTTGATTGGCAAGCTGATTGAAAAACATCTATAGCTTTCAAACATTATCACATTTTTTGAATCTGAAACATGTGTCACATTCTATGCTTCACATACTATACTAGGATTAAAAAAAAAATGAATATGAATTTTCGACCAAGTTAAGGTGGCCAGACATACGAGTTTTTATATTTTTTAAAAGTTGTAATAAAAAAATTCAAAATTAATTATTTACTTGGAAAATAATTACAACAAAATATGCATCACATTGGGACATGAGTCCTCTACTTATATCTAAAATCTCATAAAAAAATATTATCATTTTATTGTGGTTAGGGTGGTTAGAAAGATACCTACTTCTTATTTTTTCCCTAAAATCTAAGAACTACTGCATTCAAATTTTAAATTTTCACCAAATAGATTTAAAAAAAAAAAACCTAGTAGTTTAGAAACTAAATTCAATTTGCTATAGATTCTATTCTTACATATTTTTGAAATAATTTAGATAACTTATTCAAATTTTTACGTGAAGTTGCCTAACTTAATTTTTCTAAAATTTTCGCCGCTTAAGGGCCTGTTTTTTCCATGATGATCGTGCACATACCCATATGAAACATTGTTTTAGTCCAGGAAGATGCTTTTGCATCATTATGTTGTGGGAGGGGGTGAGTGTATATTCCTAGTCTCTCATTTGGGGACTTTTGATTTTGAATTTTAATTTCTCCCAAGTTGTTAATAAGTTCTTGGATATAGTTCTTCAATTTCATACATTTGATGGTACTGTGCTTTGATGTGGTGATATTTACAATATTTTTTATCCCTATACCATGCTGGTTTTGGTTTATTCTCATCAAAAGGTGTGGTAATAGGGAATGTGATTAAGTTTTCTTGTTCAAGTTTTTGAAAGACCACATCAAGATGTTCTCCCAAGGGGGTATATTTATGTTTGGTTTGGTTATTTTGTTTTCCTTTTCCTCGAGGGATGGTGATAGCATTGGTGTTTCTTTGTTGTCTTAATGTTTGCGTATTGTGTGATGGGGTAGTTTGCATGTTTTGAACATGTTTTCTGTCAATTACTCCATCATTGACAACATTTTCATTTTTAGACCAATATTTAGGTTTTTCATTAGATGACTGATTATTATCATTTTGATACTTATAAATTTTGACTACCCCTTCAACAATTAGAGCCTTTTCAATGGTTCACCATTTTTCAATGACTTCATCAAATGTAATTACTCATTGTAGTTGTAAGTGTAGGGCTATTTTTGGGTGCAATTTTTTGATAAAGATATTTACCATTTGTTTTTCTGGAACTTGTAAGGGGAATCGACTTGCAAGGTGTCTCCATGTTGTAGGAATGCAAAAAAAAATTCCCCATTATTTTGTTTTGTTGTGTATAACTTAGCTAAGTTGATCTCTTGATTAATATTGTATGAAAAGTGAGTTACAAATCACTCGACTATGTTAGCAAAGGATGTTATGAACCCTCGTTGTAAATGTGCAAACGATTCCAATGCTTCAAGGCCACTACGGATTTTAGGGAATAACCTCATAAGGTATACACAATTATAAGAAACTTCTTGGAATTCCATTCTAAATTCTTTAAGGTGTTCTATGGGGTTCCTTTTCCCTTTGTTTTTGTCAAAATTTGGCATCTCATAGTCCTTGGGGAATGGAATGGCAAATATGGATTGGTCAAATGGATAAGGGCATATGTCCTCATACATAAAGGTCTTCTTTGTTTGACCATTTGGATTCCTTGGATCATGTACTTCATATTATGCATCTGTTGTGCTAGGTTAAGGTTGTTATATGGTGGATTTTGGAGTAAATGATTCTACACATGTATTGATATGAAGGTGTTAATGGGGGATTTTTTATATATTGTTGATGGCTAGGTGTTAAGGGCGGATTATTAATGTATTGATTGTATTGAAGTTTTGTTGTTGGAGGGTTATGAGGAGGTGGAGGTGGGGGATTGTTATATAAGATATTTTGAGGGTTGGAGATTGGGTGATTATTAGTGTTATGTGGGGGATTATTGGGAGATGGGGGTGGAGGATTGTTGTTTAGAGAGACATTAGGTCCTTGTTGTGTGATGTAATTGGTGTGGATAGATGAGGTGGGAAGAGGTTGTGTGAGTATGGTTGGGTTGGAGGGTTCATAAGTGACATTAGTGTTAGGAGGGATAGTGACCCTTAAATGTGATGTAATTGGGGGTAGATTATTAAGAGGTTGGGTTGTATTTTTGGAGAAAGGTGGATTAGTATTAGGTTGTGTTGTGTTTGTGGGGGGAGGTAGATTTGTGTTAGGTTTGTTTGTGTTTGTGAATGTAAGTATGTTGGTGTTAATGAATGTGGTGATGTTGGTGCTTGTGTTTGTGAATGGGGCTATGTTGGTGTTTTTGTTTTGTGAATGGGGGTATGTTAGTGTTAGGTTGTGTTAGAAGGACATGGTTAAAGAAATTAGTGGATGATGATGGATTATTAGAGGAGTCACTACCCCTAGATTGTAAAATATTGGTCCAAGTAGAAGGAATCTTAACCCCATGTTCTATGAGTTTAAGTACAAGGTTGTATTTACCAAGTAGGAAGAGTTCTCCATCATCTCTTGCTTATGGGGATTATAAGTGAATTACCTTAGTCTAGGGGACTCCTCTTGGGAATCTACCATTTTGTCATGGGGTGTTTTTGGTCGAGATGAGTTTGTGTTGAAGAAGGCTTCTCCTTGGGAATCCATTAATTTATTTGCTTGTGCTCTAGTGATTGGCATGCAAAATAAGGATTCCTTTGGAAAATATATGTAGGCTCTTAGACTAGGTTTGGACTTGGATTTGTGATAGGCTGGTATGGGAGTTTGGCTAAAGTTTGGATGATGATATTTTGAATGTGATTATGTGATTAAGATTGATTTAGGATGATTGATTTAGCATGATTGGTATTGTATTGGTTTAGGATGTTTGATTGATTAGTTTAGGATTATTGGATTGGATTGTTAAAAGGAAGTTGAGTGCTCACAGAAATAACTTCCTACACTAATTTAAGCAGGGGAGAGTTACACAAAATTTGTTTTAACACCTTATGTTGTTACAATACTAAATACACATAGAGAATAATGTAAATAGAACAAGTACACAAATGCAATAACAACAAATATACATGGGGAAAACTATTTTGGGTAAAAAATATCACTCTCCAAAAGAACAATACTTTCTCTATTACTTAAAATAATGAATACAAGATATCACTAAATGCTTCAACATGAGCACTTGTTCTAGAGTGATTTTGGTAGCACTTCATTACCTGAAAACAAACTATGCATTCTACAACTCAAGGAACTCAATAAATAGAGTAATACAAGCTTCAAGAAGCATCTAGAAGGTGAGGGGCATCCAAATCCAAAAGGAAAAATATTCAATTCCTTAGACATGCATTTGGACACATGTACAACATTCCCTTACGCCCTTGAAAAATTTCAAATGTGAAAATATTCTTCTTCCAAGCTTGGGTGCCTAGAATATGCTAAAAATAGCTTATGAAAGATTCCTTACAACTATCATATAATATGTCATAAAACTACCATAAAATCTATCATAAGATCCGTAAGAGAATTTGTCATAACTAGCCTAAAATAGCTGATTCTCTTACATCCTGTCATAACCCATCTTGGGTGCCAAATTTCTCCATCCATTCAAATATGCCTTATGATGCATCATAGAATTTTTCATATGTCATAGATTCAAATTCAGATGCATATGTCCACTTGGGGTAATGATGTGTCATCCAATTACCTCCAATGAGGATGCCACCTAGTTGGTGGGTAATGACACCATAGGAAATTAAATAATATAAATAAAAACATTAATTACATCAATTAAATAAATATTAGGACTCTAAGGTTGAGACACCTTAATCCCAACATTCTCCCACTTGTCAAAGACCTGCCAATAGTCATACAAAATCATCTACTCAGGGCCACAAGGCCCATGGAATTGAAACACCATCTAAACTTTTCTATGCTCACTGGTTTTGTTAATGCATTTGCAATATCCACCAAAGTGTCAACCTTCTCCAAGTTCACCTTTCCATCCTCTACCATATCACAAAAAAAGTGATACTATACATCAATGTGCTTTGTTCTAGCATGGAAGGTAGGATTCTTTGCTAGGAAAATCATACTTTGATGGTCACAACAAATATTAATTTTTCCTATATCTAAACCAATATAAAAAAACAATCTCTTAAGCCAAATAGATTCCTTACAAGAATGAGTGGCTACCAGATAATCTACCTCTATCATGGAAAATGCGACTACATCCTACCACTTAAGTTCATCCAATTGATAGCACCACTAAACATCATAAACACATAACCACTGGTGGATCTTTTGTTGGCAATGTCACTTGCCCAATTTGAATCCACATATCCTCAAATACTCATGGAATGTTGAGGTCTAGTGGGATAATCATGAAAAAACAAGGCATACTCAGAAGTACCCCGTAAATATCTGAACACTCTCTTAATAGCATCCCAATGCACCCATCTAGGATTAGCCATAAAATGGATAAGGACTCCCACTACTTGGGAAATGTATGGTCTCGTACACACCATCACATACATCAAAATGCCAACTACACTCACATATGGTACTTTGGTCAAGTCCTCCATCTTAGTATGAGATTTTGGATAGTCATTCAAGAAATATTTGTCCCTTGCATCACAAGAACAACTAACTATTTGCAATTTCTACCATGCTAAATCTCTCCAACACAGAGTTCACATACTTGCTCTAGCTATTCCTACAAGAGACACATGTCCCCAACTAGAGCCATTGTTGGGAATCAAGTATAAAATGTCATATTTACTTGAGTCCCTTCCTCTCTATGTGTGTTATTTGTGTTTGACATATTATTGATAACCAATCTAAGAATTTAAAAATTAGTCATTTTGTTTAAGTGTGGCCTCTATATGTTATATATGACCCCATGTTTATACCTTAGTCAAAAACCCAAGTTATAGAATACAAATTTTAATAAATGACTTTTTGTTGGGTTGTCAAGGTTTTAGTGTTCTTTATATCAATGTGATTTCCCTATTGATCTTGAATCCCTACTTGTGATTTTCCTAAAATTGGACAATTTTTGGCCTTTTTAAGGTTATTGGTTGTTGATATATCCATTACTAGGTTGGGTTTCATTCGCTCTATTCTCTAATTCCTAAAATCCACTTTGAATTCACTAGTGTTAAATATTTTGTCTTATTGGGCCTTCAGTGTCTTCTCTCGATTCATACTCCTATGGAAAAGCTTTTCTCCATCATACCTATCCTTGAAACCCCACCTAAGTCTTTGTCAAATAAATTAAGTTTTCATGCATTGAAATTTAAGGGACCTTCATCCTTCAATGCTTCATTGGTTTGCGGTATGTTGTGTCCTTGATATATGATACCCAATATTTTGATTGCTCTTTGCTTTTCAATCCTTGGTATTCTAACAATATTCTTCCTCCCTTTCTCATTGTCTGGTGTTATCATAGATCTCTTACCCTTGAGGCTTGATGGAGGAGTGGCTCATGAGGTTTTTAGAGTTTTTCTTGTTCTTCTTCTTAGCTTGATTGGTACAATCATATTGTAAGGCTAGTACCTAGTTCCCAATAAAAAGTATTTGTTGGGGATTTAGGGCTTCTAGTGATATCCTTCTTAGTGTGTTGGTATGTGGTTTACTAGACCTTTTATGCTTGATTCTCAATGGTTAGTGTCTTTGTTGAGGATTCATTTTATTTAAAGAAAAACTACTATGTTGACTATTAAAATACGCACAAATGTTTTGATGTGTTTTTAAGGGACCAACAATGTATTTTCTAATCCTCTTGCTTCTAACTACTATCATATATGGATCCATTTGGAAAAGAAAATAGGATTAAATTATTTGGTCCTTCTTCACTTAATAGTGCCAATTTTTGGGAAGAATCAACCTCAACCATGCATTCAACATTGCAATAGTGTCATATTTCAAGGTTTCCCCAATTGTTACTAGGTTTTACCTTCTTTATATGCATTAGAAAATATTAGGACATGAAGGATATTAGAAAGATAATCCATAATGGTATATCTTCATATAAAACTATTCTAGAGTAGTAGTAAGGAGACAAAGACAATATCAAAGGTTGAAGAAAGGATATTGTAACATCATTGTTCAATTTTATATCTCCATTAATGTATGGGAAGATTCAATAAATATACATATCTTAGAATGTATTCTTAAAAATATTTGTTGTTGTGAATGTACACAATATTAGAAAAATATGACAATAAATTATAAATCTATTACATCTCTTGTAACAACTCTTTTTGTGTTTGCATATGGTTTTGAACAGTTCAGAGATGGATAACTAACTAGATGAAGCTAAATAATATATTGTAGTGTCTAAAATTATATTCTCTTTCAGGTGAAATCACAATTTCACACTCTATTTGGAACTAAATTTAGTGACCTTTTGCATCAATTCATTTGGACATTCCCTAGCCCTAAAATTCCATATCAACCTAGGAGAATGTTTCTATACTACCCTAGAAAATGTGTCATCAATTAAACATCATGAAATTAACTCTAACAAGTGCCCTCACCTTGGAAAAGTATTGATTTTATTAGACTCTAAACACCCAAATAAAATTATTTTAATTATAAAAGAGATATTCTATGGTGCCCCACACCCTAGACCAACTATTTTTTCCAACAAATTTGAGTTATCATTTTTTTCAATCTCTAATTTGGGAGATGTAATTTTGAATTTGGGCTTGGCGATAATTTAATTCCAAAAAATCAAATTTAAATGAGTCAGCCTAATTTTAATTTATTCTAAATTCCACTAAATAAGAATGAATAATTATTATTTCAAAATTAAGGAAGAAATTACAAGACAACTACACTCTACTAAAATATATTCAAAATTATAGGTTTTCAAGAAGAAACTTAGATTTAACCAAGTTGTTACAATGATTGGATTTTGATGACAATGGAAGAAAATATTGGAATCTAGGTTTTGGAGGTTGATATTTCTTCCTTCAACCACCTAATGACTTATTTTCAAAATGTCCTCATCTTCAACCTTTGATCTACTTGCTTCCCTAAGCAAGGTATTGCTTCATTTTAGATTTTCATAAGGGTATTTAACTTTCTCTTTGGTTGATCTCATTTATACCATTTAATAATCCTTATCAAACATATATGAGTAGGTTTTTTACCATTTTAGCTCATTATAGAGAGAGAGATAGAGATAGAGATAGATAGATAGATAGATAGATAGATAGATAGAGAGAGAGAGAGAGAGAGAGAGAGAGAGAGAGAGAGAGAGAGAGAGAGAGAGAGAGAGAGAATGAGAGAGAGAGAGAGAGAGAGAGAGAGAGAGAGAGAGAGAGAGAGAGAGAGAGAGAGAGAGAGAGAATGACGAGATAGAGAATTGAGAGAGTAGAGAGGGAAGGAGAGAGAGAGGATTGTAAGATAGAGAGATGTAGAGAGGGAAGGAGAGAGAGAGGAGGGAGGGATGGAGGAAGAGGGAGAGGAAGAGGGAGAGAATTCGATGCTCACCAAATGGGTTGCTTAGGGAAACACTAACCCTTAGGTTCTATCCTCTGAGCCATTTGGCGAGCACCAAATTTGGTGCTTGCCAAATGGTCGATTCAAGTAAAAAGAAAAAAGTGGCATATTTTTTGTGTCATAGATTAGTGCACATACCCCATAACAAGAGTCAGATTCACCTATCTAGGATTGATTATGAGTTTGATAATAAAACCAAGAAGGATTTTCCCAAGTAAAAGTGGATTTTCCCAACTATAGTTCAACAAACAAGGGTAGACTAGAAAAAGGATTGAACACATAGGTGGATTCACCCAAATGCAGAGTGAATTCACCCAATAAAAGGTGGATTTTCCTAAGTACATAGTAGATTCACCCAAGGTTGATGACTAGACTACGATGACAAGAGGACTCAAGACTATAGTCATAAAGATAGCGATGAAATATGACTAGATAGATTGAAGATATGCATAGGTAATCGTTAGAAGATAAGCCAAGTTGCACAAAACTACATTAATCAAGTAGGATTGAAAATTAGTATAGGCTCATAATATAAGTTCTAATACTATATGGCTACATCTGGATAGCTAGAGATCACAACTCCAAAGGATGAATGATCTCTTATCAATAGTGGCCAAAAGGTGATAGCTCAATAAGTTATATCTTAGTTCATAGAAGTACATCATGAATAAATTTTAGTTATGATACACACCCCCTACACAACACAACCTAAAGGTAAAATGGTAATAAGCTAGGCTAAAATAAGTGATATAGCATGTTCTTTAAATACTAGGAGGCTATATGATCCACATCCATGAATGCTAGACCATGACAAGCATGGTTGAGGAACATTAGATAAGTCATTTAGACCAACCTTGCACTATTATCTTGGTATCACCTAAGTATTAGAGCTTTGGTAAACATGATATGACTAGATTAGGGTACAACTTCCATTCTCCCCCCTTTATATACCTCGTTGGTTCATGTGGTTGAATTCATCCCTTGGGGGATGAAATCCCTAAGAAATCCTCCTAAAAGGAAGGATAGGCTAGGATTTTGATCTCGAGGCTCACATGAAGTGCAACAAGAGCATACACACAAGCTAGCCAACCCGGGCTAACATAAAAAGACTTATATTACCTCAAAATTTTTGATTCCCAAGCTCACCAAATGGTTCAAGGCGAGATTATATTCCAATGAAGAATCCCAAACACAACAGATAAAGTTAACTGACCCTTTAGTGAAATTGAGGTATTCCTAAATTAGTAGTAAAAGTAGTATTTAACCACATCCTACAAGGAATAGCATTAGATTTTTAATTTACTGGTCTTCAACTATTCATGGCTACAATATGAACATTAGCATGATCATAGGTCCAAAATAGGTTAACTAATTAGTATCAAAAGCATACAATGTCTATTCAAGTAATTGGGCATTATAATCTGAAAACTTTATATCTTTAGATTCACCCAAGAACATATCACATTCACCCTTAAGTGAGCGCATTTTCCTCTATGTGATCAAGGAGGAAAAGTGCATGAAGTCACCCAAAATATTTCATATTCACCCAAGAAGAGGATTTACTTCTATGCGGTCATGTGGGAATAATGCACAAGGCCACCTAGATTATTTTAGGTTTTCCCTTCTATGAGCGTGTTCAACCAAAAACATATTTTACCCTATAAAGTCTCTTTCACTCATTTACAGGTTGCTTTCACATATTAACTTGCAATACAGATTATTAGTCAACTAACAAAGTGGATTTTCCTCTATAAATTCACTTTCTCCCATTTGTAGATTGCATTCACCCAAGTAACGGTGGATTTGATCATTTGAAACATAGGAACATGAAAACACTAAACCAAGAAATTTTTTATTAATCAACTCTTGACATGGGTCCCACCAAGTGTGCCAAAAACATGTGCAAAGAAATGTGCTTCAACAAAAAAGAATGAAATTACAATAAAAACAATCTAAAATACATAATGACCATCCAACAATCAAATTAGGAAAAAGAGAATTCAAACCTCTATGGAATTCGATAAAAACAACATGCATTGAAGCCCTTGTCCTATATATTTTCCCTAAATAGTTGAATTTGATGTATGCTCACTAAATTTTGGTAGCATACTGGTGCTAATTTTCTCAATGTTGCATGATTAGTGAAAATAGCTAAGTTTTATTTATATGAGAAGAGGAGAGATGAATTGGATGGATTAGATTTGATCTTAGAAGATCAAGGGCTCACAATGGATGAGACATCTGGCCTCACATGGGATGTTTCCAAGTGGAACCAAAGGTGAATTGTGAGGGATATGATCTATCAAGCCTCAAGTTTGTCACAAGTGTCACAATGAGAGAGATTGAGAGGAGGATGGTTCCTTAGAAGGTTTCATATGGGAATGGGGAAGATCTTGGTCATTAAGGTCTTCATTTTCCTACATTCTTAATGCATGAAAAGGAAGGGAATAAATGAACTTTAAATTATTTAGGAGTACTTTTAGGACAAGGACCCATGTGGGGTTCCCTTCTCGAAGGGGGAAAGCCTTTAAGTCTTCAAGGAAAAGGAGGGTGAGAATTTAAGGAAAATGATTTGACCTTTCCATAAGTATGGGTTAAGTGAAATTATCAAGTGTAACAATTTTTGGAGCTATACTATTTTTATGTGCTTGGACCTAATTATGTATTAATTACCAATTTTATAAACATATTTGAAAAATTAAACATGGGAATTCAAATTATGCATTTAATATTTTTCCCTCGACACTTTTGATACCTAAAAAGAAGGAATCTAGTATAGGGCGCATTGTTCCCTAGACGAGCATTTTTGGCTCCAAATTTGAATATGTCAATGGCAATAATTTATTATTTAAATTTCCAATTTCAATTGTCAATTGTTGGAATTTAATTTTTGGGAAATTAGAAGAATTGCATATAAATACAAAGTATTTTCATCATTTCAATAATAGAAGCACAATTAAGAAGTCTATTGAGAAAATTGAGAATCCTAAGAGCATCCAAGAGTAACTAAGAGAAGAATTATTAAGGTTATTATGGAATTTCATCATTCAAGCATCATGTCATATCTTATGCGAGTTTGTGTTCATGTTTGTAGCATGCATTTTTTTTATGTGTACTAATGTACTTGTCGGTGATTAAACCAATTCAATTCAAGTAATAATTGATCCTTGAAGGTGATGAGTGTGACTTCAGTCTATTAAGGAGATTAGATCTAAGTGGTGAGTTACAGTAAGGTTGTCAATTCATTACTTGTTCATCAATTGGACTCTATCCAACCACGGATGTGCTCTCTTTTATAATAATTTTATATTGTGGAGGTAGAAATACCTACATGGGGTTTGACTTAGGCAAGCCCCTATATGGCACAACCCATCCTCTCCTTTTGTGTGTGTAGGTTACATATTTGAATTAAGTTTAAGGAAGGTTGAAGGCTATTTTTTCATTCATGAATCAAAATTCTACAAGTTGACAAGTCACAAAATCTACATTTTCTCACTAACAGATGAATATTTGACAACAACACTTGGAAGACATAAGCTACAAGTTGGTGACCTCAATCCTGTACTCTCATATCTAGTTAAAAATGAGGATAGTCCAAGGTGCACTATTCCCTAGACCTACAAACTCAAGCTCAAACTTATATCTCAATTGTATTTGTGTCTACCCTTTACATTTCTAGAATTCAATTTTGTTTGTCTACATTCAGCTTATTAGAAATCATAATAGACCATTAAATTTTCATACTTTACATAATTATCCCATTACATCATTCAAAATTAGTCAATTAGCAATCATAAATCAACAATCCATCACCCACATCACATCAAACAAAACAAGGATTAGAACCTTGATCCACCATTTTGACTCTTCCTATTAGGATTTGTAGTCAAGTGGATTTGAGATCATTTATAATCCTTCCTTAAAAAAGTTGGAAAGAGTGTGGTCTATAACCTAGGTCCCTTTTCCCAATCAAATAGACAAGTGATTTGGATTAGGATGGATTAATTCAAGTGGGAAATGATAGAGGATGTGACACATTTAATTAATGATTAAGTGTGTGCACATGGATAATGTGGGGATTATGATTATATTAGGATTTAGTGAAATGAGGTTTGAGGATGGAGCATAAAGGATCTTTGGAGGAATAACATTAGGATGGGTAAATAATTAGGAATAATTATTTTCCTTAGGTAAAACCTTAGAGGGAATGAGATTTAGTGAATTAAATTAAATAAATAAAGATATTTATTTAATTTAATATATGAGGGGTAGATAAATTAGTTAGATTAATTACCTTAAGATAGAATTTGGAGAATAAAATAAAACTAGGAATATTAATTTAATAATAAAATAATATTTAATTAATATAGGTGACATGAATTAGATGAATTAGGGATAAATTGACCAAATGATAGTGGTCTATTTTAGGTATCTACATTTTTCCCTTCTTTGAGGTATTGTTAAAATAATAATATTTCAAAGAAAAAATAAATATAGTAGACATGAGGAAAAACTAGATGGAAATATGCCCCAATGAAAAGGGGATAGAAGAAGATTAAATTGATAGGTGGTACCCTGTCAAGGGGGTGTGCAATAAGAAAAATGACCCTAAGCAACCTCTCAAAAAGTGAAAAGGACACCAAAAGGGGATGTGTGGGAAAAGAACAGGAGTGGACAATAAAAAATAGAATGCAGAGTTAGGAGGAAGAAATGGGAGCAAAAACATGATTAGGGCAACATAAATAGTAATTAGTTTAGAAATTACTATTTATTTTTACCTTTAAGCACATAGTCATTTGGAGAGAAGGTGATTAGAGTGACATAGAAAAGATGGTGAATGTACCAACAGTAACACACCATGCAGATTGAATAAGAGGAGTAGGGCAATGAGGAGGGTGAGGCGGCCAAGTACGTAAGTTCAAACCTACCTTTGTAAATTTGGTTTTCATCTAATGCCTCATCGAGGAACACATGTGGTAGATTCTCCTAACTTTATTGAGTAAATCCAACCACACATGGGTAGGTGGGTAAAAAATGGGTGAGTGCACCCTTGATGGTTGAATGGGTCACTTTTGGGGATAATACGCCTATAGAATCTACTCATAAATGGGAAGATGGATGGCGAACAAGGAAAATTTGTTGTAAATAGGTGGTTGTATAAAAAGGGTGGTGAATTCACCTCTAATGGGTGGGTACACAACAAAGGGGTGAATCCACCTAAAATAGGTGGATGCAAAAAAAATGGGGGTGAATATGCTGCAAATGGGTGGATACATGACAAAATAAGCGAATATTTCCATTGATGGGTGAATACATTGAGGGGAACCATTCAAAAGTTCTGAATGAAAAAATAGATAAGTGGATGCACCCTATGGATGGGTGAATCCATCAAAAGGGACTTAAACAAATATAAATAACCAGAAAAATGAAGACTTTGACAAGACTAGGAAGATTGGCACATGGTTTGGATGAATGCAGAGATTACCAATCTTGAAGACTCGAGAGAGGTAATTGGTGATATTATAGTTGTTGAAATAGTTCCAAGATGAAGATTGGGACTTACTTGATGCATAAAATTTGGGTTGCATTTCTAGGATATTAGTTATTCGAGTGTATCTCTCACTATTTCATCTCTAGTTGAGAGGTAGCGATCGGAGACCAACACCTCCATCTCCCCATAGGGGAGATGATAGTGATATTGGAGAACATATGGAGGATCTTGCATCTACCAATTGGGGGGTCATGGGAGTAGAGCTCAAGCATGGTAGTACCCACCATTGGATACAAAGAATTTTTTGAGGACAAATGTCCCTATCAAGAGACAACAACTAGATATTAATAAGTGTGCATAGATGGTTCTATCTATGGAACTATATCCATGTCAAGGTGTGAATAGAGTGTTGCTCTAGACCAGAGTGGTTGGTTTTTCACCCTTACACTAGGGGAGGTGGTTTTAGAGATGGTCGAGTGACAAAGGAGATTACATCTTGCGCTTCTAGAAGAAATCAAACTAATGTATTAATTTGCAACAAAAAAATTACAATACAATTGCAAGATCATAGCCTTAAAATGGAGATTACATCTTGCACTTTTGGATGAAATCTGACAACATAAACCTGTGATGAAAAATTCTCCACTCAACTCCTCAACATGGATGCACCAAGATGGACACCTAAGACTGCTACATTTCAACATCCTCTTCACTACATGCATGCTTGAAATTAAAAAGGATAGCATATAAGGAACCTACCTTCACATTCTCATGAAAACTAGAACCAATCTCAACATGCAAGGAATTTTCATGCATGTAAGATGTCCCACTTGATATGCATAGTTCCTACCACTTGCAATATTGACACCTATCATAATTTCATTCAACATGTGATTCTTACATTGTCATACAAGTTATCGTAGTTCTGTCATAATCTATCTTAATAGTTGTCATAGTTTAACTCTTAAAAATTATGACAATTCCACTAAACTAGCTTATAGTGGGGTCTACTATGTGTGACACCTATCTCAACCAAATTAGGATTGATGAAAATCCTAATCGATTTCTATGTAAGATGCCAATTGACCAAGATGGGCCCCACAAAGTGATATCACAAGAATGACATAAAATAAATACATAAGCTAAAAATAATTTCACTAACAAAATTAATGTTAGGACTTGTAAAGGTTGAGACACCTCAATCCCAAGATCCTCCCACTTGTCAAAGAACTTTCAAGAGCCAATAGAAACATAATATTTTAACTACAAGAAGATAATCAATGAAAAATCATCACAAGCATCCATGAAAGCACATGAATCTCCAAGATGTTCTCGTTCACTAATAAGAAACTTTCAAAAACATCCAAGAGGTCCATTGTACCAAGAAGTAACTCCCATCATCCTCCAACATGTCACCTGTGAAAGAAAAAGAACAAGTCAATATAAAGATGCACTAATCCAAAGAACAAAAGCATAAAATCCAAGTGATAACAAAAGGATATAGGCTAATGTCACAACTCCACTATGTTCATGAGCCTTAAATAAGAAACAATGTATCAAACTTCAAATCTGTTACCATAACACAACTCTAAAGTTTAAAATTTGTCCAAAAAAAGATCAAACAAAATATTCCAAAAAAGGTAGGAAAACAACCAAAGTTGATTATTTACATCCAACTACAAAAACCACATGAATAAAAAAGTAACTATAAAAATGTTAATCCATCCAATCATCCATACCTCAAGGTATCCAAAACATCAATAGAACTCATTCCAACAACATATTCAAATCGTAAATTGCAATCACAAGATCCATGTGTCAAACCTATCAGTGAATAACACACATATCCAAGAACTCCCACTACATGGGTAATGTTAAATCTAAAAATGGACCATGTCATACCAAGTATACCAGTTGACACTTATACCAAGTTGTGGTTAATAATCAAATCATGCAGTAAAAAAGAACAATTGCAATGATTCACATGCAAAAAAATAATTGCATAATCTCTCACAACATGTCACCATAACTCTCCCAAGTCCATGACACTAAGCCATGTGAACAAGAATATTTAGGAAGTAGTAATAGAATAAAGATAAAACTTGTAAATCATATCCCATAATCATGTCCTTTTTCCAACACCTCAAAGTGCTAAATTGTGTCAGGTAAGATCTCCTTCACAAACCCAAAGGAAAATCCTCAACAACACCCAAAAAATTTAATCGAATTAGATCAAACATAACATATATTTAATATCACCACATGGATGTAAGCTTCTCTAAACAAGGAGATTGAACTAAAATCTATTCCCAAAATAAGAATAATCTGAATAACATTTCCTAAACTTCTCATGAATCAAAACAAATACCCAAGGAGATAACCATGCTAAATACTCCTCAAATGAACCTTCTATAACTATAAATTATAGCTCAGGATCCATCTCCATGAGAAGAAAAAGCATAAAACATAATGCATCTAAAAAATGGTCTATACCTTTCAGATAATTATCTGGTGAGTAGACCATGAGTGGGGAATGAGATTGATCTTCCAAAATATACCAAGTCTCATAGAATTTCTTCAAGAAAAAACTCCTCTTAGGTCCATCATGAAATCATATCCATATCTAGGTGTAAGGCTTATTGAAATTTATGCTAAAACCTCCAAAGAGTAACCATCACAAAAACTACCTCACCCAAATCTCCAAGTATCCATGAGCATTTGCAATTGATAAATCCATGCTAAACTCTAAATGCAAAAATAGACTCATATGAAGCTCTCAAGCACATAAATAATGTACTCAATACCAAGAGAACTAATTAGGCCATTTCCAAAGATCCAATAATTGAATAAAGAACCCAATCATGACATCATGATCTAATAATTTCATGCCAAGAAAAACCTAATGTGCAACAACAATATATCATGATATAATACCCAATACATCCTCTAAACTAAGGATCAACTATCAACAAGTCATAAACTCAAAACCTTGACCAAAGACTCTAAAGGTCCAATCACATGAAGATAACCATCTCTTAAAACTAAGAATGAAAATTTCAAAGAACTCTCATTGCAACAATAGGGTCCCCAGAGCTCCTCAATGACACCAAAAACAACTACACAAAATCATCCAACACCAAGTGATGAATCTACATCACTACCAAAACTCCCATTGAATCATGATTTTGATCTCTCCATGGTACAATGATAACCATCTCCTAAATAAAGATACTCCATGGCTCTAACACAATAAAATATTTCACTTGTGATGTCAGCAACACAAAATTAGAACCAAGATATCCACTACAAGAAGATAGCAACATGCTGCAAGTCCCATAAATGACTATCTAGACACTCCCAGCATCATCCATCCTCTCATCTCAATGAAAATACCAATGCACAAATGACCACAAACAAGGACAAATAACATAGTCTGCATCAACATTGAATCAATCTCATGGATATAGACAATCCAATTTTGACTCATCCCACTGTAGGCAATGGGTAGCTAATCCAAAAAATTCATAACTCAAAGATCCCAAACAATGAAACATGCAAACTTGTTATCATATTGGTAACATGTAAAATCAAGATATCAAAGAAGATAACATGCAAATTTCAAGACTCAAACACTAGATCACCAGAAGAACTAATTTTCCAAACAAATCCACAACTGAATACCATATTTAAGGAGCTAATCAAGAATTATTTTAAATCTACATTTTTTTTTCATCTAAAAAACTCTAAAAGTCTAAACACTATCTCTCCACAAATCTACAAAGCACATATTTTTATTAACATGTAAAACTTGTAAAATCATATCTATGGAAATTTAAATTCACTTAAACATCCAAAAAAATAGATCATAACATATTTTATTTGAAATAATGGAATTTCCTAGATCTACACAAACCTATATCTTTTTAGACAAAGGGAAAATTGCAAACCCTTTAGAAGAAATAGGTTGTTTACAAGCTTGAAATATATGAAACATACTAACTTCACAACCTATAAATAACCAGTGGTTAGTTATGTTTTAAGATTTCCTCATTGAGAAAGCTACAAACCTCCTCAAACCATGCACACAAAATAAATGCAAATATGAAACTATCATACATCAAGAAATAACTTTAAAGAATCATAGTCTATAAAATAGTTTACTTGCATATCTATGAAACCACAAGCTTTGATTAACTGTTGAAAAAATTGAAAATCCATCATGTTTAGTAACACACATGCAAATCCATATCCACTTATAATTTGTAAGAATCACAGGTTTGAAAACACCAGAATAGTTAAACTAGAACAATGGAATAGAATGAATATGCATAACCATATATTTTGAACAAAAAATCTACAAAACCCTCAAATCCAACCAACATAAAACCAAGACATGTGAGTACAACCAACCAAAGGAATAAGTGGTCCAAGAACTCCATGCCCATTTGTAGGTGAACTCCACAACCACCATCATGTATAAGAATAATGAGGAGCTTGGTTATTCTAGAAGCTTTAAGATCATCTAATGATCAACTCCATAACCTATGTGCATTAAGGAATAATGAAGTAGTGCATTCTAATGTCAAGGACTAAATACAAGCACCAAACATAAGCACATAAAACCATATTCATGACAACACAAGTTTCTCTATATGACCAAGGAGCTAAGAATAGGTACCCAACATGAATACTTAGTTGCTCACAACCACAAAATGTAAGAACACCACCATGCATGAGGGTTATAAGATATTTCCAAATAGGATCTCTAAATCAATATCATATCAAATGTAACCACATGATAAAATCTATAGAATTTCATCTTCTCCATCCTCCAAAATGTTTGTTGGCTCCTAAAAATAATATCAATTGTACAACTTTCACTCAAACAAGGATTAATAATTAGCTAATTCCCTCAAGCTTTCTAGGCTATTAAATCTCAATAGAAGAAATTCCTAGAACTGTAAACACCATGAATCCAACACATGCAAGGTAAAGGTACAAAGTTGTGTCACACTTTTATAAAGGAAATAACCAACATTGAGCCAAATTTTAAACTTGAATCACTAAAACATGCCATATATTTTTTTATTCTTGAAATGATGTAAACTAATAAAATGTGTATTTTTTAGTATATTTTATGTTTGTATTTTTTGAAAAAAATAGAAAAACATTTGAATATAGTTTTTTTTTATTTTTTTATAAATTGACACTATAATTTAGTTGCTAATAAAATGCTAAAAAATGAAGTTACATGAGATGTTGCTCTTTATATAATAAATTTTATTTTTTCCTTCAATTTTTTTGTGTATTTATAACTTGAAACTTTAGTGCATGGATTTAGTTTTTCCAATTTTGATAAATACATTTTTATAAATAAATATTAAAATGTGTGTATTGAAAACACAATTATTTCCATTTGACGCTAACTTTTATATTAAATATTTGTCTAAAATAGAAAAAAATATATCTTGATATAGAATATTTTATCTAGGGCATCATTTTTTTTCCATTTTTTTAATAAGTTTTAGTACTTTTCTTGACATGATAATCAACCTAATATTTTGGTGTTAATAACCTACTTTTAGTAAAAAATTAAAAATATATAAATAATAATTAAACTATTAAAAAATATATATTTTTGAAAATAGACTTATAGATCTACAAAAGAGTAATTTTATATTTTAAAAAAAATGCTATTTACATGAGTAAGAGTTGTTGAAACATCAAGATTTTTCAAATAATTTGTTATTTTTGGTAAATTGGCCTCAAAGTGGTGCTACATATGCATTTAGTCAACACTTTTAGTTGAAAAAGTTGTGGAGATATCAAACTTAGTTAGAATAAATCTAACTAGATCATATGTTTGACTAAAATTGATTTTTAGTTAGAAGTACTGAAATTCATTTGTGCTGATAAGTCAGCTGAAAGTGTTCCACAACTTTGTACTTTTATGTTGTAATAACATACAAACAACATGCAATATCATGGATCTTAGCTTTGATACCAAATGAAAGGGAAAGATTAACTTACAAGGACCTCCAAGAACTAGTATGCACCTTCAACATCTAATGTTTCTTTAACTAGATTTCAAAAACTTGATACAAGAACATACTACTATTACATTAATGTGGAATTTGACATAGTTGATTTCCCATCACATTAACCCTTAGAGGAAAGATAATATATTTTGCAAATCTAAGTAAATTTTGATAGCATAATAGTATATAAGTTAACACTTCAAGAACATGAAAGAAGAAGAATAGAAGAAAAACAGATAGAAGAGAAGAAACAACAATATACATAGGGAAACCCTTTTGGGTAAAAAATCGCACACTCTAAAGAATCAAACCAATGTAATAATCTACAAAAAATAATTTACAATACACTTTTAGGCTCATTGCCTTAACATAGTGTATAGTCGTAAAATTGCACCCCTCACAACTTCACATACATTCTTGCGTCCGCTTTAGTGTCCACTCCCCTAGCATTTGTATAGGCTCATTCTAGCCCTTGCATTAGCCTTTTTCCCTTCTCAGGATGCTCCGACACCTGTTTTCAATAGCTACCCATTATGTGTTAGCTTTGCATTAGCCTTGTGCTTTTCCAATTCACGTTGTTTTGTAGTGTGATGTGTTTGGACATTAGCACGCTGCGCACACGTTTGCACACCACACTAGCATCCTGCGATGTTTCAACGCTCAAACAACTATCTCTGAGCATGCTTGCCACTTGTATTCACCTTTTGTCTGTGGTAATGGCCTAGGATGCCTTGTAACAGCCAAAGAAGCTTCTTTTCTCTCCTTAAAAGCAGTCTTTTCACTCCATTTGCATCTTCTAACTTCTTCCAGCTCCATTCTTCCAACTTCTAGCTTCACTCTAACTTCTTGGCTTCTCTTTTCCTCTTTGCTCTCTTTCTTGCAAAAATCTCACTTTTTACAACAACTTCAAACACTTTCAAGCTCTCTTAGCTTCACTCTTGCAGCTTCATCTCCCTCATTTCATGCTTGTGAGTATCTTGGGACTCCATATCCCCTTCTTATTGCATCTACACTTCATGATACGGGTTCTCCTCCTCAAGCATGGATTGCTTTTATTACCTCTTTTGTGATACAAGTTCTTCTCCTAGAGCAGAGATTGCTTTTATCATTCATACTTGGTGGTGCAAGTTCTACTCCTAGGCGGGTTTTGCTTTTACCACATGCCTTTTCCATTTTAGTCACACTAACTTTCTTTTTGGCTGTCCATGGAGGTGGGAACACCAAAACAGGGGTTTGATTGAGGAAAACCCCTATACAGCCCCAACACTTTCTCCAGATCTTAAAAACGTAGGTATTGAATATGTCTACGAGTTGGAGGCTTCACTACTTTGATTTTTGTGAGTACCTTCTTTCCTTTCTTCTTCTTATCTTTATTAGTTCTACTCCGCTTTATTTTGATTCTACTACTTTCTTGCACTCTAAGGTTTTTAACAATCAAAGTAGAAGTAGTCATTTAGCTATTTTCTATGGAAAACTCACTTTCTGGTCTATATGAGATGCCATCATGCCTTTGGGATGCCAGTGTTCCACGCTGATGTCTATATTCTGTGTTGTCATCCTTTGGTCGAGAGCTTGATAGTTTGTCTAGAAAACCTTTATGACCTGCTCTTTCAAGTTCTAAAACTCTTGCTGTTGTTCCTTGAGGTAGTTTAGGGAAGTTCACCCCATGAGGATCTGTGAATGAAGAGAACTCGTGAGTAGGGAATCCCCTTTCTCTACATTTTGGTGAACCTGATGTGAAGAAGGGTATTTTAACAAAAAAAACTAGGAATTTATTTACCCCTACTTGGTGGGGTCGTAACTTGTGACTCAGTGCTCGAAATTCATAACCGTTTGCACTGTTGGAAAAGTATCCTAGAGAACTAGTTCAATCCCTAAAATACCAGTGCCTTTGGCAATAAAAAATTAGGGACTGATGCAAGTTCTAACCTCAAATTCCACTCCAAAGACCTTCAAAAATGCAAATTACTAAAACCTAGAAAATATCAAAAAAATCGTAATGAATTTAATATCTTCTTTTATTAGTTCCATATCTAATTTTGTTTAAAATGTTAATGATATTCTATTTCATGCATGTGATGGTGACTTGAATTTGCCTATGTCACTTGATATCTTTGATCCTGCTCACAGAAGTCCTCTTGCTTCGGAAGATATTTTGTTGCAAGAATAAGAAATCATTGATACCTTTCTTAATGTTACTTTTCCTTCTCTCCATTCCAATGAATTCTCTTCTAGAGATGATGCATTTCTGAATAATGAAACTTCTATTCATTCCAATGCACTTTCTTTTGGAGATGATGCATTCGTGAATGATGAATCTCTTGTACCTTCCAATGCACTGCCTTCTAGAGATGTTGCATTTTTGAATGATGAATTTATTATCTATTCCAATGCACTCTCCTCTAGTGATGATGCATTAGTGAACAATAAGTCTCCTTCCACATTTGATCCTATTTGGATTGATGTTGAGAATATGTCTTCAAATAATTATTCCACTAGTTGTGATGATTTAGTAAATGTAATCTATGTCTCTGCTACCTCTCAAAGGCCTAAGAGACCAGTCATTTATGTCACTCCAGCTAGTCCTTCTCCTAAAAGGATTTGTTCTATTGATAGTGTTCCATCTAAGAGTGATTCTCCTGATCCTTCTAAGGCTCCCTCTTATAGAGCGATAACCCATGCTTATGAAAATAGAGTTAATAAAAAACCAAGACTTCCTCAAGCTCCTGAACCTACAATTGAAGCACCCGGTGATTATGATATTGTTGAGAAACCTCAGGTTATTCCAGCTAAGATATCACTATGGGAATTTCTTCATTCTACTCTAGTTTATCAAGGTATGCTTCAAAATCCTTGTAAAAGATCCTCTTGCCTTCTTCCACTAGGCTGATGGATGCTAATGTGTTGATGGTGTATATTTGTGTGGATTCACCAAATATCACATTCTATCCACAAGAGCTCCCACCTCTGAAAGTACAGAGGGGTATGTGCAGGATCATGATGGGCCAAAAAGTGGTGATATGATGGGTATGTGTAGGGTATGTGGTTGGCGACTTTTTTTTAACCCAAAATTGATGAAATGAAAAGGTTTTTTAAAGGAGATTCTCAAATTTCCACCAATATAAATTATGCTTTACTCTGAATTTAATAAATAATTATTATTCATTTTCTATTTGAATTATGACTAAAGTCTAATTGATAGGCTGATTGAAAAAAATCTATAGCTTTCAACAGATCACATTTTTTGAATCCAAAACATGCTTCACATACTATAGGATTAAAAAATAAATAATGAATTTCATGAAGATTTGACCAAGTTAAGGTGGTTAGACATACGAGTTTTATATTTTTTAAAAGTTGTAATAAAAATTCATAATTAATTATTTACTTGGAAAAAAAATACAAAAAAATATGTATCACATCGAGAGATGATTCATCTACTTCTATCTAAAATATTATAAAAAAATATTATCATTTTATTGTGGTTAGGGTGGTCAGACAGACACCTACTTCTTATTTTTTCCCTAAAATTTAAGTACCATTGCATTGAAATTTCAAATTTTCACCAAATAGATTTAAAATAAATAAATAAACCTAATAGTTTAGAAACTACATTCAATTTGCTACATATTCCATTCTTACATATTTTTGAAATAATATAGATAAGTTATTCAAATCTTTACGTCAAGTTGCCTAACTCTGATTTTTCTGAATTTTTTGCCACTTAAGGGCGTATTTTTTCCATGATGATCCTGCACATACCCAGAGGCAAGAAAATTCTATAATGATTATAGTCAACATTAATAAAATTGGAATTATACATACTCTCATTAACATTGGTTCAACACTCAATGTATGTAGCGTTGATCTATTACCTAAGACTAACATTGATGCATCTTCTATTAATGTTTCTTTTGCTAGCATTCATGGGTTTGATAATGTTGGTCAGCAACCTTTGGAAATGATAGTTTTTCCCTTAAGGTTGGGACACATCACTATACCTACCATTGTATATGTTATGTCTGAAAATTTACCTTATAACCTTCTTCTTGGTAGACCGTGGATTCATGCTATGGGTGCAGTCCCATCTACCTTGCATAAATATATCAAGTTAATTTGTAATAATCAAGTATTCATAGTCAAGGCTGACCTTGAGGCTATGCACCTATGTGAGATGGCGGCTATTGGTTAAGCTTCGGTTGTGCCTACTCTTATCCCTTTAGTGTCTTCCAATGTGTTGATGTTTACTCCATCAATACCTACTACAAAGGATACTCTTGAGATAGACGTCCCTAAAGAAGATCCTTGTGAAGTAAGAAATCTTAAGTCTACTCCTACTTCTCAAGGGAATGCATGTCTTGGTGATGATTGGTGTTCTCTATACTTTACATAATCCTTCATTAGAGAATGTAAAGTTGACCTGATCCACTCAGACCTTTCGATAATATCATCAAAACCTGTTATTGAATATGGCTACTCTTCTGCATCATGGGGTATTGTAAGCACAAATTGTAATATTCTTAATGTTGATCCTCCTCCTTCTGAGGGAGACGATCAAACATCTATTAAAGTGGATAATGTTGGCATTCCTATCGAGAAGGTTGATAGTGATCCCATAGAGAAGTATGATCACTGTTGCAGGAATAATGCTCTTTGTGAAGATCCTCCTTTATCTTCTATCTTCTTATCTTCTTCTTGCAAGCAATCAAACTTTTCTCCATAAGAGAAAGGCTTGCTTCCTACTCCTCACTCTTTGACTAACCAAGAGCATATCTTGTTGAGGCTTCTTAAATCCTACTTAATCACTCTTCCTTCTCCTACATGCAAGAAATCTTATAAGCATGATAAATAAAAACATTCCTTATGTGCATACCATCAAGTGCTTGGCCGTTCCACTAGTGAATGTAAGGCCTTGAAGGATAAAATACAAGAACTTCATGATTTAGGTGTCATAAAACTCCCGTTTGATTAACACACCTACCCTTCCTTCACATGACAAGTGATATCGAGGTTTACCTCTATCTTGTATGTTTTAAGCACCTTGCATGGTTCTCCTCCCCTATATGTTGGCGGTAGCGATAACCTATTCTGGAAATGTGTGTCATTCTCTTCTCTCTATCTTTCAATTAGTGTGTTCCTTTGAATGGGCCCCTTTGTGTCTTCAAGGGTTCCCTACCAAAGGAACCCCCTTTGAAAGATTTTCTCTCAAATTAATTCATTCACGTTTAGCTTGGGAGCAACCTGACTAGACCTCTCTTTTCAAATAGTGTGTCCCTTGAGTGGACCCCACTTTTCTTTTGAAGGGTTCCCAAGATACCCCTTTGAAAGCCTTCCAATTTGATCTATTGCCTCTGTGGAAGCTTTCTGACATGTTCTATCTTGGGGTAAACATGTCACTTTGTAGGTGCCCCTGTGAAGCCACTTTCTAACTCTACAAAGTCCCCTTCCTTGGGTTTCCTCCATGTGAGAGATCTTAGGGGATATCTCCCTACAAGTTTGTGGGTTTGTAGGGAACTTCTTATGAGCTTCCTCCATATGAGAGATCTTGGGGGTGGTTCCCCTATAGGTCTATGGGTCTATAGGGTGCTTTTTTGGGTTTCCTCCATGTGAGAGATCTTGGGGGATACCTCCCTATAGGTCTGTGGGTCTATAGGGAGCTTTCTTGGGTTTCCTTCATGTGAGAGTTCTTGAAGAAAACCTTCCCTATAGGTATGCAAGGCACTTTCTTAGCTTCCTCCATGTGAGAGATCTTGGGGGAAACTCCCTTGCAAGTCTACAGGTCTGTAGGGCGCTTTCTTTGGCTTTCCTTTATGTGAGATATCTTGAAAGACACCTTCCCCATAGGTTTGCGGATCTATAGGGCACTTTCCTGGTTTCCTCCATGTGAGAGATCTTGGGGGTGGCTCCCTTGTAGGTCTACAGGTCTATAGGGTGCTTGCTTTGGGTTTCCTCCATGTGAGAGATCTGAGGGATACCTTCCTTGTAGGTTTGTGGGTTTGTAGGGTGCTTGCTTTGGGTTTCCTCCATGCGAGAGATCTTGGGGAATACCTTCCCTACAAGTTTGCGGGTCTATATGGTGCTTTCTTGGGTTTCCTTCATGCAAGAGATCTTGAAGGACACCTCCCCTATAGGTCTATGAGTCTGTAGGGAACTTTCTTGGGTCTCCTTCATGTGAGAGATCTTAAAGGATTCCTTCCCTATAGGCTTGCAAGTCTATAGGGAACTTTATTTGTGTTTCCTTCATGTGAGATATCTTGCAAGACACCTTAATTGTAGGTCTGCGACTCTGCAAGGTGCTTTTCTGGGTATCCTTCATGTGAGAGATCTTGGAGGAAACCTTCCTTGCAGGTCTACAGGCCTGTGAGGTGCTTACATTCTTAAATTCTCTTTCTTCCCAACTTGTATAAACCGGATCAAAGATCTGCATCTTCTTCATCCTGATTATATGCTCCTTCTCTCTTCATCTTAAAATTATTCTATGTGTTACTGTGTTGGGGATGATGCATAGTATTGAGACAACCTTTTACATCAAGGTCTCTTTACTTTTCTGACTCAAATCCTTTAGCTTTTTATGTTCTAACATTGTCACCTAGTGCAGGTCTTTCTTGTCTAATGTATTTGTTTTGCAGATCTTTAGACTGGGGGCATGCTTCCTTAGTTCAAAGAATTATCTGCTTCCTCTACAATATCCTTTTGTCATATGATGTTATTTATATTTAGTATATTTTATTTAGCGTGCATATTAATGTAGATTAATATGCCCGCTAAAGTGGGGGAAAAATGTATAGTTGTAAAATTGCACCCCTCACAATTTGGCATACATTCTTGCATCTACTTTAGTGTCCACTCCCTTAGCATTTGTCTAAGCTCATTCTAGCCCCTACATCAAAAAATTTCCCCTCTCAGGATGCTCCGACACCCCTTTTCAGCAACTACCCATTGTGTGTCAGCTTTGCATCAGCCTTGTGCTTTTCCCATTCACGTTGTTTTGTAGTGTGACGTGTCTAGACATTAGCGCACCGTGTGGATGTCTGCAAACTGTGCTAGTGTCCTATGACATTTCAATGGTCAAACAATTGTCTCTGAACATTTTTTCCACTTTTCTTCACCTTTTGTCGGTGGTAATGGCCCGAGATGCCTTGCAACGGTTAGAGAAGCTTCTTTTCTCTCCTTAAAAGTAGTATTTTCACTCCATTTGCATCTTCTAACTTCTTCTAGCTCCATTCTTCCAACTTCTAGCTTCACTCTAGCTTCTTGGCTTCTCTTTTCCTCTTTGCTCTCTTGCTTGCAAAAATGTCTCACTTGTTACAGTAGCTTCAACACTTTTAATCTCTCTTAGCTTCATTCTTGTAGCTTCATCTCCCTCATTTCATGCTTGTGAGCATCTTGGGACTCCATATCCCCTTCTTATTACATCTACACTTTATGATATAGGTTCTCCTTGAGTGGGGATTGCTTTTATCACTCAAACTTGGTGGTGCGGGTTCTACTTCTAAGCAGGTATTTTCTTTCACCACACACTTTTTCCATTTCGGTCACATTCTCTCTTTATTTTTGGTTGTCCATGGAGGTGGGAACACCAAAACGGTTGTTTGACTGAGGCAAACCCCTATATAGCCCCAACACTTTCTCTAGATTGTACAGATGTAGGTATTGAAGATATCTACTAGTTGGAGGCTTCACTACTTGGATTTTTGTATCTTCTTTCCTTTCTTCTTCTTATCTTTATCAGTTCTACTTCGCTTTATCTTGATTCTGCTACTTTCTTGCACCCTAAGGTTTTTAAAAATTAGATTAGAAGTAGTCATTTAGCTATTTTCTATGGCGAACTTGTTTTTTGGTCTGTACGAGATGCCAACTTGCCTTTGGGATGCCAGGCACCGAATTGTCATCTGTATTCTACATTGCTGTCCTTTGGCCAAGAGCTTGATAGTCTGTCTAGAAGACCTTTATGACCTGCTCTTTTGGGTTCTAAAACTCTTGTTGCTATTCCTTGAGGTAGTTTAGGGCAGTTCACCCCATGAGACTCTTTGAATGAAGAGAACTCATGAGTAATGAATCCCCCTTCTCTACACATAGATATTATAGATCTTGCACTTCTAAAGGAAATCTGGTAGCATAATCCAGTAATATAAAAATTATCCTCTTAACTCCTCAAGAATACTTTCATATTTATGGGTGAAGCCACAATAGTGGTTTACAATTGAAGTGAGGAAGGAAAACTCACAAAAAATGAATGCATGGAAAAAAACTTGATTTTAGGGGTTCATATGAACCTATTGGTTTGACCGAACCAATTAGGGGTTCGGTAGAACCTAGGTTCGGCCGAACCCTCTTCATACTTTCCCGCCAAAAAAGCCATCAAAACCCCTTATAGAAGGGGGGTTTGAATGAACTAGGGTTCGAATGAACCCTGGTTCGAGCGAACCCCTAGTGGTTCGCTCGAAACCCTAGGGGTTCGTTCGAACCCCCTTTATTCTTCATCCCCCTTGAGACAAAAAAATTTGAATTTTGGCACTTCAAAGCTCAGTTTGAGGATAAACATGGAGGAATATTCACAAACCCAACTGGAATCAGGTAGTCCTTAGAATGAGCTATCTAACGAATATAATTTTAATATGTTTTGGTTTTATTATGTATTTGATATTTTAGTTTTATTAAACATAGGTTTTTCATCGAAAATGAAAGTCTCTATTATGCACATGTGGAAAAATAACAAATTATCAATTTTTTTTTTAAAAAAATATGAGTGCACCAGATATTGAAGTCCTTGATCCAATAGAAAAAAAATTTGAATTTTGATATATACAAAAAAAGTTATGCGTTATACGGTCACGCTATGTCTGAATTGTAACTGGTTTGACTTTGAAACTTTATTAAAGAAAAAATATTCAATAAAACTATCTAACCAAGTGGAAGCACTAGATATCAGAGTTACAAATCTAAATTGAAAGAATTATAATTTTATCCTTCATGGAAAAAATTTATGCTATAAAGGCCACTTTTAAAAATGTTGTTTTTGAAAAAACTAGTTTTCATGGGAGATGGAAAAAGAAGTGAAATCTGATTCCAAAAATTTTGAAAAAAATATTTTTAGAATCTACAGACAAAATGTGATGAGACTCTAGTTTGCATCATCTTCAAATTCTTGACGGTTTAACCGCTATAGGTTCTCGAATGTGAAGATTTAGTTTAAAAAAATAATTTCAGTGTCCAGTTTGGCCAAAAATTGTAAACCACTATTGTGGGATCACCCTTATAGAGCACCAAGATGGATTCCTAAGATTGTCACATGTCATAATCCTCTTTGCTACATACATGCAAACAAAAAAGATAACATGTGAAGTTCCTACCTTCACTTGCTTATGTAAACTGTAGCCAATGTCAACATGCAAGGCATTTTCATGCATGCAAGTGGTCCCACTTGATGTGCATAGCACCTACCACATGCGATACTAACATCTATTGTAATTTCACTAGTCACGACTCTTACATTGCCATACATGTCATAGTTTTGTCATAATCCATTTTAACACCTGTCATAGTTCAACTCTTACAAATTATGACAAATTCCACTAAAATAGGTTACAATAGGGTCCACTAAGTGGTATACTAGGGTATGTGCAGGATCATCATGAAAAATATAGGCCCTTAAGTGGCAAAAATTCAAAAAAATCAGAGTTAGGCAACTTGACATAAAAATTTGAATAAGTTATCTATATTATTTAAAAAATATGTAAGAATAGAATTTGTAGCAAATTGAATGTTGTTTCTAAACTACTAAGTTTATATTTTAAAAAACAAAATCTATTTGGTGAAAATTTGAAATTTTAATGCAGTAGTACTTAAATTTTAGGGAAAAAATAAGTAGGCATGTGTCTGACCACCCTAAGCAAAATAAAATGATAAATTTTTTTTTATAAGATTTTAGATATAAGTAGAGGACTTATGTCCCAATGTGATGCATATTTTTTTAAAATTTTTTTCCAGGTAAATAATTAATTATGATTTTTTTATTACAACTTTTAAAAATATAAAAACTCATGCCTAACCACCTTAACTTGGTCAAAACTTCATGAAATTCATTTTTTAATCCTATAGTATACAAAGCATGAATGTGACACATGTTTCAGATTCAAAATGCGATACCGCTTTGAAAGCTATAGATGTTTTTCAATCACCCTATCAATTAGGACTTTAGTCAATTCAAATAGAAAAATGAATAATAAATATTTATTAAATTCAAAGTAAAGAATAATTTATATCAATTGGTGGAAAGCTGGAATCTCCTTTAAAAACCCTTTTTGTTTCATTAATTTTGGGTAAAAAAAATTTGTTAGCTACATACCCTACAAATACCCATCATATTGCCACTTTTTGGCTCATCATGATCCTGCACATACCCACTATCTCCACCAAATTAGGATGCATGTCATCCCAGTCACCTACCATGTAAGATGCTTACTCAACGACATGGGTCCCAAAAAGTGGCATCACAAGAATGACATAATATAAATACATAAGCTAAAATAAATAAATAATTAACAAAATTAATTCTAGGACTTGCAAAGGTTGAGACACCTCAATCCCAACAATGCATTGGCTAGTAGATGTCTAGATAATTTGTTTAAAACCTACAAACAAACAAATATGAAAGAATTTTCTTTTGGGTGATGTAAATTTGCTCTTACACCCTAGGATGTTCCTGCATCATCCTAAAGGGTGTTTAATATATTTAGTTTTTTTTATTAACCTTTTATATTTACATTTATTTATTGAAATGACTATGCATAGTCATTAACAAGGGCCATAGTGTACCTCTAAACTTTAACACATTATTATTTATTGTGTGGTTTATTTCATTTATGATGTAGAGTAGGGGTAGAAACTAGGAAATTGATACCATATTTCACAACAATGGACTCATTCCTTTCTCAAATTTTAAAGGCATTTAGGTTATGACAGACTTCTTCAACAAGGGTAGGCATTTGATCTTCAAAACAACAAACCATTCAAGTGTAACTGCAATCCCAATCACCACAATGACCCTATCATCTCCAACCTATCATAATCACTCAAAAAACCTCTCACAAGAACCCTCACACATCAACTAATGACCTTTCCTTCACAAACTGCCCCTTTACCCTAGTAGCCTTTCAAAACTGGTTTTTCAAACATAACTTTTGAAGAAGACCCAATACACAAATTGTAAAACCAGATTGAGATACCCTTTTGGTCCTTCTAGCACATATGAATAATTTAGGTAGGGTTCCTTTGAAATTTCAAGGCCAAAAGTTGATTGTCCCATTTGCAACTAGGCCTAGTTGCTTGAATATGCTTGGTAGCAATAGGGTATTTGAACTCTAGGGACTTTTCTTGCATTCCAATGCTCTAAAAAAATCATATAGGGTCCTAAGCAAAGGATTCAACCATCTAAGTCTTCCTGTAATTGCATAAGACACATTTCAACACCTCACTAGGGTTATTCAGTCTGATATTTTAGTAAATTAGACCCTCATGCTTCCTCCACATGTGCAAACCATCTCCCTTAATCCTGCAACTTTGGGGTATCAAAGAGAATCCTACCACAAACCATTTCATTGATTTTTAAGACTTTTCACTAGTGGAATGGAGTTCTGTACACTTTTTACAAACCCATTGGTTACCCTACTTATGGTTTAGACCAGTTTTGAGAAAAATCAATGTAACTTGCTCAAAAGACAATGGATTTACATGAAACCAATGCCAAAATTAAGTGGATTCAATGCACAATCAATCCCATATGGTTTCAGATCACCCCTGGATCATACAAATCCATACAACTCAATGGAGCAACAAAGACACATTGAAATTTACAGAAACAAATTTTTATTATTGATTTTGACTTTAGAATTTCATCAATCAACTGCTCCTCAACCAGACAAGGAATTTTTAAACCTTTCCAACCATTTCCCTATTTCTCACAACTAATTTTCAAATGAAAACCTAACTAAACACCATTATGAGCCTTGTTGACAAAAAAGATGCAAAAGTTGCTTTACAACAATGCGCAACTTTGACAAGTTTGCATTGACACCCTACCTTAACACCCAATGAGTCAAACCAAACTCAAAAATATATGAAATGATCTTAGAAGACCTTATTACATTCCAAGAACTTAACCAACACAAAATATTAACTTTTGACCTCCTTTGGAGGCAGGCGACCCTATGGTGCCCTTACACCATACTCCCAGGGAAGAAAAGATTCAAGCTCCAATTGAATGGAGGGTAGCAACATGAGAACCATGCCTAAAATTGTTGGTGTAATTAATATTTAATTACACTTTACATAAGTTTACTTAGGTAATTATTTAATTCCTAGGTTAATTAGTTGTCATCCTTATCTTGTTGAGCTATCTTGTTGCTCAAGATAAGATTAGGGTTATGCATCTTTGCTTTTATAAAGCAAATCATTATCATGTAATTATTGAATTCTTGAATAATATTATGTTGTACATATTTTTGCAACCTCTCTTGATTTTTATTTTTCTCGTCTGTGGAAGGATATTTGGGTTTGCAAATTTGATCTTGGTTTCTAACATGGTATTAGAGCCTTGATTTGCAACCCCTTCTCAGATTTTTGAGAAGATCATGTTATAGGGTTTGTTCAGGACTCCTCGAGGGTATCATGCCTTGAGTTCATTCATGAAGCATTTTGGATTAGATCGGGCTTCACCATTGGATTCAGAGCACTGGAAAAAGTCAGGATTGACTTTTGTTTTGCAGATTTTGGCCATCATTTGCCAGATCTGTGAGGGTTTCAGGCTGAGAGATTTTTTGCAAGTTCTAGAGGTAGCCAATTTTTTAGAGCAATTTGAGCATGAAAGGAGGTCACCATCGCGTTCGTAGCAGCCAAAAACCCTAAGAATGCCCTTTGTTTCATCAATTTTTGAGCAGTTGGTCAGGGAGGCAAAAAAATTTCTAGGGAGGTTGTATGACCTCCCCAGCACGCGTTACGAGGCACGTTTCTTTAAAAAATTTCAAAAAAAAAATTTGAATTTTTTTAATTATTTTGTGCGCCGCTCACACAAAAGCCAAGTGGCCACCGTTGCGCCACTCGGTGGCCACTAGGAGCAGCAGCCACTGGGCGATGCCTCCAGTGCATCGCCAAACCTTCGCTCAGCCCTCGCGGGCACCCTGCGCAGAGGCCGTGGTCCTATAGGGGACTGGGCGGTATGCGCCCAGCCCCCAGTCAGCCGCCCATCCCCCTCTGCTAAACTGTCGGTCCCATGGTGGACAAGGGGCTCTGCCCTAGCCCCCAGACTGCAAGCCCCTAGTCGCACACAGGACCAGGGGCCGAATTTTGCTTAGCCCCCTGGGGGCCCTGCAACCCTTATTGGGCATTCTAGAGCACTTTTCACGAAATCAGGTGTAATTTTTGCGTACAATGTCCATTTTTTGCAAATGAGATATCATTGGAAAGATGATTCCGATGCTGATCCAGTGGTTTAGGTGTTTTTACCATATTTTGCACTAGATTTATTTTGCAGGCCTTTGAACTTAGATGTTGTTTTCACTCTGGAGGGCATATCTTTTGACTCGGTGATCCATTTTTTGTCCTTCTTGCGGTGTTGGAAAGCTGATTTAGTCCTCTACACAGATCTAAGGTCTATTTTATTTTTCTATCTTTTCATGTTTGCATTATCTCCTTTTACAATCGCTGGGTTATTATAATAAATGAACTGAGATAAAGTTCCATCAGGGGGGTTTCTTGCATAATAATCTGATTAGAGTGTGCATGCACTTTGATCTCCATATCCATTTTTGATTTGATGATAGATCACATGGGTTATCTGGTTTCCTAGTTTCTTTTGGCCATATTTTTGCTATTGCTTAACACATATCGGATTCATCGGTTCACACTTCAGTTGAGAGATTATGTTTCTTGATCTGCATTGGTTCAGATTCTTCTCAGTTTGAGGGCCATGTTTTTATGGTTAATGTTCCAGAGTCTTTTTTTGGTACTCCTTCCCATGGAAGAGTTTTAGTCACATTTTGGCATCGGCATCGAGATACACGGTTTCTAGATTCTGTCATCATCTCATCTATTGTTTCTTCATAGATTCCAGGGTTGTTCTAGTTTGTGAGTTTTCCAGTGTTCCGTGGCATCGGGTCTGCTATCGCATTATCATGATTCCATTTTTGGTTTCAATTGTAGATAGAAGTATCTTTCCTTGCTTGTCAGATTGCGGTTCCAGTGTTACTCCACAATGTTCTTCCAGTGCTTCTTTGCAGCAGTCATCTCATTGTAGGGGGGTTTTGTCCCACTGGGTTTTCCTTCTCTACTTTATTATTGCATTTGTACTTGGGTACCTGATCAAGCCTTGTTGCCAGGATCCATTCATGCTTTCTTGCATTCATCTTAGTTTTAGGTGCATGCTTTTTTAGTCTCCCTAAGTTGCACTTATGGGGGGTGTTGGTGTAATTAATATTTAATTACACTTTGTACATAAGTTTACTTAGGTAATTATTTAATTCCTAGGTTAATTAGTTGTCATCCTTATCTTGTTGAGCTATCTTGTTGCTCAAGATAAGATTAGGGTTATGCATCTTTGTTTTTATAAAGCAAATCATTATCATGTAATTATTGATTTCTTGAATAATATTATGTTGCACATATTTTTGCAACCTCTTTTGCTTTTTTGTTTTTCTCTTTTGTGGAAGGATATTTTGGTTTGCAAATTTGAGCTTGGTTTCTAACAAAAATGTCTTGTCTAATATCTTTAAATCCTTGCATATTGTCTTTTGAGAAATAGACCCATGCTTGCCTCATCTTCACTATAGGTTTCTTGAACACTTGGAAAAGGTACTTGAACTTTTCAAAATAAACCTATCCCCCATCTATACCTCTAAATTCTTCTTTCAATAGTGCTTTAACAAATGAAATGTATCAACTCTAATGTGTGTATGTGAAGCATCAAACTCAAGTATCTTGATGTCATTGAATTGAAAGGATTGAAATCCACTTACAACTATAGATAACCCTTGACAAAATAGATAACAATTAGATAAACTATATTTAAATTTACCTTCCAGAGATACCTTATGCAATGATAGTTGGAATTAATTAGTCTTCCCATTAGATTGATGATACTATTCCTCCTACACTTGGATGAGAACAATGTCAACATTATCCTCTATAACTAGTTGATTAGCACCATCATCGACTATGTCTTCTTTGTCCTGCTTCTCACACACTTTTAATGACCTTGTCAACATGGCAACACCTAATTGGAATAGCTTGGTTTGCAAATCCTCAATGGAAACCTTACCTTCCACATCTACAACCCTCTCTACTATCCTAGTAGTAGACATAAAACTATTTGTATCCCCAAACGCAAATAGCATATTGCTCACATGGTGAACCAAATGAAAAACTCTGCTCTTCTAGCCCAACAATTGAAAATATGAACCCTGCATTGTGTTTACCAACAACCCCCCTTGCACAACTTGCACATTAGACTCAAATTCACTCCCCTCAAACAACTTTAAATGATTCATCCTTGGAATTGGGAATAAAGAAGGTGAAAACTCATCCAAAACTAGGTCTACAATGTCCTTCAACATATTTTGGATTTCCATGGAAAATCATAAATGTCAATTGTTGTCATGATAGTCCGGGGTCTGATCATGATTTCAAAATCCACCTTCTCCTCCATCATGGACTGTGGGAACTCTTTGTGACTCATTAACATCATCCTTGACCCCACCTTTGGATCCTTATATATGATTTGGACAAACTCTTTTTCACTCACCCACATAGCACTAGAACCTATTTGTGATTCATGACCTTCCTCTTTCAATGGTGTAAGGGTGTAGGAAACTCCCTTTTTCTCTATGAAATATTTATTTTTTCTACTATCATGCTTGGAATTCCTATCATATTTCCAAGGCCTCCCAAAAAGAAAATTACAAAAAACCCTGTCCTTGTATCCTCCTATGTGAAAATCAACCCAACTTTGTTCATTTACAACTACTTGTCCCTTATTTAACCAAGACACCTTGTAGGGAGTAGCATGAAGAATTATTTGTAATTTCAACTTCTCAACCATTTCAAGAGAAATCAAATTGTCTGTATTACCAAAATCAATTACAACCTTGCAACACTTGACTTTTACATGTGGTTCTGAAAAGAGACTTTCTCTATGGTGGTTCCTTCTTTGTTGGCCCTTTGAGTAGAGTCCTCATTAGCAAAAACTCTCAAATATTTGGTTCTTCAACATGTGGTGAGGAATGTACATTTTCAACATCATCTCCCCCTTGTGCAATTTGATTTTTTCTTTCTCTTCCAACAAAAGTAGTTGGTTTGTCCTCAATACATTGCCATGCTTGGTGGCTTGCAAATTTGTTGCATTTATAATACTTCCTTGTAAAACCACTTGAACCTACTCTTTGGCCTCCAAATCTTCCCCTAGAATATGGTCTCCTTCCCTTAAAGCCACCTCTTGAATCTGCAACTTGTTCTTGGGTATTGCTTGCCTCTTCTTGACTCTCATAGGACTGTACTAAATCAACATATGATCCTCTTCCTCTAGAATTCCTTCCTCTACTTATGTTTTGCTTTTCTTTCCTTCTCTTTAATTTATCCTCAACCTTAATGGCCAATTGATAACACTCTTCCACCATTCTTGGAGTGGTGAGGCTTAATTCATCTTGAAGATTGTATCTCAAACCATTGATATATCTTGCCACTTTCTCCTAATCATCTTCTACATGGCCTGCCCTTATGCTCAACTTGTAAAACTCCTTTGTATAGGTTTGCACATCCATCTCCTTTTGCTTGAGATTTTGAATCCTCTTAAACAACTGAATGTTGTAGCAACTGGGAAGTAATTTTCCCTTGAATTTAGCCACCATCCTATCCCAAGAAGTGATATTATACTTCCCCTTCTTTCTCCTTTCACTTTGTACATAATCCAACCAAAGCAAGGTGTGGCCCTTCAACTTTGTCTTGGCCAACTTCACCCTTTGATCTTCTAGCACATCTTCATAGTTAAAGTAGTTATCCAATGCTCCTATCTAATCTAGGAGTTCTTCAATGCCAAACTTTCCTCCGTACATGGGTAAATCCATCTTGATCTCATGACCATCTCCCTTAACTACTTTGAACAACTTTTCCATCCTCAAGTCTTCAGGATTCATCTCTTCCTCAGATCCTTCTTGGGAACTTTCCTCATCCCCTTCTTCTTGGTAACTCAAGTCTCCTATAACAACTCCTCTTTTCTGACTTGTTTCCAAAGCAACAAGCCTCTCCTTCAATTCTCTCATCTCTCTAGCATGTTTTTCCTTCAACTCATTCACTATTCTAGCAATGATGACATTCCCATTTGGAGGCATTTTGTTCTTTTTTCTCTTCAACTTTTCCCCTTCAGATCAAACCTACACTTTGATACCAATTTGATGCAAAGTAGGGGAAAAAACTAGGCAATTGATACCATATTTCACAACAATGGACTCATTCCTTTCTCAAAGTTTAAAGAAATTCAGGTTAGGAAACTTCTTCAACAAGGGTAGGCATTTGATCTTCAAAACAATAAACCATTCAAGGGTAACCATAATCCCAATCACCACAAGGACACTATGGTATTCAACCTATCATACTCACTCAGACAACCTCTCACAAGAACCCTCACACATCAACCAATGACCTTTCCTTCACAAACTACTCCTTTACCCTAGTAACCTTTCAAAAATGGTTTTTCAGACATAACTTCTGGAGAAGACCCAATACGCAAATTGTAAAACCAAATTCAGATACCCTTTTGGGCCTTCAGGTACATATCAAGAATTTAGGTAGGGTTCCTTTGAAATGTCAAGGCCAAAAATTGACTGTCCCACTTGCAACTAGGCCTAATTGCTTGAACAAGCTTGGTAGCAGTTGGGTATTTGAGCTCTAGGGAGTTTAATTGCATTTCAATGCTCTAAAAATAGATCATATAGGGTCCTAAGGAAAGGATTCAACCATCTAAGTCTTCCTCCAATTGCATCACACACATTTCAACACCTCACTGGGTTTATTCAATTTGATACTTTAGGAAATCAGACCCTCATGCTTCCTCCATGTGTGCACACAATCTCCCCTAATATTGCAACTTTTGGGAATCAAAGATAATCCTACCATAGACCATTCCACCGATTTTTAAGACTTTTCACTAGTGGAATGGAGTTCTACACATTTTACAAACCCACTAGTTACCCTACTTAGGTTTTAGACCAGTTTTGAGAAAAATCAATGCAACTTGCTCAAAACACAATGGATTTACATGAAACCAATGCCAAAAGGAAGTGGATTCAGAGCACAATCAATCTCGTCTATTTTTCAAATAACCTTTGGATCGTATAGATCTGTACAACTCAATGGAGCAACAAAGAAACATTGAAATTTGTAGAAAACAAAATTTTATTATTGATTTTCACTTTAGAATTTCATTAATCAACTCCTCCTCGACCATACAAGGCATTTTTAAACCTTTCCAACCATTCCCCAACTGCTCATGACTAATTTTGAAATTACAACCTTACTAAACACCATTATGAGCCTTTTTGTAAAAAAAAATGCAAAAGTTGTTTTACAACAATGTGCACCTTTGACAAGTTTGCATTGGCACCCTACCTTAACACCTAATGACTCAAAATAGACTCAAACATATATGAAATGGTCTTAGAAGACCTGATTACATGCCAAGAACTCAACCAACAAAAAATATTAACTTTTGACCTCCTTTGGAGGCATGAGACTCTATGGTGCCCCTGCACCAATTTGGTCTTAATGAAGGTCATTGTGGCTTATAGAAGTAGTTTATTTGAAGAAACTAAAAGGGGTGCATGTGTTTATAAATAACGTATTCTATCATGAAGTCTATAAATTGGAATGGATCAGGGATATGTGGAGATGGATAGACATGCAATCCTTTTCGTAAACCATTAATGAGTAATGGAATGAATTATAGGCAATATATTATGAAGATTGCTCTATGTTTTAATGTGAACTATGAATTTTTTAATTTAATTAACATTGTTTGGTCTTAATGATTTTATTGAACTCTTTTCTAAACCTAGGTTGGAAGCTAGGTTGCAAGGAATCTCTATGGATGAGGTGTTATTATGTAATATGTTTATATGGTTTCTTGGTTGCATGGAATAGTCTAGAATGAGACTAATATAATTTGAAACATCACTTTAATTTTAGATTGTTGTATAAGGTCTTTGATGTGAACTTGTCATATTTTATTCTAAAGGATTCACAAGGGTAAAAAATCTAGTAGGGAATGCAAAATTTAATGAGTTAAGCCTTACTTGGTGCTTTGGAGAGATGTTATGGTTGATTTATGAACTCTTGTTGATGTATTTAACTTATGAAGTTATTTCACTATTCCTTATGCATGGAGATCTACAATTAGCATTCATTATGTTTTTGAAAAAGAATGTTATGTAAAAAGTTGATATCTATATTTACAATCTTTTCTATTTAGATTGAATGTTTGAACATATATGTTATTTTTGAAGATATTATTTACCAAATATCTTCTAAAGTTAAGTAAGAGGTTTTAATGTTGTAATAACACTTTGTCAAAATTTCATTTATTGTGTTTAATGAAGATGCTTTATGTGTAAATCAATTACTCTAATATTATATATAAATATTAAAATTATTGTAATAATGCACTATTTAAATAAACTATGCTAAAGTAAATAGGATTAAGCTTTTTAAAATATATTGAAATAAATTTAAAATTTCTTACGTTAGTAAGGTTTGAATGAGTGCTTTAATCTAGAAAGATAAATATGATATTATTATAATTATAATAATCAAATAATTCATCATAAAAGTAAGTTAAAATTCTATTATAAAAACTTTAGAAGACATGATTATATCATTATAATTGTTCAAATCATAAATGTATATACCTTTTCCTTACTTATTTATTTAAATATTTATTTTTGAAATAAAATAAAATCTCTTAAATAAATAAACAATTTTATTTTATTTATTTATTCATTTTAAATAAATAAAATATTTTTCTTAAATAATTCTTAACTAAACGAAATAGTCCTGTGTTGGCCAGTTTATTGTTTGAAAATGGTTTTACACCATTACTCACTAGAGAGTGGAATTAGTGTCTCAACCCTAGTTTGAAACATGTGTTACATTCCTCTTCCTTAGACCCCATGCTCTAATCCCTTTTGAAAAGTGTTTCACACCATTACTCACTAGAGAGTGGAATTAGTGTCTCAACCTTAGGTTGAAACATGTATTGTATTTGTCTTCCTTAGACCTCATGCTCTAATCCCTTTTGAAAAGGGTTTCAAACCATTACTCACTAGAGAGTGGAACTAGTCTCTCAACCTTAGGTTGAAACATGTGTTGCATTCTTCTTCCTTAAACCCCATGCTTTAATCCCTTTCGAAAAGAGTTTCACACCATTACTCAAGTATTGAGTGAAATTAGTGTCTCAACCATAAGTTGAAACATGTGTTACATTCCTCTTCCTTAGACCCCATGCTCTAATCCCTTTAGAAAAGAGTTTCACACCATTACTCATTAAAAAGTGGAATTAATAACTCAACTTTAAATTAAAACACGTATTGCATTCCTCTTCCTTACACCCATGTTCTAATCCCTTTCACTGACCGCACCATGTATTGCTAGACAAAATAGCATTAGCAGCTACCTTATCCGCAGCAGGTGGGAATAATTCTTTTTGGGCGGAAAACCACGTTGCGAAGCTGATCCAGTTCAGCAAAGCCAAGAACAATCCAGTAGGTATGGCTACGAAGAAGCCATGACTTTGCAGGTCCCATTGCTCAGCGTCCACAACGAACCTCGCTCTACACAGGTGAACTGCGAGAGCATTTAGCCAAACACGGTACGTTTCAAAGATATTTTTAAGGCAAGGACTAGGATTAAACCATCCACATATTAGGGATAGCCGTAAGGTCCAACAATGTCTCAAATCCGTCCTCACTCTTCCATGCCGTTTCCCCATGTTTGTATCGATCATTTTTTTTGTTCAAGCTCGTCTACCCACTTCACAGTTTGGAAGAAATCCCTGTTTTTTAATGGTAAAGGATTTACCGTTTTCGATTCATTGGGACATGTAGTTTTCAGAGTGGATAACTATGCATCTAATGTGAGAAACGAATTAGTACTCATGGATGATGCAGGCCAACTTCTTCTTACGATGCGGCGCAAGGTATTCTTCCTCTTTCTGCTTATCCTAACCACATGAATATCAAGATTATTTTCACCGACTTCTTCTTAGATGGGGTCTGATATCTGGTTTGGATTTAGCAGAAGTGGAGTTTTAAGAAGAGATGGGAAGCATTCAGAGGAGATCCAGTACAGTCTGATAAGCCCAAATTTAGCCTTGCAAAGTCTTTGGGCTTTTCAAATAAAACCACGGCCAACGTATTTGTAGATGGAAGTAGACAAACTGACCATTGCGATTACCAGATTGAAGGGTTGTTGTGCAAGCCAGCGTGCACAATATTCAATCCTTGCGGAGAGATCATTGCACAGGTATTTTGAATCAGAAAACTATTCTCAATTTCTTAGCATGGTTTGAGAGTTTGCAAAACTGATTAAAAGGATGTTTTCAGATTAAACGAAAGGAAGCCAGATCGGGTATAATGCTAGGGAATGATGTTTTCAGCATGGTAGTGGAAGGGGGAGTGGATCAAGTATTTGTAATGGGGTTTCTTATCATGTTTGATCCGGTAAGATAAGAGAATATTTAGCCGAGACGGTAGCATGCATGATGACTGGAATGGGCTGGCCTTGTTTTCTTGCAGATAGTAACCGCGGACTGTTTCTGACATTATCAAATCCTGCTCCAAAACCATGTCAGAATGAATTTGGAGATTGATGGCAATTCAATGACGCACTTCTGGCATCCCTCTGCTCTACAATGTAGAATACAAGGAGGACGTGTCAAAGGTACATGCTTAACAATGATGATCAAATTTTGAAACAGATTTAAATACAAATGGAGGCTATATAGTTAGCCATAGCAAAAAGGTACAATGGCCTTGTCGCGTAATACTGCAACATGTACCCAGTTGACAGCTTTCCACTATCGTGTTCCATTCCCATGGTGGGAATAGTACGTACTATTCCCGATAGTCTGAATACAGAGCAGAAAGTATGTACACAGTAGTAAAATATCTTTGAAGTCAATTTTGCCCATCTAATTGGGTGCACGTTTGTATATGGATGATTATCAACTTTTCTATTGTGGTTGTTTTTGGATCAGATTGTTTGAGATATTTTTTTCTATCATTTTATAAGATCAGATCACATTTTGCAATCTATTTTGCATCATTCTATAGGATCAGATCACATTTTGCAATCTATCATTAAGATGATATTAGAACATTCAAAGAGATAAATTGGTTAGTTGCAGATCAAGAATAATTAAAAAAAGAGGGGTGAGGGAGGAGAGAGAGGAGCTACATAAAGACAAAATGTTTCATTAATTTAACTATATAAATACAACACATATTTAATAAGAATAAAGAGAACAATATATATGCAAATAATATATCCAAATAAATCAGAAAATTAGTTCAGAAAGATTATGAGTTCATGTTAAGTGATTATTATGTTATATGTCATTCTATATTTTAATTTTATATATTAATGTGTATGCTTTTTATTGTATTAGGTGAAGCTCCAAAAATATTATGAGAGGAGGTTGAATTAGAGGGTTTGAAAGAAACCATTATCATATGACTCTCCATCCACTCAATAGACAAAGATAGCTAATGATCTCTTCCCTTTCCCTTGAGGGAAGTGACTATATTAGGCTCCTTTGTTGTATGCCTATATGGTAGTTTTGTACATAATTTTTTGTATTACATATATGTGGAATTATACACCTATATGACATTTTTGTAAGCCTATATGACTTTCATGTACATATATTATACCTTTAGTTATATATAGCATTGTATGCCTATATGGATTTTTAGCTAATACAAATTTATTTTTATCAATGTTGTACATATTTGATATAAATTATTAATTGAATAAATGAATAATTACACAATTAAAATGGAGATATTTTGATTTGAGTAATTGAATAAATTCCAAAGTCATTTAATCTTTTATCTTGTCTAGTGAATTGAATCCTAGTCTAGGTATTGGTTGGTCGCTTTGGCTTAGTCATGTAGAGGCTTGATTATATGGCATGGTTAAGATGAATTATTTTTCCCACTATATACTATGGAGTGAGTTTGGTTGATTGATTGATTTTTTTTTTTAGATGGCCTTGTCTTGATGAAGAGTTTTGTGTGATCACCTTATCAAGGGCATTAACCTCCTTCATGATGAGCTTAGAATCTTAGGTTTCTCATAATATCATATTTCTCATTGCAATGTTGTGTTACTTTACCTCTTAAAGTGGATAATAAGGAAGTATAAATGTTATTCCATCTTATTCAAACGCTTTGGAAAAATATTCCATACTTTTTGGTATTACCATGGGCTATATGATTTATTGTTATTTCTTCCTTTGACCAATTAGTGACTATTATGGGGGATTACACACCTGCATGCCAAATGAGTAAGTGACACATATTACAATTTGGTTCTCAATAGTGGGTATTGCCATCTAACCAAAAAGCTGAAAAATCATAACACTTATTTTAAAAATGTCTAAATAACCTTACATTTATAGCTAAATATTTATAACTAATATGAGTGTATCATTAATGTCTATTCTCTTTTTTTCTTTTAATAATTTTATGTCAATATATTTTCTTTGAAATCATGTGAGTTATATGGCCTATTATGTCCTAGTTCAGGTTAATATAATGGGCCTCATTAGGTAGTTTATTTTGATATGTTTTTACAAAGGAATATAGTTTGGTAGAAAGAAGTATGAATAGTGAGGTGGCATGCTCATTGGTAGGTTAGTTGGTGGTCTTGTGCTAAAGTGTGATAGGTTCTTATTGGTCATAGGTAAAATACATGGGTAGTGGGGGTATACCCACAACATGAAATAAATATATATTAACAAACTATGTGCATAAGATGATGTAGTAGGTTTTCCTTTTCCAATGAGTAGTTTCTCCCTAACAATTGAATATTCTTGAGTAAGTTTACTTTATTCATTAATTAATAGCCATTAGATCACACCACCTATTTGTGATGTTTTCTAGATATCCATCAAGTTACATCACATGGTTACCAATACTGTTAATTATGTATATGTTTATATTATGAACTTGGTTTACATAGTGTACTATTCTCAATCTACCTATGAGGACATGTAAAATTCAAGTGGGACTAATGTGTAGGGACTAACTATATTTTATCACATTTTTATGATGATTTTAATGGCAAGAACCAACATGCTATCTTAGTGGGTATTTAGATTTTGAAGGAGGGTGCACGCACACAAGTAGGCAATACTCACATTATTGAGTCCTATGAGTCATGTAAGCTATTACATGTTTATCAATAAGATTTCATGTGAAAAAATGAATCAAATTATATTTTGATGTAAGTATTAGCAACATGTAAGTATCTAATTTGCGATTTAGAATTTTCTTCTTATGTATAAATTCACACTTTGATATTTTCATGTGTTATGCTTGTTGTACCTTTCTATTCTAATTTCACCTTATTTATTATTTATGCCATGATTATTTTATTTTTCTTAATCAGATTTCATTGTCTATAACTTGATTTTATATTGTTGGCAAATATTATTACAATCATAAAGAGAATTATCATGAAATATTTCAGGTTGATTTTACTTAGGTCTCTTAAGAGACTTTGTCAAAGGAATATAGTCTAGAATGAGAAGGAAAATTGTGGTGTAAAATAAGGTATTTGGTGTAATTGAACCACCTAACTCAAAATTTTGGCATAGTTGGTTGGGTCCCATGACACACAAAATGAAAAAAATACCCATTTCCATGCTTACATCACTCTTAACTAATAATTTTTGTAAAAATGTATTCAATGTTGAAATGGTCAAATGATGTCAAGTTGACTAGAATCAAAATACATTAATATAGAGGGAACCCATATCCACCTATAGGTTCAAACAAAACATTACTAGGTGCCACGAGATCCAATAAATACTTGATCATATTTTGGGAGTTTCTTTCTCTTAGGGATCTTAAGTCATTATGTCAGAATAGTGTAGCCCAAAATAATCTAGATATTTGGGGTATAAAACTGTAGTGTCAAAAAATGTCTTTGATGACATTCTCACACTTTTTTGGACCCTCCTTATAAAATTGAGCTTAATGATGCCTCAACTTAGTGTTGTAATGTGTTTAACACATGTACATTAGGTCTTGGGCCCTTGTGAATTAACTAATCTTAATCATGCCTTATTTGGAATGTTGTAAAGTGTTGTAACACACTTTCACACTTTTCTAGGGTTTTCATTAATAATTGGGCTTCTTTATGCTTTAATTTTCCTTATTTTGCATCCACAAGCCTCATTTAATGCATCTTTTCGAGGATGATCTTGACAAAAATCAACATCCAATCATAATTTAGGTATTTTCAGGTTGTGTGGCCTAGATTTAGTGATCTAGGACTGATACGCCACCTTGGGCATATGAGTCCCACCTAGGTTTTTGGGTCTCGATCCTAGTTTCACACCTTTCTAAGCATTTTTTAATATGGTCCCATAAATTATGCCTAATGGTACTTATATGCCACCTTGGTTGTATGAGTCTTGTGTGGCCCAAAATCAAAATTAATTAAAATCCATGGTGAGATTTTATCCTCCTAGATTTGATGTTGGCTTGTAGTGTTGTAATTTTGGTAATTCTTGTATAATTAAGTATAAATACAAGTTTCTTTCACTCATTTTACACCTAGCAAGTTGAATGGGCATTCTTATAGAAAAGTTGAGTTAATAAGAGCATTCAAGCATTTACAAGAGAATTCAAGAGTCTTCAAGAGTAGATTATCAAGAATCCAGAGCATTATTCAACCATCAAGCATCATGTCAAAGTCTTCATGCATCATGTTTTTTTTTGAGCTAACAATCATGATGTAGGGTTTCATGATTCAAGCTAGCATTCTAGTCAAGATCTATCTTATCTAAGCAAGAGTCAAGATCTACATCCATTGGAGCCATCTCATACATGTTTGCAACACTTTATTGCTAGGGTTTGGTGAGCTGCAATATTATATTTTGTTGATTCATCATTCTCCATTCCTATTTCATTTCATTTCGAGGTTTGATTACCAGAAAAAGGTTTGACCAAGGAAAACCAATTTCCACTAACAAAACAACATTTTCCCCTCTCTATAGTGCGTGATTTGCAGGTTTAGGTTGAAGTCACATTGAAGAGAAAGTTTGGAAAAAGTTGTCAAAGTTTTCACCTTGCATTGGAGATACTTGGAAGACTTCTACAGATTGCAAATCAAGGTTTCAGATCTAGAAATCAATTGGGAAGCATAGAGTAGACCTTGAAGACCAGATTCAAAATTTGAAGCTTTAGAAAACCCTAACTAGACTTATTCGCCAGTTCTAGCATATGAGTCCCAATTTAGGTCTATTTTCAGGTTGTTATAGATTTAGATACCCATTTTCTAGATTCCTATTTCTACATAGAAACCCAAATCTAGGACTGATTCGCCTAGCCTGGCGTATGAGTCCCAGTCAGCATTAAAGTTAGAATTTCTATCATTTCAGAGCTCCATTTAGTCATCTTCAAAATTTTCAGGTGCATACATTCCATCTTACATCTTTCTATTTTGTTTTACATATATTTCTAAGTAATTTAGTGAAATATTGCATCATATTAGGTTTAGGCTTTGCATCTTGCATTACATTTATTTTTCTGAGTCCTAATTTGGTAGTGAATGTCTCATTAGTTTACAATCATATCCTAGGACAACCCTATTGTAAGATCTATTTCTTCTTTTCATTGAGATCTCTAGGGTCATCCTTAAATGAGAGTGTGGAAGATTGTTATTCTAGGTCCCAAACCCTAGAACCCCATACCAATTTTTTTCACCCTTCATTTTGGTGAACCTGCATTTAGAACATCATAATTATATTTGTAGTTCATCATCATCCTACATCTTGCTTGCATGAACATTGCATTAGGGTTTGCATTCGTTCATTGGAATTCTAGGGTTTCTACTTTTGCATTAGTGAAAGTGCATTTAGCTTGCATTTTGCATCTCAAATCATTTAAATTGATACAAAATTTGCATTTGCACTTAGGTTAAAGATCATAAAATATAAAAAATCATAAAAATCAATTGATTTTTTTTGAAATTTTTGAAAAAAACCACCACTCAGACTCATACACCCCTCTAGGAAAATCAGTCCCAGTGCAGATTGTGCACTGCATTTTTCAAAATTTAAAGCTTTGTTTCTATTCTCTTGTTTGTTGCTTATACCTTTTTTTGTTTCAGTTAACAAAGTTTCTATTACAATCATTTTGTTGTTCTTAGCTTATATTGCATTTGCATTCATCTTGCATCAAGTACCCCTTGCATGAGTATTTGGTGTCCTATTGCTAATATTATGGTGAGACAAAGTTTGAGACTCATGTCATCCCGCAATAGCACAATCGTTGTGGATCTTCAGTGCCTAGCTCTTTCACTCCTAGTATTGACACTAGTACACTAGGTATGGACCATACCCTTAACAACTCCTTGCCTTCAAGTAGTGTGATGCAAGTTGAAATAAGGAGTGATAGTGTTCCACAAGGAAACATAATTCAAATTCATGAAGATTTAGCAAACCTACAACATCAAGTGAAAAATGACAACATTTCAACTACTACCATCCCTACTATAGATAACATTCACCACATGCTTGAAAGTGAAGATGGACTTGACCTTGTGAAAAACATAATTCAAATATTTGGAAAACATCTCACCTCAACCACTAGTTATCCTTTACCTACAAGCAATGTCACAAGCCAAGGAAGAATTCAAATTCCACCTCCCACAAAAATTTCCTCTATTCCTACCTATACCAACCCTCAAGTCACGATAACAATGCAACCAATTGGTAATGTGATTCCTTCCTCAAGTATTTTTGGTAGCATTCCTAGTACCTTTGTGGCATCACACATCATATCCCCTACCATTTTACCACCTATAAGCATTCCATTCACTTGTGCCTTGTACACTTACACCTTCCACCTTTTTCACCTTCATCTCATAACACAAACAATGATCCCCTCAGAAATCAACTCTTCCAAACTGTTTCATCCCTTCAAAAAAAAATTCACCATCAACCAAAATCAAAATGGTCCACCTACATATTATGTCAAAAGAAGGCCATTGTCCTTGGAGATATTACGAACAATGATGCCATAAGGTGTAGACATGTCTAGATTTGAGAAATATGGGGGAAATGGAGATCCTTCTAACCATGTTAATGCTTATACCACCTTATACATAGTGACTTTGTCCTTGATGATAAACTCCTGGCTAAGCTTTTCCCTAGGTCCTTGAAAGATACTGCCTTGGAATGGTTCTCTTCTTTACCAAACAACTCAATTTGTTCATTTAATGAACTTGTTGGGGGTATTTGTCAACTATTTCCAAGTGCATATGACTCCTAAGATGACCTTGGCTGATTTGATGGGATGTAAGCAAAAAGAAGAAAGATAACTGACTTTATCTCACGCTATTAGTCACTTTATTCCAATATCGATGTCAAGGTTCCTGATCCTCACCTTCAAAATATGTTCATAGAAAATATGCAAAGCAAGATACAAGACAAGCTTACCATGATGAAATTTTCCTCCTTCATACACTTGTGTATTGGCCTCCATGATTATCAAAATTTAGTTAGTAGTCGTGATGCAAAGTCTACTTCTATCTGAACTGAGAATTTTGAGTCCACAAACCAAAAAAATTACTAACCTTTTAGAAAGTATAATAAAGGCTTTCTTCAACTTAATCCCCATAAAAAGAAAAATCAAAATATCAATAACCAAATAGCTGTTGTTAAATCCATGATACCCTTTAGCTATGGGGACCCGAAAAGACAATTCGTTCCCCTACTCGATACCCTTCATAACACAATGTCTCAAATTTTAGAACAAAAAATGATTACCTTGCCTTTCGTTAAAGAAATTGATCATAATAAGCCTCTACCTCTAAACTTTAGATCAAATTATTATTGTAATTATCACCAAAAAAATGGACACGATACGAAACATTGTAAGCATCTTAAACATCTTGTACAAGACCTTATTGATTTCAGTCAGCTTTCCAGTGGAGGTGTTAATGATCAAGGAAATAAGTCCATTGCCCCTCCTAACCAAAATTTACAAATTTTTACCAACCCCATGTCAAAACATAATATTTCATTTGTCAAAGCTAGCGAAACTACAAACACTGATGTGATGAATGTTGACACAGATGATGAAAATATAGATCTACAATTCAACGTCTTATGGATACTGATAAACAAGAACAAAATCCTATTGATGGTTTGGTTGCATTGGTACAAACTCAACATCGTAAGGGTCAAACTAAAAAAACTCTCGAGATTGATTTCTCCTCACAAGATATACTTAAACATGAACCTGATGGTCCTCTTTACATAGCTAGTTGAATCTATGATAAGCCTAATAATGGGATATTAATAGATCTAATTTGTAGAGAAAATTTGATCACTGATGAATTCTTACTTTTGTATGAACTCTATATCAAGATATATATGATAAATAAAAATAATGGATAAAGAAACATAATGGTTTCAATTGCCCAACAATGGGATTAATCACCTTATCCTTTCAAATAGGACCAAAAACATTAGATATTTCATTCTCCATCATCCCACAGTCAGACCAATTTCATGTGAATCTAGGCTATATCCATGGTTTCGCTCCATGAATTTTTTTGTGTCAGTCATACACAAATGCTTAAAGTTTCCCTTTGACAATTAAATTTTGACCATCCATCATAGTGGCTTTAACCCATTGTCCTCCTGTGGAAAATTTTCCTTATATTTCTTTTGGCCTGAGCCTATAGAACCTATAAAACCATGAGAAGACTTATTTTTCATATCCTATCAAAAGTTCAAGGAAAATAAAATAGTAGAATTATCCCTTAGAAACATTTTTGAATCCACCACTAAGCCTACCATCCTTGACGAAACCATGATTGAGCCTAAATAAATTCCAAAAAACCAAGATCAACCTAAGGAAAAACCTTCACCTACTTCCTACAAAATACCAAGAGATACAAAACAATCCCGTCACACCTCCTAGGATAAAACAAGTTCACAAAGTCAAAGAGAAAGTGGTCAAAAAACCTCTTGAGGTTCCTTCTATTCCTCCCCTTGGGGAAGAAAAGAAACCTATGGTTGGTCAGCCCGCTCATACAAAAATGCAAATTTAAAATAGAACTAAAAGAAACAAAGGTGCTAGAGAGAGTATGCATAGATGTCATGCCCTTGCTCGAAAGTTACATGAAGAAATAAAAAAAGAAAATCAAAGAGCTAAACCTGAATAAAGCAATACATGATGAGCCTCCCCATTCACCGAAACAAAAAGATCCTATAATAAAATCACAAAAAGAGTTGAACCCTTCCTTAGAAACTATCATTTGACCTCCTGTTATGATTAATTTGGATGATGATGATGAAGTTGCTAAAATTGATGAGGAGGTGCATAATGAATTAAATACATTATTTTCCTCTTCTATGAGCTTAAACAATAATTCTCCTAAGAAGAGTGTTGAACCTAGTGATGGCCCTAGATCGACACTCACTATTGTCCCTTTGGCTAATTATTCACCTTTTGATCATGATTGGGATGCAGATGAATTTCTAGCTGGTTGAGTTGCATTTTCCTTACTAGTTTCTTTGCATTTTTTATTTTTTTCTTTGATTACATGTGTATATTGTGATCCCCCGTACTATTATATTTGATGTACCTCTCTCTCTTTGTGACACTCCTCTATTTGTACCTTCATTCTTCTCTATGTTGTAAACCTTTCCAAAAGATTTTTATTTTATCTTTTTCCATTTTCCTTGTGTTTTCCTTTTTTGGGATGATGCAAGGCATCAAGACATTCATGTCTCTTCCATGCTAACCCAAAATATTTTCTTTCTCTTTTCTTTGTCTTGTGTTTTTCTTTTGGAGATGATGCAAGGTGTCAAGACATTCATGTCTCTTCCATGTTGACCTGAAAGGATTTTACTTTTTTTTCACTCTCTTTATGTCATTCTTCTAGTTCTATGAGTATTTGGGGAATGGTAATAGTTTTGACCTCTCTAAAAAAATTGTAGCAAGAACATACTGACCCCAAATCCATAGATCCCTTATGTGTTTGGAGTTTCATTTTTAGGGTAATCCTTTCCTTTTTCATGACGTAGATTTACTTGGAAACATATGACTTGGAATAGGGCTTTCCAAGTTGGATCTCATTTCTTCTTTATTGTTACCATTTATCATTTTCTACTTTAATGTAATTTCTCATGGCATGGTGTTTAAAAATTTCTTTAAAGTGGGGGCATACATTAGCGTTATTCTTTTACATTTTTTCCTTTTCATGGTTGAAGGTGTGGTCCTCTTACTTCATGTGATGCATTTTTTTCTTTGTGGTTGACATTGGGTGTGATTTCCCTTGAGAGCATGATCTCTCTCAACATATGATATTCTTGTTAGTGCTTGATGCAACACACTGCATCCCCTAAGTTATGATTATTTTATTCTTTGATTGGTCCTCTCTTGGAGACATTAGGCATAATGTCTCTAAGTTAAAGACCTTACGTGAACTAAGAAAGACTCCCTTGAATGTTTCTTATTGTTGTATTTGTATTTTCAATTATATGGCCACCTTGCATAATACATCTTGCATGCATGTGGAGCCATCTTGTTTGTTCACGAGTTCCAAGCATACAAATTTTTGCTTGCCTCATGAAGCTTGAAGTTAATTTTTCATGAGCTCCAAGCATACAAATTTTTTCTTGCCTCATTAAGCTCAAAAATCATTTTTGTGTGGAACCTTATTAAAGTTATCAAGATGTATAACTTTGGTATGGTTTTTGTGAGAAGTCGATTCGAGACATGAATTTCCCTAAGTAGCCACTTGCGTGTGAGTGTGAGCGAGCCGTGTGTATATGTTTCTCACCTTTTTCGGATCGTCACCTAATAGACAACCTGAAGTTTTGTTTCCTCAGAGTGAGTTGGAATTTTTTTCAGAAAAACAACCTAGATCATGTTTGTTATTGAGCTAACAATTATGATGTAGGGTTTCATGATTAAAGCTAGCATTCCATTCAAGATCTATCTTATCCAAGCAAGAGTCAAGATCGACATCCATTGGAGCCATCTCATACATATTTGTAACACTTTATTTCTAGGGTTTGGTGAGTTGCAACACTATATTTTTTTCATTCATCATTTTCCATTCCTATTTCATTTCATTTCAAGGTTTCATTACCAAAATGGGGTTTGACCAAGGAAAATACCTTTCCACTAAGAAAACAACATTTTTCCCTCTCTCTAGTGTGTGATTTGTAGGTTTAGGTTGAAGATACATTGAAGAGAAAGTTTGGAAAAAGTTTTCAAAGTGTTTAAAGTTGTCAAAGTTGTCACCTTGCATTGGAGATGCTTCCAAGAAGACTTCTACAGGTCGCAAATTAGGGTTTTGGATCTATAAATCAATTAGGAAGCACATAGTAGACCTTGAAGACTAGATTCAAACTTTTAAGCTTCAAAAAACCCTAACTAGACAGATTCACCAGTTCTAGCATATGAGTCCCAAAGGTCAATTTTTAGGTTTTTACAAATTCAGATACCCATTTGCTATATTCCTATTTCTGTACAAAAACTAAGATTTGGGATTGATTCGCCCAGTTTGGCATATGAGTCCCAACCAAAATTAAAGTTATAATTTCTATCATTTCAGAGCTCCATTCAGTCATCTTTAGATTTCCAGGTGTATACATTCCATCTTACAACTTTTTGTTTTATTTTACATATATTTCTAGGTCATTTAGTGAAGGATTGCATCATATTAGGTTTAGGCATTGCATCTTGCATTAAATTTATCTTTCCAAGTCCTAACTTGTTGGTGAACCCCTCATTAGTTTACAATCATATCCTAGGACAACCATATTGCAAGATCCCTTTCTCCTTTGCTTTGATGTCTCTAATGTCATCCTTGAATGAGAGTTTGGAAGATTGTTATTCTAGGTCCCAAACCCTATAACCCCATAACAATTTTCCCCCCTTCAAAAATAAAGGCCTTTTGTATCATTAAACCAACCATCTCAACATGTTGGCATATATGGTTCGGCCCCATGACATGAAATGTGAAAATACATGTTTCCACATTCACACTACTTCAACTTAACGATTTTTGCAAGAATGCATTCATTGTTAGAATGGCCAAAAAATGTTGATTTAACTAGAATCAATATAGGATAGTATAGAGGGACCAATATCCATTTATATGTTTAGAAAATATATTTGTAGGTGCAACAAGTTCTGAGAATTAGTTCATTATAGATGGGTAGTTTATAGTGCTTAGGTCTCTTAAGAGACTTTGCTAAAATAGTGTAGACTAGAATGATTGAGTGATGTAAGGAATGAAAAATACCTTACCTAGTATTAACCTACCCACCTCGATGTCTTGGTGTAATTTATTAGGACCCATGAGACAAAAAAACACAAAATATGTCTCCTAGCAAGTTTGTGTTGAACACAAATGATTTTTTTTACAACATTTCATCCATCATCACCATGATCAAATGGTCTAGAGATTCTTCATTCTAGGATTTCTTCTCCCCCTATATTATATGTTCTCTATTTATCAAGTATCTTACCTCACATCGTCGCAAACCAACTTTCCTAATTATGGCAGGGAGTCACACTTCAACTAAGATTCCTTTAAAATAACTTTAAAGTTTTGTTCAAACCCTTCACCTATAGACACCCTGGGGGTGCATGACTTAGAAGTCATTGAATAACTCCCCCTGTATCTATACTTCCTCTTATGAATTAAGAGGAGGAATATATCACTCCAAAATTCTACCTAAGACACTCAAATGATTCCTTTGGGAGGGGTTTAGTGAAGATATCTGCAATCTATTCTCTTGTCTCAACATAATTTAATTTAACTTCATTTGTAACCTTTTCTAGATCAAAAAATGATACTTTATTGATATATGATTTACTCTAGAGTGAATTAATAGGATATTTTAAATATCGATTGCACTTGTATTGTCACAAAGAATTGAAATGGGTTCATCATATTATTAATAGGTTATTTGAAATATTTATCGCACTTGTAATTTCACAAAGAATTGAAATGGGTTCATCATATTCAATTTTAATATCGTTCAATATTTGTTTCATCCAAATTACCTGAGTGAAACATGATATTTCTGCAATGTATTCCACTTCTATAGTAGATAAGGACATTGAATCCTTCTTTTCTGATCGGCCAAGATACAAGACTATCTCCAACAAGGAATACATTACCACTAGTGCTTTTCCTGTCATCAACACTTCCATCCCAATATGCAACTGTACATGCTATCAATTTGAATTTTTTTCTTCTTGGATACCACAAACCATAATCCATAGTAGCTTTCAAATATCTAAAGATTATTTTTACAACCTTTACATGTGTCCCCTTAGGTGCAATTTGAAATCTTGCAACCATACACATAGCTTGCATAAAGTCTGGTGTAGATGTAGTTACATATAATAGACTTCCAATCATTGATCTATACAAATTTTTAGTTATTGTGAAGGACTCATCATCCTTATTTAGGTTACATCTAGTAACCATAGGTGTACAATCTAGTTTGAAATATTTCATGTTGAATTTATTTAAGATATCCTTAACATACTTTATTTGTGATATGAATATACCAAGTTGTCTAAATGGAAGATTTATAAACTAATAAAAAATGACAATACACCATGCATAGACATTTCAAATTATTTTTTTCATTTCATCAGCAAACTCTTTACACATTTTATCTTTGCTACCACCAAAAAATGATATCATTAACATAGACAACAATAAACTGATTATATGCCTTACTTCTAGTTGAATAACCAAGAAATATACCTTCATTAGATCTTGATTCTAAGGGTATGTGCAGGATCATGATGGGCTGTGTGGTGAAGTGATGGTGTATAGAGGGGGAGCGACGATTTTACTCAGATGGGGATGAAAGTATGGCGAGATTCTAACTTCTTCACCGAGTAATATATTTTGCTCTTGAATTTACCGGGGATTATTTTTCTTATTAATTATGATTCAAGTCTCCAGGGTCGATTGAAGTGATTCGCGAAGCCAAAGAAGTGGTCGCCATTTGAATTTAACATATCAAGATTTATGTTGCCATTACAATTATAGGATTGTGGGCTCGAGTGGCTCTATTATGCCAGCCTTTCATGCCTTTTACCCGTACGCAAAATTTCTATAACAATTATTTACTCGGAAAGAATCACGCAACAACGCACCATTCGAATACGACCTCCACCATATCCAAAATACGCCAAGCACCATCACTTTGCATTGCGGTTGTGGGTGCACGCAATAATCCACCTTACTCCCGCATGCCACCATCGGAAACTCGGGACTTCACCAAACAGAGATATTTAAAAACCTGGGTAGTTTGTGGTGAAACTATTCAATTTGTTACCATTCTCAGCCTTACATATTTTTAGCAATTATAGATAACCCGGTCACTTTACATCAAGCTGCCTGCCAAGTATAACTCTGACTTTTTTGAATTTTTCACCACTTAAGGGCCTAGTTTTTCCATGATGCTCCTGCACATAACCGTAAATTACCTAAATTATCATCATCTTTTATGATTCAAAGCATCCGCTTCCAAATATTTTGAAATGCTTGACTACGTCAGATCTTCTCCCTTCCATAGTTCATAAGGTTTTCTGGTGTTGTTCACTTTTATTTAAGTCCCTCTAATATGAAATTTGCATCTGCAGCAAACTTATCTCTAGGCAACTGGAAACATAGCTGCGCCTCAACATTCTCGTCCTCCACTTCGAACTATCTCTATTCTTCCCTATACAATTCTACTTTGCCCAATGCAGAGTCCCTGTAGATAGAGTATCATTCCCAATCCACAAGCCATCACAAAACCTCCAAAATCACTAGTGAATTCACCACCCCTATTATTAGACCTTAGTACTCTTGGATTGTAGTGGGTATGTGTGATCATCATGGAAAAAAATAGTTCTTTTAGAATTTAACACTGATACACGATTAGAAATATAGCAAATGAATGTGCTTCTAAACTACTAGGTTTATTTTTAAAAAATCTATTTAGGAATTTAATTTCAAAGGTAAGAGCACTTAACGGGAAAAATAAGAAGTAGGTGTCCTGCTTGAACCTTTAACCATAATAAAAATGATACAATATTTCTTTATATAAGATTTTAGATATAAGTGGTAGAGGACCCATGTCTGAAGGTGGATGCATATTTTGCAAATTTTTTCCAAGTAACATCACTCATAGCCCTTTTATTACAACTTTTAAAAAAATATAAAAAATCATATGTCTTGTTAACCTTAACTATCAAAACTTCATGAAATCTCTACTTTTTTTTATATAACTTTATAGTGCTGTGAAGTATGAATGGATGTATGTTTCATTAAAAAAAACACACCGCTTTTGAAAGCTATAGATGTTTTCAATCAAATTTTATCAATCGATTCTCAGTCATAATTCAAATAGAAAATGGATAATAATTATTTGCTAAATTCAAAGTAAAACATACTTATAATAGAAATAAGTGAGAATCTCCTTTTAAAACCCTTTTTGTTTCATCAATTTTGGGTAAAAAAAAAAGTCATCAGCCACATATACCCATCATATCGCCACTTTTTGGCCCATCATGATCCTGCACATACCCTTTACAATCAATCTCATTTTTTACCAATGCTTTGAATGTTTTGAACTTCTCAAAGGCTTTTGATCTTTCTTTTAATAAAGTAACCCATGACACCCTAAGAAAATCATCAATGAGCATTGTAGGGAAAAACTGTGGATTACAAATAGAGTAAACTTTATCTTTATAATCTTATTGAATAGTTCTATGAATCCAATTGGTATGACTTTTCCTCAGTTTATTCATGTGTGCCAATCCAAGGATCATAAACCGATGAAAGGTATTGGGGTTGCTTTCCTGAGGGATGAAGACAATAAGTTGAGAAAATATGAGAAGAATTCTATGAAAATAAATATTCAATTTCCACACTTTCTAGAAATTTTTCTAACTTTCATTCTTAAAATAACTCATGATCTAACAAGAATAATCCCTAAATCAGATAACATTATCACACTTCAATTAAATATAGAACACTAATCAAATACCCTTAGTCTCAGTTATACATAAAATAATTTTTGAAATTGCAATAGTTTCGACAGGTAAAATTTTGGTGATAGGAGCTATTTATTGGATGCTAGGAGCTATGGTGCTAGTGACAAGACCTATGTAGAAAAGATTGTCTTACAAAAAATAGAGTTGCAATCCCCATTAGATACAAACATAAGATAACATTACATTCACATGAGATAATATTGTATTTAGGTTTAAGACTAAAGAAATCACCATACAAATTGAATAAACGAATGCACACACATAAAATTAACTTAATCAAAATGTATATACTCACAAACAAAGCAATCAAAGCATAAATTCAACTAGTTGACTGAAGAGGGGGCCCTTCCTCCTAGTGAGCCAACCGAGAGAATTATTCATAGATTTGCATGAGCTTTTGGAATAGGTACTTCTTTATATCAAAATGATAATAATGATAATAATACATGTATTTCATATGAAGGATTGACATATTTATAGACTTTTCCATAGAAATCAACTATTTTAAAGGCCGAATATAGTCGACAATAATCAAGTAAACTGATTAAGAAAAGGATAAAGTGGCCTACAACCATCCCTTTCTAAAATTTTCATAAAAAAAGTCATACAAAAAGACATGAACATCACAAGCTCCTTAACAACTTCTCATAACCGATCCTTGTCTTCTTCTTAGTGGTTGTTATCCTTATGCTTGAGAACACAAGAATTATATATTACACATAGAACAATCAACATTAGTATTGAATAATTGATATTTCTCAAAGATATATTATATCCCTTAATTATATTAATTTCTACAATCTTGTCAATTTATCACGGCAACTTTAGGGAAAAATTATGGAAATATAGATTGAAATGGCATAACAAAATAGGACACATATGTAACCCATCATTTCCCCAAGATGAAGAGTTTGCATGTGCTCATGCATAACTTATAGTCCTAACTTGAATACTATTCAACCTCTCCACTATGGCCATTATTTTTGTTCCCCATTTTCTCTTCAAGCTCTGAATCCCTTGTTGATGTTCAACTAGAGTTATATAGCTATTCTTAAGACTTTGTTCTACAAAAACCTTCAAATTATGATAAATTTTCTAATGCTTGGCTTAGGGAATATAATCAATTCCAATCTTTTGCTCCCATATATCATTTTGATTGTTAAGAACATGTTTATGTTTTGTTAATGTAATATAATTCCTAGTCTAGCTTAACTTCTCTAGCTGTTGTTTCAATCTCCTAATCTATTGTTGATTATGCTCATACATTGTCTATAACTACTCTCTAAGAGATTGTGTTTCCAATTATAATTATTGTACCTTGATTTTCAAGTCCCAAAGTTCCTTTTGTTGTTTATTGAATACCCCCTCTAAGTATAATTCTTCTTGCATAGGGGAATTGTCAGATGTAGTTTGTCCTTCTTCATTTTTCACAACATTGATTGGAGATGGGTTGGATAGAGCTCAGGATTCACTACTGATTCAAGAAGAATGAAATGAGTATGCCCCTGCATAGGGACAAAGACAAAGAACATATGACTCTTTTTCATTTTTATCTATCTAGAGAGCATCATTGTTTGGTTCACCTACACCCCCTTTCTCATTCAATGTGTGATCATCAGATATATAAGTTCATGATTACCTTCTCTACTTAAATTTTCCTCTTCACTCTGGGAATCTTCTTGATCTTTTTGGATATGTTCTTCATTACTAGTTTCCTATTCCAGAGAAACATCTTTCCTTTCCTATACTAAAGAAAGATTATTTGCAACACTTCCAGTTACCTGGGTAATTTCAATATTTATATGTTCAATTTCTGGACCAAAGTGCTCTATAATTTTGATTACTTGTAGAGGCTCATCATCCATCTATTCAATGAATAGGCTATATTTTTCTTTCTTCATTAATTGAACCTTATTGTTCCTCTATTTTATGTTGTTTCAAGTTTGATTCCTTAATTCCTGACTTTTCCTACCTCTACCAGAATGATAGGTGGCCAACAATTCAATATCTGGCTCTGGCTCTAGTTGTTTCTCACCTATAATTCTTGTTGCATTAGCTAGTTTCTACAAATTGGAGGTTGAAGGGTCCTTTAGTTTCAATTTCTTTCTTCTCCTAGTATTATAAGAAGGACCTTTTGAGAGGGTTTTAATAGGCTTCTGGTTTTTTTGAGTTGGAGACTTCCTAACCTCAACCCTTTTACCCTTGCTTCTTTTTGTTTTCTCCTTTTTGTCAGGTACAATAGACTCATTGCCCAGACTAGGGAAAATTGGGATTTGTTCACTGCCCTTGGCTATAGGAGCATCTAATATTTTCTCTTTACCCTTAGCCTCATGAGCCTTCGGCTCAACTTCTAAGGCCAAGGAATCTTCATCCCTGATGAAATCAACCCGAGTGAGTTGAGGTGTAGCATGTTTCAAACCCTCTATTATAATTAGTTGTATCATTCCATGATGTGCTAGGTAATTAATATGCCCTTTTTGAAGTTCAAAGGACATCCATTTAACAAAATGAAAAATGAAATAAGGAAAATTCATCAAATCCTAATGGTGCAAATTATAGAGAATTCATAGGTGTTGAGCAAAAATATAGACATACCTTCCCTCTCTAGTGATGTACTGAATAAGAAATTTGTAAAAATCCACCCATGTTTGTGGAAGTGAAAGGCATATGGTTCCCTAGTTGACAATAGTTTGAACATCTTTTCATTTCCCCTCAAAAAAATCTCTCTTTATATTGTTGTAAATCAATTTCTCTTTTTGCATGTTCTAGACAATAAGCTTCACCCTCCTGAGGTAGACCAGTAAATCAAAGTATTTATTTACCCTTCCCCTCAGCTAAAGGTTTGGAGGCATCCCTAGTTGCTAATCATAAAATGAAAAGATGCAAAAATTAAATATAAAGAAAAAAATATAGTATATCAGAGAAAATTACCGATACCAATACACCGTAGATGATTGGAGTAGAAAGTGTGGAAAAGGAGGTAAGAATTGATGAAATCAGTGGCATGCATGCAACATTGAATTAGATCCACACAATAAATCATGAGCTAGAAAGATCCAACAAAATAAATGATGAGTCAAGTGCAACAGATGAAGGTGTCACATCGCCGATGATGTGGGATCAACGACCAAGCAAAGTGGTTGATAGGATAGTCCAAAAATGGAGAATGGAAAAAAAGGATGATGTGGAAGTGACACACTGGAAAGGTTGAAGCATAAATGAGAAGGCCACAAAGGCGGGGTCAAATGGAAAGAAAATTGGTGAGAGACACTCAATGAAAGGAAAAATGAGGGGATAGATGAAACTGGAGGTGGAGGGTATGACATGGTGAATAGGTAGTAGATTCAACAAAAAATGACCACAGTAAAAGTACAAGGCAAAGGAAAATAACTAGGTGGTAATGTTGACATGGTTATGATGGCAAAGAAAGAAAGTGGGAATACAATGTCAAGGAGGTCATGAAGAGGTGAATGACAATGAAGCCTCCACTGAACGAAATAAAAGGTAACCACCAGAAAGTGGTGGAAAGTGAACAAAAAGAGTTTAGCTCCTATCACTCCAATGAAATGACAGAAGGAATAACAAAAGGCTCCTTTTGCACTCGACAAGTGGTAAGAGAAGGGAACCTCCTAGAGCATCACAATGTTTTGTGTGTTATTTATATATATATATATTTCTTTTAATTTTATGGTTTTAATTTTTAATTTTTAATTTTTTTATAACAGACTGCCAGGATGCCAATTTTCACCTTGCTGCTGCTTAGAGATTTCAAAATTCTGGTTTTCACTTCTAGGTTTATTGTTGTTTATTTTTTTATTATATATTTTTTTCTTTTTTTTTGAATAAGTAAATATATTTTGTAAAGTACCTAAAAGGTACTTGAAGAGGCCATAGGAACTCTGTCAAGAAGGTAGAGTTCCTTTGTCAAATTCAAGACAAAATCCTCCTTAGAAATAGGCTTCTTGTACAATTTCAAATGGTGACCATTGACCACTAGATCCATACGATCGGAATCCATAGTGTGAATCTTAACTACACTATTGTCGTAGACCATCTTAATTTTTGAAGGCTCGATCCACTGAGTGTTGAACTTCCCCTTGAAATCTTGAAAGCAGGAATCGTACAAGAGTTCCCAATCACCTAGTTGAAATGACCATTGTCGAATGAAATGGTCATGCCAAAGAGCACATTGTTTCTAAAAAATATTTGCATGGAAGAGTGCTTGTTGATGAATTTCATCCAATGAATGAAGTTGTGCAATTCATTTTTGTTGTGCATCTATCAAGATCATACCCAATTGGCATGCGGTACGAAGATTTTTCACCTCAAAATCAATAGGAAGAACAACTTTCTTACCAAGGACAAGTTCGTAAGGTGTTAAATCAGTGGTGGTTTTTCACGTCATGTGGTAGGCCCACATTGCTTTAGGAAGCAACATGACCCAATCTTGCTTATGGAGGGCAACTATCTTGGTAAGAATGTTCTCAATTTCTCTATCGGTAACTTCAACCTATCCAATGGATTGAGGATGATAAGGTGAAGAATTTTCATGTCTAATATCATACTCACAAACCAAAGTAGAAATGAGTTCAAAGGTAAATTGTGGACCTCGATCCGTGACTATCTCTTGTGGAACACCAAACTAGTAAAAATATCAACATAAAGTAAGTCATCTACCATGGTGTCCCTTGCATGCTTCAAGGCAATGAATTCCACCCACTTGGTTACATAATCTATGCACACAAGGATGTATTCCTTGTTCCTAGATGATGGGTTGATTGGTCCAACAAAATCAAGCCCCCATTTTTCAAAGGGCTCAATGGATAGCTGAGGATGTAGGGGAATTTAATTTGAGCACATGGGGCAACCCATACACTGACATTTATCACAATGATAAACATAACACTTACAATCCTTATGAATTATAGGCCAATAGTAGCTTGTAGTTAAAACCTTCTGGGTAGTCCTTTGAGTAGCAAAATGTCCTTGGTAGGGTTTTGTGTGGTGTGCACAAAATATATCAAAGACATCATCTTTGGGTACACACCGATGCATGATGTTGTCAATGCTAGTTTAGAAGAGATCCATTTATCCATGCGTACTGACCACTGATTCCAACCAATTTTCAAAATTCCCTCAAAGAGAAATGAGATGGGAACCAAAAAGTGACTAGGTAATTCACAATGTCAGCGAACCATGAAATTTTTGCTGATATAGCAAAGAGATGTTCATCTGGGAAGGCATTATTGACTGGAACTGGTTCATTATTTTGTTGTTGTAACTTGTACAAAAATTTTGCAACCACATTCTCTTGACCAAGTTTTTCAAGTATAGTAAAGTCAAATTCTTGAAGAAAAAGTAACCATCTAATAACTCTACCATTTAAAAAAAGTTTATTCATTAAGAATCAAATTGTAGAATAATCAATATGAACAAACACTTTATATCCCATAATATAATGATTTTTTTTTTTGATTGGATAAACAATAGCTAGAAACTCCTTTTTCGGTTACCATGTAGTTTACATCAACTCCTATGAAATTCTTACTAATGTAGTAGATGGAGTATAAAAGGTTATCTTCTTTCTGTCCAAGCATAGCTCCCATGGAATAGTTTGAGGCATCAATATGAATGTGAAAAGGACATTCCCAATTTAGACCTCTAAGTACTAGTGTGGTTACAATCTTGGTCTTAATGGTTTCAAAGGCTTCTTGAAATTCTGGTTACAAGCTTGGTCTTAATGGTTTCAAAGGCTTCTTTACATTTAATCCCCTTTTTCATAAGCATATGACACTTTTCATGGCTTAATAGTAAATTAGTGTCTATACAATGTTTAAATACCTTTTCTAGATTCGTTTTAGCCTCATCATAAGTATTACCATGGACTTTAAAATCATGCATGTACACTTCAACACAATCATTTACAAGATCTACAAAATAAATCAAAACTTCCCTTTGAAAAGTGGCAAGGGAATTACATAATCCAAATGGAAAGATGTTATAGGAACCCAAAGGACAAGAAAATTTAGTCTTTTCCTGGTCTTCAAGTGCTATGCGAATTTGGTTGTAGCCACAAAACCCATCTAGAAAAGAAAAGAACTTAAATTTACTTGCAAGAGTGTCCAACACTTGATCAATGGTAATGGAAAATGATCCTTTTTAGTATCTTTATTAAGTCCTCTATAATAAACAAAAATTCTTCACTTACCATTCTTCGTAGGAATGACTAGAGGAGAGACCCACTGACTATATGAAATAGGATAATGAATCTGATATATAACAATTTTTGTAACTCTTTAACTATTTCACGTAGGACAGGGTTGAGCCATAGTTGTGGTTGCCTAACTGGATGACTACCTTCTTCAATGTAAATATAGTGTGTGGAGGTGTCGGGATGAATTTCATGCATGTCTTGGTATTCCCAAGAAAATGCATCTTTATAAGTTTTAAACATGGCATTGAGATCTTGAATTTGTTTAGTGGTTAAATGTGGACTAATATCAAGTGTGTGACTAGGGTATGTGTAGGATCATCATGGAAAAAATAGGCCCTTAAGTGGCAAAAAAATCAGAAAAATAAAAGTTAGGCAACTTGACGTAAAAATTTGAATAAGTTATCTATATTATTTCAAAAATATGTAAGAATAGAGTCTATATCAAATTGAATGTAGTTTCTAAACTACTAGGTTTAAAAAAAGAAAAGAAATCTAGTTGGTGAAAATTTGAAATTTCAATGCAGTAGTACTTAAATTTCAGGGAAAAAATAAGAAGCAAGTGTCTGTCTGACCACCCTAACCACAATAAAATGATAATATTATTTAATAAGATTTTAGATGTAAGTAGAGGACTCATGTCCTGATGTGATGCATATTTTTTTGTAATTTTTTCCCAAGTAATAATTAATTATGAATTTTTTATTACAACTTTTAAAAAATATAAAAAACTCGTATGTCTAACCACCTTAAATTGGTTAAAACTTCATGAAATTATTTTTTTCTTTTTTTAATCCTATAGTATGTGAAACATATAATGCAATGCATGTTTTGGATTAAAAAAATGTAATACCATTTGAAAGCTATGTATGTTTTTCAATCAGTCTATCAATGAGGACTTTAGTCGTAATTTGAATAGAAAATGAATAATAATTAACGATTAAATTCAAAGTAAAGCATAATTTATATTGATGGAAAGCTAAGAATATCCTTTAAAAACCCTTTTTGTTTCATCAATTTTGGGTAAAAAAAATTCGTCAGCCACATACCCATCATATTGCCACTTTTTCGCCCATCATGATCCTGCACATACCCACTAGGTAAAATTTAGATGGCCTCTGATTATGCAGGTGAACTAATGGCTAGTAGTTGTGAAGTGAATGGTGTATTGCTAGAATGTTTAGAGAATAAAAATGGACGAAACAAACAATCATGAGGTAGCAACTAATGCAATGTAATGAAGTGTTGAACAAATTGTGAGCTACCTACTGGTTAGTGGAAAATTTCCAAAAGGAAAATGAGTATTTATACTTGAATGAAGAACCATTCTTTCAAAGATTTTATTAGATACATATCTATTCTAAAGAAAATTAACAAGAATATTATCTTCAGTAGGTTCTTCAATATCTAATGCTTTATCAATTGTCAATATTGGTAATGACTCATCCAAATCACTATCAACCCATACTGAATCCTCCGTCTCCAACAAGGGTTGTGCTGGTGGGTATAAAGTCAACTATTTTGTGTGCTCTCCATTATAAATGGCCATGTTTCTTGACCAACATTGATGAATGCATCTACATTCGCTAACCAAGGTCATCCTAAGATTAAGGTGTATCCCCTAACATAATTTTAGGCTACAAAATCATAAAGTCAGTTGGGTATTCCCACAAATAAATAGAAAGAACTATGTCTTCAATCATACCCTCCAATTTGACCAAAGTTCAGTCTGTTATTTGGAGAACTATGGGAGTAGGTCTAAGTCCCTTAAGTGATAAACTTTCCTTTATTTTATTTGTCATAACATTAATTGCAACACCCAAATCAACAAGTGTGTTAGTAATAATAACTTTACCGATACACACCTTGATGAAAGGACTCCCTAGATTTGAATACTTAGGAATGGTTAGGTTCCCAAGCATGAGGTATGCTAGCTATCCAACAACCTAGAAGGTCTTTGGATCTTGCTTCTTCTTTTGCTTTCAAGTACATAAATCTCAAACTATTTTTGTATATACGAGGATATCCTTGATGACCTGTAACAAATGAATCTTAATGTTAACATTACGTAACTTGTTGAAAAAGTAAAATTTAGGTTTGGAGACTCCCTTTTGTACTAGTTTTGAATGAAATAAGTCAGGAATTGGAGTTTACTTTACTAGGTCCTCTTCATGTTCTTCATTAATTTTGGTAATGGTGGGTCCCTGGAGAGCCTTTGCTAACATTAATTGGACCTCATCTATTTCTACGGTATTAATAGGATAAGTAGAATAAAATTTCACCTCATTATTATACATGGGTTGTGTTGCCTTATTGTTGGTTTTTGGATTTGGTTGAGCTATCATTGGCGTGGGCTTTGGTAGTTTTGTTGGATTGGCTGGCTGAGGTAACAATGATGGTATGGGTGGAAGACATTGTTGTGGTTGTTGATATGGGTTTGTACTATAGAAAAAAGTACCTTATGCTTGACATGTGATTAATTCATGATAAATTGGCTTAATTAGGCCTTGATTCAGGTGTTGTGAGGCATTTTATGCATCCACACTAGGTCTTGGACCCTTGCAAATCAAATAACATGCTTTTAATGTCTTGTAAAGGTGTTGTATAGTCTTGTAAAGGACTTTCACTCTTTTCTCGACTTAATAAACCTATTTCTACCTAATTCAACATCATAAGACATATTTAACTACATTATCACATTAATTTAGAAGGCTTGTGAATTAAATTTAATGTTAAACTAGTGTTGTAATGTGTTTTGCACATTCACATTGGTTCTTGTGCCTTCCTAGGCTATGTGAGCCTCATTTTAGTGTTGTAAAGTGTATTTAATCACCCTTTCACATTGAATTTTGTGTCCCAAGCCCTAATTACTCTTTACATCATCATTAATAGGCCCCTATTAACCCATATTGTGCATCCTGAGGCACAATTTGATCAAATACCCGACATATTCAACATATAAACCTAATTTTCTTACTTCTCGACATTCTAGCTAGCAAAAATGTCCCCTTTGGGACCCATTTTCCATTAGTGGTGAATTAGTCCCATCTAGGTGGGACCCATTCACCATTAGTGGAGAATGGGTCCCATTTGAGCCATTTTCAGGGTTTTAAGTAGGAAAAATTAGGTTTTAAGTTTAATTTTTCTCCATGTCAGCCTTAGGGATCGAATTAACGAGTAAATTATGAGGATTTCCTATAAATATAAGTATTTTAACTCATTTTTACATCTCTTATCTCTCATCATTCGTTCATCCACAAATGTCTCATCTCAAGTCAAGCAACTTAGGGTTTTATCATTGCAAGATATCAAGAAAGCTTCTAAAAACGTTCAAGGGCTAAATCTTCATGTTGTGCTATAGAATTTAAAGATATATAATCATGGTAAGGTAATATATTCCATTATTTCATGTTTCATTCCATTCTTTCATCATTTTGGTTTAATTACCTAAATAGGGTTTGACCAAGGCAAACCCCCATGCCTTAACATTCACCATTTCTTCTTCTCTTCTTGTGTGTTTGCAGATTTAGGTCCCTTGGAAGCTTGGAAATCATTGAAGATAAAGTTTCAAGGTTTCTCAAGTTTTCTCTTCATTCAACAAGTTAAAATATCAACAAAAACTCATTTTCAGACCCGTAAATCAAAATTTCAGAAGCAAACACGTGTAGGAAGTCAAAGTGCAGATCGAAAGCTTCAAAATTCACCTTTGAAAATCCAAAATTTCAAAAGTGGACTAACTCACCATGGGTGGCAAATGAGTCCCACTCTAGGGTCAATTTTGAGTTTTCTGCATTTTTGAGTACCCTTTTGATAGAAACAGGTTTTAGCCTAGTTTACTAGAACTAGGACTGATTCACCGAGAATGGTGAATGATTCTCTCTAGGCCTAAAAAATAGCATTAGTAGCATTTCAAATGTAATTTCTAGTCTTCATCAAAGTTCCAAGTGTACACTTTCAGTTTGATTCAATTATGTTTAGTTTTGCATTCATTTCTAGGTGATTTTGCAATACACAATGTTTTTCAAACATCATTTGTTTCTTAGGTTTTGCATTCATATTCGATCAATTTAATAGTTTAGTTGCATTTATATCATCTCATTTAGCTCATATAACATCACACATAACATAATTTGAATGAACCATTTAGCATTTTTGGGCCCTATCTCTCTCCTTTTAGGTGAAAAACCCTAGAAGAGCTAGAGAAGTCTATAGGAACACAAAAATCTATGGTTCAGGGTTAATCATGGGAGGAGGTGAAAATTTTGATTGTGGTGGATATGGTTGTTGGTATGGTGAAGGTTGTGGTGATTGTGGCCTCCATGCTTGCTGCTATGACTATGAAGCATATTGGTATTGTTGCATCCATTGAGGGTATTGTGGAGGTTGTTGCCAACCTCCATATCATCCAGGTTGATTGGAAAAGAATTGTATTAGATAGGTCCAAGAGAAAAATAACCATTCATGATCCTAGGATGAATTTCCTGAGGTTGAGAAGGTCACCTTGAGGCCATGTAGTAGATAGATTGCCCAGATTATTCAATATCAAGTACACCTAGATAGAAAGATGCCTTAAGATAGAACTTTTGCTGGCTTCCTCTAAGGATGAAATATTTTTCCTATTATAAGGGAAATACTCACTACAATTTATCCTATGACAGGTCGAACAAAATATAGCCAAGGCCTTTTCAGCTTCCTCTTGCTTTTTATGAGTATACAAAGTATCTATCTGTTTACCGATATGATAATTTAATAAATCAGTTTTAAGATCTTCAAGTAAATTACCTATTTCATGCTTTGTTATACTTTTGGAATTTCCTAAAGAGTAAATCTTACTTGAATAACTCTTCCTCGAATGTTGAGACCTCAAGAAAATCCTCCAAATGTCACAAATCTCTTCAAATTTAAATTTAGAGACGTTACCTTTACCTATTAAATTCAATGCATCTATAGTATCATCTCTTATTTCCATAAGAAACAACATTTTAATAGTATTAGGAGTTAGCCCTAGTTTTCATGATCATTGTAGGTTGAACATGAAGCATTCGAGGTAATCTTCCACAGATTCATCTTCTTTTTGTGTCATGCAGAAAATTTTGTCCCAAACCTATTTTGTTTTACAATACTCCTAGTATTTTGTCAAAAATACTTCCTTCATGTCATCCCATGTTATAATGTTTCTATGGTTCATGAACCAGTGTAAGGTTGCATCTTTCAACATGGTTGGAAATAAAATGAGCTCTTCTGCATCACTTTGATAGTCATAACTATGGCACAACACATCAAACTCAAATAAGAACATATTAGGATCCTCAACAAAAAAACCATGAAAAACAAGCAAAGTAGAATGGGGAATATTTTTCATAGGGGCATCATCTTTAGGATGTGTAATTGGAAACTCAAAAGTGTTTGGGTTGTTGTGGGCTAATGCTCTCGCATTGTTATCAATGTTGTTTTTTCTGTTGTTGTTGTTGTTGTTGAGATCAACCACAACTTGATATACCCAAGGGGTAAAGAAATTTTTGAATGGCTTTTGGTTTCCTAAGGATGGACCAGCTCTAGACTCATAAGATTCTTGGAATAAATTTGCAACCCTTTTTTTGCAATTCTTCAGAAGACTCTAAACAAGTACCAGAAGGGGTATCAACAATGGTAGACTCAATAACCAAATTTTTCGATATCTGGTTTGACTAACTCTTTCTCTAGTGATGTGTTCACAACTAATGATTGTAATTTGTTTTTCAAATTTTCTTGTTGTGAGCTACTTCCCTAAATGGATGGTTTTGATTTTCTTTTCAAATTTTTAGGTTGTGAACTACTTTCCTTCTCCTTTTTAACAAATATACCTCTACTATCTCTACTACAATTCATGCACCTATATGAATTATAATAACACAAATTAGGAGTATTAACCTTGAAAAGTTTGAGATTTGTGTAGGATTTCCTCTTGATGTACTAGTCCTAACTCAACTTATTATGGTTTTAGACCTTTAATACCTTTCCCCAACCACAACGCCAAAAATGTAGGGAAAAACTATGGATTACAAATGGGGTAAACTTTATCTTTATAATCTTATTGAATAGTTCTATGAATCCAATTGGTATGACTTTTCCTCAATTTATTCCCATGTGTCAATTCAGGGATTGTAAACTGACGAAAGGTATTATATTTTTTTTCCTAAGGGCTGAAGACAATAAGTTGAGAAAAATTGAGATGCATTCTATGAAAACAAATATTCAATTTCCACACTTGCTAGAAATTGTTCTAACTTTCATTCTTAAAACAACTCATGATCTAACAAGAATACTCCCTAAATCAGATAACATGATCACACTTCAATTAAACATAGAACACTAATCAAATACCCTTAGTCTTAGCTATACATAAAATGATTTTTGAAATTGCAAATAGTTTTGGCTGGTAGAATTTTGGTGATAGGAGCTATTAATTGGATGACAGAAGCTGTGGTGTTGGTGACAAGACTTGTGTAGAAAAGATTGTCTTACATAAAATAGAGTTGCCATATTGATTAGATAAAAATAGAGGATAACATTGCATTCACACGAGATAATATTGCATTTAGATTTGAGACTAAAGAAATCACCATAAAAATTGAATAAAAAAATGCACACACATAAACTTAACTTAATCAAAATGTATATACTCACAAACAAAGCAATCGAAGCATAAATTCAATTAGTTGAATGAAGAGGGGGCCCTTCTTCCAAGTGAGCCGACTGATAGAATTATTCATAGATTTGCATGAGTTGTTGGAATAGGTACTTCTTCAGATCAAAATGATAATAATGATAAAAATAGATGGACCTTTCATATGAAGGAACAATATATATTGCCTTGTCCATAGAAACCAACTATTCTAAAGGCTAAATGTAGTCAACAATAATCAGGGAAACTGATTAAGAAAAGGATGAAGTGTTCTATGACCATCCTTTTCTAAAATAGTCATAAAAATAATCATACAAAAAGACATGAACACTGCAAGCTCCTTAACAACTTCTCGTAACTGATCCTCATCTTCTTCCTAGTGGTTTCTATCCTCATGCTCGCAATCACAAGAATTATATATTACACATAGAACCATCAACATTAGTATTGAAGAAGTGGTATTTCTCAAAGATATATTATATCCATTAATTATATTAATTTCTACAATCTTATTAATTTATCATGGCAACTTTAGGGAAAACTTATGGAAATTTAGACTAAAATGGCATAACACAACATGAAACATATGTAACCCATCAATCATCATAAAGTATCTATCACCTTTCAAGCTCTTTGTCCTCATTGGTCTCCACAAATATGTATGAACTATCTCCAGTGGCTTTATAGGGGAATACTCCTTTTTCATAAGTATTGCTCTTGTCAATTTTCCTTGATATTACCTGCACAAAGTATAGGGGGGATTTGCAATTTTAGGCATATGTCTTACTGCTTGTTTAGAATTGATCTTCACAAGATCAAAATTTATGTGACCCATCATTCTATTCCATAACCAACTTTCATCTTTCCATCCCAAGAGATGTTTCTTTCTTTTGATCTCAGTAAGATTGTACACATTACTTTCTACCTACTTCCTTCCATAACAAGCTTCTTAGTGCTTGCTTGTTTGATTTCACATCCTTGTGCATTGAATGGTAGATTTTAGCCTTTATCACACATCTAAATTACACTTAGTAAGTTATTATTTAGAAATTCAACATAGAAGACATCATATGCCTTAGTTTCTCCACCATCAAGACTCAACGTGCCTTTTCTAGATATCTTAGTTACAAAATTGTCACCAAGCCGTATTGATCAATTATTCCATTTTTTAGATGTATAATTTTTCTTTTCTCCACTCATGTGGCTAGAACATCCATTGTTTTTTTATTCAAGGGGTAAACGCTTTTGACCGGAGCTATGAAATGGAATACAACCACCCCAACAGGGTTTGAACCTTGGTGGCAAGAAAAACAATGCCACCTAAAAATCATCACACCATGCCAATATCGGCAGCTAGAACATCCATTGTTAATGATCTCTATTTTTTCTAAATTTTTGTATGAAATGTAGTCTATGCAATCATTGATTTTTAAACTTTTGATCTTCATTCTTCATTTTCCACATCTTCTTAGACTCTTTCTTTTTCTCAATAAAGATGTCTGATTTCCTATCTTCTTTAGGATTATTCTCAAAAGAACTTGTACAATGTCTTGTAATATGTCAAAAATTGTAATAGTTGTGGGTAAAAGTACAAATCTATGTCACGCTTTTATAAAGGAAGAAACCAAGATTGATCTAACTTTTAAGCTTGAATCACTAAAAAGTGATATATATGTTTTTGAATTTTGAAATGATGTAAACTAATAAAATATTTTTCTTTTTAGTATGTTTTATCTTTGTATTTTAAAAAAAAATATTAAAATATTATTTGAATATAGTTTTTTATAAAATAATACTATAATTTAGTTGATGATAAAATGCTGAAAAATGAAGTTACATGAGACATCAATCTTTATATAGTAAATTTTAGTTTTTTTCTTCAATTTTTTGGTGTGTATTTATAACTTGAAACTTTAGGGCATGGATATATTTTTCTCCAATTTTGATAAATATATATTTAAATAAATATTAAAATGTGCACATATTAAAACTTAGTTGTTTCCATTTAACACCAACTTTCATATTAATTATTTATCTAAAATAGAAAAAAATATACCATCTTGATATAGATTCTTGTATCTAGGGCATCCTATATTTTCAAATTTTTAATAAGTTTTACTATTTTTACTTGATATGGTAATCAACCTAATGTTTTGTGTTGATAACCTATATTAAGTAAAAATAAAAAGGAAAATATAATTAATAATTAAACTATCAAAATATAGATATTTTTGAAAACTAAACTTATGGATATACGAAAGGGTATTTTTATATTTAAAAAAAAAATCTCTTTACACGAGTAAAAGTTGTTGAAACATCAAGTTTTTCAATTTTTTTTTTTTGGTAAATTGGACTCAAAGTGGTGTTAAATATGTATTTATACAACAATTTTAGTTGGAAAGATTTTTGAAATATATAACTTAGCTAAAATGAATCTTACAAGATCATATGTTTGACCAAAATTAATTTTTAGTTAAAAATACTTAAATTCACTTGTTTTGATAAGTTGGCTGAAAGTGTGACACAATTTTGCTCTTTTACCCTTGTAACATATGACATTGAAATCAAATATAGGTGCATACACATTCCTACTTAAGAAAATATTCTTCCTTGTAGGAAACCCTCTATAGTCTACTGCCTTATGACCAAATTGATTGCAGGTATAACAGTAACCAAAAATTGAGTAATTGAACCAATTATTGTATTCTTTCCTTTTCGAATCTCCTCTTATGTTGGACTTGAAAGAAAACATCTTCTTCCTTTTTGAGTTCTTTAGTCTCCTTAGAATTTTCCGTATTTTAGCTTTTAAAGGCCTTTTCATTAGGAACTTTGAAAGATGTCTTCATGGGGTTCTCAATAATCTTTGTGTTCTGAAAATAATCAAATCCTATGTTGGTTTTTATGTGGGGAAACCTCTGACTATTAACAACTTTATCTAGAATTTTTTTTCTCTTTTCAAACTTCATATTTTTTTTCCTTTCCCCATTTTCTTTCTCTAGATCCTTTCTCAAGGATACCACACTGCTTCAAGCCTTCCAAAATCCATCCCCTTTAATTTTTTAATTTTTCTACCAAGACATATTATATCCTCTTTGCTTCTTCTATCTAAACTTTCAGATCTATAATCACCTTTTTTGCTTGCTTTAATTTCATTTTATACTTTTGATTTTATTTTCTTCCTTTCATTAGTTCATCTATGGAAGCTATAAGTTCTCCTTCTAGATCAACTTTTGCATCTCCTTCATCATCTTCAAAGTTTTACTTTCTTGTGTTACCATCTAAAGTATCCATTTCCATGAATAAATCATCCTCTTTTTTGATTTCACTTCTGAAGGCATAATGAACATAGCCATTAGAGGAATAGTTATCTTCCTTAGAGCAAAGGATTTTTTTATGATTATAATAATTCTTCTTATTTTCTTTGGAATTTTTATAGTTCTTTTGATAGGTCTAATACTCCTATTTTTATCACTAATTCCTGTAAGAGGACACTTAGCTGCAAAGTGACTTATTTTACCACAATTAAAAAATTCAACGAGTAACATGCCTTTGTACTTGTCAGAACCTTTCCTTAACTTCCTTACAAAGTTTTCTTGTTTAGAATCTCATTCATCACTAGAGTAAAAATATTAATTTATTTTTGATACCTTAAAATTTTCTTATTTCTTTGAATATTTATCATTCACAATCCTCATCTCATATATAGTCAGTATCTCATGTATTTCATCAATTATTAGTGTGTTTAGATCTTTAACTTCTTCAACCAAATAATTTTTTGAATCAAATCTTGTGGGAAGAAATCTAAGTACCTTTTTTTTTATAATCACTAGCTCTTTCACTTCTTCACCAAGTCCTCTAATGGTATTGAAAACTTCATTCACCTAGAAAAGGTATGAAACAATATTCTCTTCTTCCTTCTTCTTCAGAATCTCGAATTATCCTTGGTATTTTTGAAGCTTTTCTTGCTTGAATTTGGCATCACCTTTGTAAATATTGTGATGCTTGCCCCAAATCTCCTTTCAAATCTTTATCTTGACAAACTCAAATTTGCTTAACCCACATAAAATAAAATTCCTTACTTTAGTATTATTCTCAAAAAATTTCTTTCCTTCTTAATGTCTTGGAGGACTCTCAAGAATTTCATAGTGATCTACAATAGATTCCCAAACATCAAACCCTAATTCCATCAAGTAGGCTTCCATCCTTATGCTCTAGAAGGCATAATTGGATCCATAAAATAGTGGCATCTTTTCTGAAGAAATACCTTCTTGTCTTGTCATGTGTGTCATCCCAAATCTACCTCAATTTATTAAGATTCACCAAAAAACTTAGCTTTGATACCAATTGTTAGACACAAAAATATTGAGAGGGGGGGTGAATTAGTATCTAGTAATTTTTACTCTAAATCATCACATTCATAAAAATATGAAAATATAATCAATGGTAATTAAAGTACAATGAACATATCCATACAAGAGAGCAAAAAATTTAATTATGTGGAAACATAAAAGGGAAAAACCATGGTGAGAAAAGCTAGAATTGGAACTATTTCCAAAATCTAGCCTCACAAAAATAATATAAAAATTACAATAATTTTGCAAGCACCAAACCTCATGAATTACAACCTCAAAGGGAGACACCAATCCCCTTGAAGTTGACTTGTGATAACCAATATAAAGGAGACAAAAATCTCCTTGAATTTTTATTTGTAGGCACCAACCAACAAGAGACACCAATCCCCTAAGACTAAGCTTAAACAGTCACCAAGCATCAACTTAGATTAAGAGGCTTCAACTCATATTACAAAAATAAACATAGATCTTCTTTCACTCAACCTACTGTACATCAATAGGTGAACACATCCTCTAATGATAACTCAATTTTTCTTAGAATATGAATTCACTCCAACTCATAACACATTCATCAAATAATCCTCTATAGTAAATCCACTTATTTCATAAAATTCTTGATAATATATCCATTCCAACAGGTTAACAACATCTAAATTTCAAACAAGAACCGTTTAACACCAACCACAATTAGTCATGTCAATCAAGGATAAATATTAATTCAAAATGATATGAAATGCGTATTAAGCTCATCCCCAAAACAAATGCATTACTGCAACTTGTTTGAGATGATTTCATGCACACACACTTCCCTTCTCTACCATAAACACACAGACATTATTCACAGGAAACCAACAAATATAGACTTCACTTTTCCACTTCTATCTTGTAGCTCTATGATTTAAATCCACTAAAACTATAGATTAAGATACCTCATGTGTAGTCTTAGTTAAATTCCAAATCACAAGCCATAACAACTAACAATGTTAGAATGTGGTACAAAAAATAATGATAGTTTAGAACTATGCATATTCTTCTTTTGGACAACAAACCTCAAAACACTACCATAAACACTTCTGGACTTCTGAAAAGGTGGAAAAAAAAAATGAACCACCAATTCCATATGTACCTTGAATTCCCATGTTTCCCTTTTACAATAATGATAAAATTAACATTCTAGAAGAACTCCAATAGACACAATAGATATACTATTTTATATATATGACATCAATGATAGTCTACAATTGATATACAATTTTTACATATGACATCAATCAATAAAAACACTTTGACATCAATGGAAACACGATATTCAACAAATATAAGGCTAAAGAGTTATCTAAAAGGAAATTAGAAGTTATGCCAAGAAATAGAAAATGAGTGCATAGGAGTTATGAATTAATTTTAATTTGATAAGACAAGGTGAGAATTATTGCTTCTATTAAGGATGAGGATCACTATGTGGAGATTACAAAGGAGAAGAGGGGAATCACTAGAGCTATAGGGTGGAGTAATATAGAACATTGATTTAGAATAAAATATTTCAAGAAATTGCAATGAAAAATTTGAATCAAGCTATGCTTCCTCATATATACTAGAGAGAAATTGTTTATACCATAGTCTACATTCTCAAAAGAGAACAAATAAGAGTGAAAAATACTCAGACACCTTATGAACTATGGAAAGGAAGATCAACATTAGTCAAGCATATCAGAATATTTAGAAGCAGATGCAACACTAGAAGAGATGAATACAATTTAGGTAATTTTGAATTAAGATTTGATGAAGGTATATTTCTTGGTTATTCAATTAAAAGTAAGACATATAGGTGCTACAATAAAATATTGAAGAAGATTGTAGAAAGTGTAAATGTATAAGTTGATGAGATAGTACACTATAAGTTGTCATTAGATGATGATGATAGTGATTTTGATATATTATTCCATATTAGTGAAGAAGATACATAATTTGATCCTGAGAGACCAAATAATAAAAAATTGGTGAGGTATGTTCAAAGAGATCATTCTGAGAGCCAAATTCTTGGAGATAAAGATAGCATAGTTCTAACTAGAAAAAGGTTAGTAGGGATGAATGAATAGGTACAATTTACTCTACTATCCAAACTTGAGCCAAAAGATTTTGTGGAAGCTAGGAAGGATGAGAACTAGATAGAAGAAGTGAAAGAAGAACTAAATCTTATTGAAAATAATGAGACTTGGGAACTTGTTCAAAAGCCTGAAGACAAAAATGTTATTAGCACAAAATGGGTATTCATAAATAAATTGAATGAAGATGGGAAAGTGATAAAAAATAAGGCAAGGTTAGTATGCTTTGGTAGATAGAATTGAAGCAATTAGGATGTTTCTAGTATTATCCACATTCAATAATTTTAAAGTATATCAATTGGATGTTAAGTCAACATTTATGAATGGAGACTTGGAAGAAGTTTCTATTGAGCAACTAGAATGATTTTAGTTATCTAAGGATTATGATTTTGTCTAAAAATTGAAGAAGGCATTATATGGACTCAAGTAGCCCCCAAGACATGGTATTCAATATTGGATAAGTATTTTTGGCAACAAGGATTCAAGAAAGATCTTGCTGATAGTAATCTCTATATCAAAACTGAAGGCGGTCATAAATTAATTGTTGTCTATGCTGATGATATGATTTTTGGTGGTAGAAAAGAAAAAATATGTAAAGAGTTTTCTAATGAAATGAAAAAAAGAGATTGAAATGTCTATACTTGGTGTATTGTCATTTTTTTTGGCTTACAAATCTTTAAGTAAGAAAAAGGTATTTTTATATCACAAAAAAAGTATGTCAAGGAGATGTTAAAGATGTTTGGAATGGAATATTAGAAACCAGATAGTACACCTATGGTTACTAGATGTAAGTATAGTAAGGATGACGAGTCCTCCAAAACAAATCAAACTTTGTATAGATTGATGATTGGAATTATGTTATATGTAATTGCATCTAGACTAGACATTATGTAAGCTATGTGTAAGGAGACACATGTAAAGGCAGAAAAAATAATATTTAAATATTTGAAAGCTACTATATATTATGGTATGTGGTATCCAAGAAGTAAAAACATCAAATAAATAGCATATACAATGGTATATTGGGTTGGAAGTGTTGATGATAGGAAAAATACTAGTAGTGATGCATTCCTTCTTGGAGATAGTCTTGTATCTGGGTTGAGAAAAAAAGAAGGATTCAATGTCCTTATCTACTGCAAAAGTGGAATACATTGTAGCAGTATCATGATACACTGAGGTACTTTAGATAAAATAAATCTTTAAGGATATGAAAATTGAATATGATGAACCCATTTCAATTATTTGTGATAGTAGAAGAGTAATCGATATTTGAAATAACCTATTAATTTACTCTAGAAAAAAGACTATATCAATAAAGTATCATTTTCTAAGAGAAAATTTTGTAGATGAAGAAGTTAAATTGAATTACATTGAGACAAAATAATATATTGCAAATATCTTCACTAAAACCTTCCCAAAGAAAGAATTTGAATATCTTAGGTATAAGTTGGGAGTGTTATCTCCCTCCTCTTAATTCAAAGAGTAAGTAAAAAGTCATGAGGAGTTAGTTAATGAATTAGTCATGAACCCCCAAGGTGTCTACATGTGAAGGATTTTATCAAAAAATTAAAATTATTTTAAAGGAATCTTAGTTGAAGTGTGATTCCCTATCGTAATTAGGACAATTGGTTTGTGGTGAAGTGTGGTAAGATACAATAAATGGAGTGTATAACATAGGGCTAGACGAAAGCATAGAATGAAGAATCTGTTGAATATCCAAGATATTGAGAGGGGGGTGAATCGGTATCTTCTTAAACTTATTGAACAAATACCATCCAATTAATCCAATGCATATAATAGTAAAGAATAGCAAGAGAATTAATAGAACATGAAAACACACAACATATGAACACTAGGATTTCTATGTGGAAAAACCAAAATGGGAAAAACCATAGTGAGTGTTAGCTCACAATATAGTATAACCAGTTATAAGATATTACAAAAGGGTGGCTCACTACCAGGACTCATAGTCCAAAATGAGAGGCTCATTGCCTATAGATATACAATGAAAAAATGGCTTGCAACCAGAAAATGAACTGATAAAGTAGAGCTAACAAGTGTTGATTCAGTTCCTTTGAAGCTCAATAAATTGACTTAACAAACTTAATCATTTTTACACATTTCACGTCTTAGGTCGGCCTAATTAGATGCAACCCTTCTTCACAAAAAAAAATCATCTGTCAGCTTCAAGAATTTACAAAATATTTCCAGAAATAATTCAAACATGCAACATGCTACAACATGTCAGTATGGACCTAAGATAGGTCACACATACATCCGCATTACAAAATTAATTCACCATAACATCAACTATCCATTAGGTTGGCCAAAGATAGACCTAATAGCAAAATGCAACAATAGAATAATGCCGACTCACCATACGAGCACTTGAACATGTAAGATTCTGAACATACACACTTCCAACATCCATAAACCATTTCCCAAAATTTGTAAGCAACAATAACCAACAGTGGAGGATTGTAGACCAAAATACCGGAGGATAGTAACTGCATACCGGTTCAAATACTAGTCCATAAAACCAGATCAAGTTATAACTTGAATTTACAGTTGCAACTCATATAACATGGTGACATCAATGACAACACATAACTGCAAAATGAGATGTTCTTCATTCTTCTAAAAATCTTCCCCTTTGTCATTGATGGCAACATGTGCCAAAATTTACAAAACTTGCTATGTACAACACTTCTATCACAACATTCTCTCCCCCTTACAACATTCTCTCCATCACAACATCCTCTCCCCCTTTGACATCAAGGAAAAAGGGCAGCCCAAAAAAAAGGAATATTAAAACTTAAAAATATTAACTAGAGGATGGTGAGCCTTGAAACTCCTTAAGAATACCTTTCCAAGAAGATTTACCACTCTCCCAAATCTTCTTTGCATCAATCAACATTTTGTTAAGGGATTCTAGTTCTACCAGACTTTCCTCTGCATCATCTGGAGTACCAGAAATTAGATTTATCTTCTCAAGTCACTCTGCACTTGCCAAAGCATTAAAAACTAGGGTGTACTCCATTCTTACAAGGTCACCTAACTGACCAAATCTTCTAATGGTATCTTCCTTCTACTTTTGTAGAATGAAAAATTTATCCCTATGAGTAGAGATGGAATTCAAGGTTGTCTTATCTTTGTCCTTACATGCATTTTAGGTACTGGATACAATAGTTAGTTGGGACTCAATGGAGTCCATAAGATCCTTAATACTCTGATTGGCATTCGACCACTTTAACCAATAAGAAAATACAACATTTTCCTTAGACTCACAAGTTTGCAAAACTTCCAGATTCTTCTTAACATTTGTGTGTGCCAGAGCACAATTGTCATGTAGTGCCAACAGTCTTTTCTCTACCAAATTCTCCTCAACTTCTTACTTTGTCTTCTCACCAAGTATGGATGCATACTCCTTAAAGGAATCCAATAAAAATATCAAATTCTCTATCGGGGTGAGAGATGTATCCATTAAATTACCAAGTGTGGCCTCCTGCAAATCTCTAATGGTATCATCAATCAACTTTGTCCCTTTTTGGTGTTTCTAGGATTTCTCTTCTACCAGATGCTTGCAATGCATCCCCCAACACCAACTTAAGTGATTAGGAGAAATTTTTTCCAAGTCCACACTACCTTGAATCATGGGAAGTTTTAGAGGTTCTAGAGGAATCACTCATCAGAATCTGATTTGCTTGGATAGCAAGCCTTTCAATACATCATCACTGGAGGATGATTCTTTGGGGGATCTAAGAATTTCTACAACCTGCCTTTGATTTTCTTCATTATTCCCAACAGATTCTCCATTTTTCTCTTCTTCCTCTTCATTTTATTTTTCCTCTTCCTTCTCTTTTTTTTCCACTTTCTCTTCTTTTTCTTCTTTCTCTTCTTCTTCTTCTTTCTCTTCTTCTTTTTCATCTTTTTCTTTGTCTCTATTCCTTCTTATTCATTCCCTTCACCTTCATTTTTGTCTTCCTCTCCTTTAGTATTGTCTTTTTCACCTTCATCATTACCCTTTTCTTCTTCAGAATTATCTTTTTCACCTACAACATGCTCCAGAGGGTCAACATCATGTTTCTCTAGCTCGACTTCTCCCCCATTCTATTTCTCCATTTTTGGAGGATCATTTGAAATACCTATATCTAGAGGAATATCTATATCACCTGTACCAAAAGGAATATCTTCCTCAACCTCTTCTCCAAAAACTTTTTCACCTGACTTGGGTGTAGAACCAGATGGTAGTGCACCAAGCATACCATTTTTCTTAGCCATATATCTAATTACTTATGTCATTTCCTTCCTTATCTTCTTTATTTGTTTCTTATCCTTTGTCATTAAGTTGTTCACTCTTTTCTTCATCTGGAACATTTTTGCACATATCTTCAAGTCAAAGTTTCCAAATCATTTGGGGTCAAAGAAGACTCATTTTTCTCAAAAGCATCATTTATGATCTTCTCATCTAATTCAATGACCTCTATTCCCCTCTTCATCAGGGCTACCCACATTTTCTCAGGTACATTATTATTTACATTATTCCAACTGACATCCAATGTGATAACATACTGAATAGTGGCTAAAATTAATGTTTTTTTGTCCTCTACCTACTTGATCATAATGCTTTGTTGTAGGCTTCAACATATCTTCAAAATGTAACAAGGAATTGAGTATTGCTTCTAATTTGAAAGGGGAACTAGGTCTTACCGGAGAGTCCTTTTTTCCTTCCTGGTCTAGAGAGGCTTCTTCTGACACCTTTGCTTTCTTCGATTCTGGTTTGGTGTGCACATGAACACCAAATCCCTATTCTTCATCTTCCTCAAAGGACGATACAATATGTAATCTTTTAGAACCAACACTAGCTTCCTGATAAACACCTTCACCAGAGGACAAGCTTCCTCTTCTCTTTCTTACCAACTTTGTTGTGGGGTCCTCCTCCTTTTCCTCTTGATCATCAATGATGCTAAGGTTTTTCTCCGTTGTAGATTTTTATTTCTTTCCTCTCTTGCCAGGTACCACTGGAGGAGTCACTTTTCTTTTCCCAAATCTAGTATTAGGTCTGGAAGGGGCCAAGCCTTTACCTTTATTAGTAACACTAGGTTCTACTTTAACTGTTGGGCTACAACTAGTTTTAAAGGAGAAGTCCTACCAGATCTCCTTGGTCTTGATGATCTACAACCACCTGCTCACTCTTAGCCCTACCTTGTGCAATATTCTCATTAGTGAAACCTACTTCTCTAAGTTTTTCTCTACATCCTTCCTTATTATAGGCTTCCAGTGTTCGAGGTAAACCTCCATAGACTTTTCAGTATAAGTGCCAACTCTAGGTTCATTGAAATCTTTCAAAATTTTCAACAACACCTGCACATAGCCTTTGGCTTGATCTTCTATAATCCCATATCCCAAAGGTTGAATCCATACAGTCTGGGGTTCAATAGCTTCAATCATGCACTCGTCAGAAGAGACATGAAATATGATATCATTTTTGTACTTTTCAACCACTCTCCTAGGGATCCTTTCTCTTTCATTCATATTGCTCTTGAACACAAAAAAGAATATTGTTAGAGAATTGTCTCTATTCTTCAAATCACCCCAATTATGCATATAATCAAAGATCTAATGTGCAACTATTCTGGATGAGTCCCAAAACACTAGATCATCCCTTCCAAGAAGTCTCTTAAGAAATTAAAACATCAAACACACAATCAGGGAGCCAAACTTAAAAGCATACTTCTTCTCTAGAGTCATCCTCAAGTTCTAAAACAACTACTACCAAAGAAGTTCACAAAAGTCATAATTTGCACCATTAAGTGCCATATTGAAACTAGCATAAATAGATGTAGTAGATATAGAGTTCTCTCTATTAGTGAAGTAGATCTTATGTCCAATAATTATTGTAGCATACTTAATAGTAGGATTAGTGATAGGTTTTGTTGTTAAAGCTCTCCTGTCATATGTAGCACTAGTGAGTTCCATAACCACTTCATTCTTCACAGATTTCAACATAGGTACCGGTCTGGTATCACAGATTCTACTAACAACCTTAATTGCTTCCTTTATAATAAGATGAGGTCTGTCAGTCCACAAGAATTTATCATGAATTCTAATAAGAGTTGGTTTTACATACTTGTCATCAATCATGGAGTTGAAATTAGGAAAGTAATTCCATATATCCAATTTCTCTGCAACAATGTTCGAATATTCAGGTTTTAGAAGGAAATCATCCCCAGTGAACTCATTCTACCAAATATCTATCAATTTGCTATGATGAAATTCATTAGTTTTGACTCAAATATACATTCTTGTATCTTCAGTCGGCATAACCCCATGAGGAATAGATATTGAGAAGGATCCCATAGGGGGGTATGCGCAGGATCATGGTGGGCCAAAAAGTGGCAATATGATGGGTATGTGGTTGACAACTATTTTTTTACCCAAAATTGACGAAACGAAAAGGGTTTTTAAAGGAGATTCTCAGATTTCCACCGATATAAATTATGCTTTACTTTGAATTTAATAAGTAATTATTATTCATTTTCTATTCAAATTACGACTAAGGTCTTGATTGATAGGTTGATTGAAAAACATCTATAACTTTCAAAAGGTATCACATTTTTTGAATCCAAACCATGCGTCGCATTCTATGCTTCACATACTATAGGATTAGAAAAAGAAAAAAATAATTTCATGAAGTTTTGACCAAGTTAAGGTGGTCAGACATACAAGTTTTTATATTTTTAAAAAGGTTGTAATAGAAAATTGACAATTAATTATTTAATTGGGAAAAAATTACAAAAAAATATGCATCACATCGGGACATGAGTCCTCTACTTATATCTAATATATTATAAAAAAATATTATCATTTTATTGTGGTTAGGGTGGTTAGACAGACACCTACTTCTTATTTTTTCCCTGAAATTTAAGTACCATTGCATTGAAATTTCAAATTTTCACCAAATAGATTTTTTTTTTAAAAACAAACCTAGTAGTTTAGAAACTAGATTAAATTTTCTAAAGATTCTATTCTTACATATTTTTGAAATAATATAGAAAAATTATTCAATTTTTTACGTCAAGTTGCCTAACTCTGATTTTTCTGAATTTTTTGCCACTTAAGGGCCCGATTTTTCCTTGATGATCCTGCACATACCCAGGGTCGTCTTCGAAAACCTTCATAGAATATTTCCTATATGACAGCCTAAGTCTTTTTGACACATTAACAACTATAGGGGTTGCCATTTTTTCCACAAATTGAGCTCAAATGATTTCAAAAATATGATTCACATAAACCCACAATAGCACAGATAAGCAAAATGCCATTTTCTTCATGAAGGACCTGAACTAGGGTTTTTACGAGTCATGCTTCAAATCACCTCAAGCATGCTCCAAAATTCTCTCCAATACTTTTGAATACACAAGTGATTAAAATTCCTTAAAAATTTACATTAGAAACCAAAAATCTACACTAATTCACATTAAATGTGGTGGATTTCAAAAAGTTGCTAAAAGTCCTTCACTACACAAAAAAACCCTAATTTTCTCTGCAAATGATCATGCTTGCACAATTTCTTTCAATTCCTTTTGCATAACCTCTTCCTATTCATTCCTTACAACATATCCTTGTGTCAAAGACTTACATGCCAAACTTCCAAGGGGTTCAAACAATTTTCTGATAAATCCCCCCTAAGACGATGTTAGATCTAGTTCCCAGAGGAATTGTTTGCACCGTATGGGAGCATAGACGCATTAGATATTTCAAGCTCTTCTTTCTTCCTCCAAATCTTGGTCGTTTCCTTATTAACCTCATGCTTTTTAATTTTCTTCATTGGTTCATACTTCTATACTAGATCAGATTGCTTTCCCTTTTTACTTCTGCATACCCTTGAAATATGTCCTGATTTGTTACAATTGTAGCATAAAATATTTCTCTAATTAGTTTATCCTCCATTACCCCTTGATATGCAATGATTTTATTTGTGTCCATACTTATTACATGTAAAGCAGTAGCCAACAAAGGATTGATTCATTCTACCTCCATCAGACTAATTCATCATCCGAGTTTTGCAGTCACTAGCTCTATGTCCAACTTTCTTGCATGCAAAACATTGTCTAGAGAAAGACCCAGAAAACTGATTCATCCTACTCCCACACTCTGTTGCCATGTGAACAAATTTATTACATGAAAAGAAAACTCTATTGAAGGATGGATACCTTTGAGCATTTGGTTGTCTGATAGGAGGTCTTCTAGCAAAGTTTCTTGGATTTCTTTTTTGCTTCCCTTTATCTTGAGTCTTTTGATTATCCACTGTGTTCTGCACAACCTTAGAACTTTCACCTGCTTCATTTACCAAACCACCTTTTTCTTTAAAAGGTATCTATCCTACAATCAATTCATCAAGCTTGATGGAGCTTGTCTTGAAATTATCTTCATATAGTTTTGCTTTCTCTAGTTTTCCTTTTAGATTCACCACTCCTTGCTCAAGCCTAGTGCATTCATCAATCTTGCTTTGCACCACTCCATTCAAAAATTCTTCAATTATTTTCTTTTCCTCCACTTTCACCTTCAATCTAGTAACCTCTTCATTAACTTTCTTTAATTTCTCACTCACTTCTCTATGTATTTCTTTGAACTTATTCAATCACTCCTTCAATTTTCAGACACATTCATTTGCATCATCAATATTTTCTTTCAAATTTTTGTTTCACTCTCAACCTTGTGAAGGTACTCAAGATCATCTTAGAGCTCTTCTTTATCATCCATTTGTTCAATCTTCAGAATCTTCCTCAAGCTATTAGGCTTTTCTGGAGGAACCAAGTTCTGATACCAATTGTTGAATATCCAAGATACTGGGGGGGGTGAATTAGTATCTTCTTAAACTTATTGAAAAAATACCATCCAATTACTAAAATTCATATAATAGTAAAGATAATCAAGAGCATATACAGAACATGAAAACACACAACACATGAACACTAGGATTTTTACATGGAAAACCCAAAATGGGAAAATCCATGGTGAGTGTTCGCTCACAATATAGTATAACCAGTTATAAGATATTATAAAAGGGTGGCTCACTATTAGGATCCAATTTCCATAATGAGAGGCTCACTGCCTATAGATATATAATGATAAAATGGCTTACAACCAGAAAATGAACTGATAAAGTACACCTAACAAGTTTCGATTCAGTTCCTTTGAGGCTCAATAAAGTGACTTAACACACTTCATCATTTTTGCACACTTTGCATCGTATGTCACACCAGCGATTCACTTCAAAAATCTCAAAACTATCCTATATATATATATCTGATTCATCTGCAAGCATTAATTAGGCCGGCCTAATTAGATGCAACCCTCATTCACCAAAAAAAATCATATGTCAACTTCAAGCATTTACAAAATATTTCCAAAAACAATTCAAACATGCAACATGCTACAACATGTTGGCATGGACCTAGGATAGGTCATAGATACTAATGATCATCAAAGCTTGTGCCTCTCTGATAGTACTATGGGAAATTCAGTGATTGGGGGACAAATTGCGTCTCATTGAATACCTCCCAATTTTTTTATAGAAATTCAGCTCTTCTTTGTGGTTTTGAGATAAGGGGAGAAGGAAATGTAAACATAAAACATAAAAGGTGATGCGCCAAAGATTTTACAACATTTCAAACTTAAGTCATTCCTATGATTGATATAAATAGACACACAACACCACAACCCCTCATTGTTGGAAAGAGAATGAACAACAAAGGCTACCTTCAAGCACAGTGTAGAATTTCAAATCTTTCTGTAGGCAGTGTTCATTAAGGTTTGATCAAACATAATGATTTCTTATGGGTAATAGAACAATATTTGAAAAATCACATGAACTCTTCCTCCTAATACAACATAGCACAATAAAATAAAAACTTTTGAGAAAAATAGAGAAGTCCATTGACATAGTCCAGTTTTCTTAAGTGACTACTCTACCATACGAGCATAAAGAATAGAAATCTGCTACTTAAACTACCCAGATATAGCTTGCAAGACATGGTGTTTCATTCAGAACGATAATATAAAGAAATAAAACTTGAAAAATTCCATACATGCATAGTCTTGACAATTTCTCCTCAACAGTTCATGCTTTTATATCAAATGAAATTTGAAACAGAGGTCAGATGCCAATCCAACAATAGTTTAAACCTTAAAAGATATAACATGCCAAAGTAAAGTAGTTATACAACTTGCTTCTAAAAATAATTCAAAAACCCTAAGAAAGATAAAGAAAATTTTCTTAAGAAAGAACATATCACTTGAAAAAAATCCTCCTTCTTCTGTGTCTCACCCTCCTTATATAGCTAGAACAAAAGATACATGTCACCTCAGCTCATAAGTAATTTATGCAAGGCGTTGACAGTTGATAGCACATTATCCGATCATAGATCTTTGGTTAGGTTGCAACGATCTTTTCACATCAATCCTTAGCTACTACATTAATATCCTGTAGATATTTTAGCAAAGGTAGAGGCTAATTAAATGATCAAATCCTAAGAACAACAACTTGGAAAAGGCCTAGTTGACCAATCACATCACTCCTAGGCACAGTTTCAAAACTTCCATCCTAAAAATTGAGAAAAAGAAAAGAAAAGGAAACCCAACTCTGACAAACTCTTTAATCAGATTACTTTGTAGGAGGTTCAAATAGCCTATGGTGAAGAGATGATGTGTCAGCAAGGTGGAAAATCCCGAGCTCGTGAATATAGCTCCCAAGAAAATGTTCGATGAGTCAACACATGTCTCAAACTCTCTCCTAAAAGGAAGACAAAAGACAAAAGATGCGCAACCACCATGTGGAACATTGCGCATCTTTCTGACGATTCTATTTGAATGCAAGTGCACCTGAAGATGAAGACATTTATGCAATCCAAAAACAAAAATGACTAAGGTAGAAAAAGTACTTCACACTTCTGGTGACTCACAGGGGTCTTTGCTCTGCAAAGATATGAACCTATGCCTCTGGTTGTTCTTGGAGTTTAACAAAACCAATATGTTGAGCCTCCCAATCTACATCAGTTGGTAGAACAAGGGTCTAGATCTACCTGCCTGCTTGTTTAAGATAAAAAATATCCTTAAAGAGATGACCCCCCATATGGAAGAAATCGCACCTAGGTGATAGTAGAGTCGAGAAAGAGGGTAGACCTCGCACTCAACATCATCCACCATAGGTATGGCACTCGAGCTTGGAAGTTCTGTGGTAGTTTGGATTTTGTGTCAGATTGCATTATTGATTTGTGTTATCAATAGTTTTGCACCCTGCTGAATGCAGTATTCAACAAACTACTGAAACATGAAAACCTCTTTCAGATGTGAGTGATCTGCACGAAAGAGGAATCTCCAGAGTGAGCTGGTTCTCTGAATGATGAATTTTATTCTAAAACAACTTCTAAGGAAAGGGATGAAGAATAACTGAACATAAAAACCTATTTCTAAAAAATGATTCACCAAACTTATAAGAATTCAGACCTAACCACTCATAACAACTTCTCTATTGCAGTAATCCTCACAATCTCATTGGCACATATCCCATCAGTGATTCGCATGAAGATCTGGAAAAGCAAATACAACATGCAACCTGAAACATGTAATTTTGAAACACCACCTATAACAGCAAGACACAAGAGGATTTCAATTTGAAAACACAAATACATCAGATTGCCATTACAAAATTTGAGATAGAAAATAAAGAGGAGAAATCTGTTGCTATATTAAAACTGGAAGAGTGTCAATCTGTCCAAATTGAGTATCAAAAGGTTTACAAGCTCCCCGAAATGAGTAAGGGAAAGAAACTGATCTCAATTGCTGAAAATGGAGAGTTGAAAGACTAAATCTATCAAAAGAACTCTCAAGGAAACCCTAATCCGAGCTCAAAAAAAGCTCAAGGAAAAAAGGCCTCAAACAAACTCAAAAACTGCTTTAAAGCAGAAAAAAGCACAAAGCTTTTATGGTTACACTGTCAAGCCTCTAAAAATAGACTAAATTTTCTTTTAAAAGCACAAAAACACCTTATCTCTCCAAGATAAATCTGGAATCCGACCAAGAGAAAAACTTAGTCAAAGATCTACTAAAAATAGCAAGAAAACATAAAGCAATTTATAAAATATCGCTTTAATGCTTTTGCTTTACAAGATGCAGATTTTTACAATTTCATCTATTTTTGCAACTCAAAGATTGGAAATCTTTTGCAAAAATAAAACTTCTTATTTCTCCAAGATATCATTATGATTTTCTCAAAAATCATAAAAACATATTACATAATCTTCCTTTTATCAAAACTTCATCATCGATTTCTCCAAAATCAATCAAAGATAAAAACCCTAAAAATATTGACCCAAGGCTTAAGGTATTCATAATTCTCTCTAATTGCTCTTCATTTAAAAAAAAACCCTAAGGAAAAAGTCCATACCCTCTAAGGCAAAAGAATAAGTCTTAAATACTTAAGACATCACCCTAGCATAGAATTTCAGCCTTACATAACCATTGATTTAGACTTAGGTTTGAATAAATCATAAGGAAAACATTATGGGTTCGACCACCATTTGATATTCAACATGTGCATTTTGAATGAACATTCCAGAACTTCACAAGGTTCGAATTAGGCTTTGATCAAAACAGGGTCAAACCCTAATTATCATCATTTCACACCCATGACTTTGGAAAGAAAGAACTTCTTTTTGCATGAACAATGCCGCTATGATGGTGTTGGATTCGAGCCCATGTGCTTCAGAAATCTTCCCTTGCTCGCTAGTTGACCAAATCTCCAGTGGGTAAGCTTCTTTTCATGGCGAAATAGCTTTTCCACTTCATTATTTTGAGCATCAAAAAGCCCTAAGGGCGTGGTCTGCACAAGTTTGTTTCTGATCTTCTATTCTTTCTTTGAATTCTTCATGCCATCATGAGTTCGAGCTTGACTTCTACAGTCCACTTCATGAAAGCTTTGACTTGCTCTTATTCTCCTTCACTGTGCAGAGGTAAGCTTTGTGTTCTTAAACTCTATGGCTTCATATTCTACTCATTTCGGCCTCAAAGCCGTGTCTAACATACTCTACTGTCTCTTCATACTTTATTTTCCATGTGTTTCTCATGCTGCTATGTAAGCCCGACCTTCATTGTGGGCTCGACTCAGTACATAAAACTACCATTATATCTTTTAAAAAAACATTTCTATTTGTGGGCATCACAGAAAGTTGAATAAAGCTGTATTTTTTCCTCTCTATATTTCGACCCAGAACAGAAAGCTTGCATTCATTTCATGTTCTTACCATTTTACTCCAGATTTCACATGGGTATTTCTTTAGCTATCCTTTTTGCATTTTGAAGCTAAACTGAAGATGGGTACTCGAAATTTTTAAGGAAACTCCATTTTTCTATAATTTGAGAATAAACCCACATGTGGGTATTTAAAATTTTGAAAGAGAAATGCATCTTCTGTCTTTCCTAAGCTCGATTTATCACATAATTCTTCATATTTGTAGTCATACTGCTGTTTTCATGAAAAACCCATATGGGTATCATAAATTATCATACTTCTGTATTCTTCGAAAGAAAAACCTCATATGGGTATTTAAGATTTTGAAAGAAAAATGCATTTTCTGTGTTTTGAAAGCATTCAAGACTATGAAATAACAAACAGAGATTTACCCCACACTTCTGAAACAAAACAATATCATGGGTTTTTTGGAATTTTTCAAAGCAAAAGCATGTATTTTATTTCTGACAAAACTTGACCTCCCATACTTGCTTGAAATGGTGATAAACTGTATACTTGCTTGCATTTCTTTTAGGATCTTGACTCAAATAACTAGTGACATTTTGTATTTATGTGACCTTCCTTGATAGCTCTAACACCTAAGCTCAATTCACAGAACTGCTATTGACATAGAGCTGTAAACTATTCTTAAAAAGAACATCCAACATTCACATTCTGAGAGTACTCTCCAGGTACTAAGAATCTGAAAGATCTGTCTTGAATGCACATTCTGGAACCTCATATACATATGAAGCTCGAAATTGAAATTCCATTATGGTCCCCAACTGCATTCTGTGCTCATCTTGTAGATATGACATAAACTTTACCTCACTGTTCTGTCAAGACCTTGACTGAGTAATCTGGAAATGATCAACATCCTGCATATTTGTTATATTTAATTCATGGCTTGACCAATTACAAGTGACATCTTACCTGACACCTGTAACTCACAGAAAACAAAATGAAAGAACATCACATTTGATTGCTGTCCTTGACTAATCATTGACACACGATCCCGTTTGAGGCACCATCACAACCAAAATGAATTCACTGCTTTTGTTGTATCTCCTAATAACTGGTCCCCCATATTTGAGTATTGTATCACTGATGCTCATTACTGTATCCGGCTACTCCCTTGCAACAAAAATTGTCATAGTTAAGATCTGAAATCACAAATTGATCCAAAGTGAACTCCCTTTCTTTCTGTTTTAGCACTTATGCAGGGATTTTATCCTAACATTGAATCATACTGGAATGTACCTAGTCTTCAGTTCCTAGGCACAACTGACACCTCAAAACCTTCTTCCAGAAACAAAGTGTTTGCTCTTTCCTTAATTCTAACACATCAACTTTCACTTCCTACACTTGAATTCTGTAGAAGTTTTTTCCATTTTGCTTTTGAATTGAAACATTGCACCAGTATGAACCACTAGTTCAAATGTATAACTGGTAACTCAGAATCATTCTGGATAGAAAATACTTGCTCCTCTGTTATTTCTTTTGAAAAGATCACTTTATTATTACGATTGATAATGTAGTATTTCTTCACCAGTCAACTCAGAACTAGAAATTTGTCTAACACTCAGGTGCACTGTCTGTAATTGTTCTCGTGAGCAACATGGTACTCTTCATGCATTTTTATATTTCACCTCACAAACTGCTCTCAGAAACTGTTCTCTTTGATGATGAAAATTAGAACAAAACATTAAGGCATATGTATGCCTGTTCACTATCCAAAAGAGAAATAATGAATTGAAACTCACATGACATATGATTATAATTAGCACAAAAAATGAAGTAATTCAGCAATTTTTGATGCAAATGCACTCAGTTAAATTCCTTAAGTGAACTAAACTCACTGTTCACCTGTAGCCTTCAGAAAGAAATGCTGATCGTTATGAATGCACAATTGGTTTCGTTACTTGATGGATAACTTTGTTTTACTCTTTCGGTTGTATTTCACTTTGTTTGATGTATATGATGAAATATCTTTCAAAAACAACCCATTTAATGCATAGGGCAGCATGCCGGGCTCTACCCTTGTGGGAGCCCATTTTACTCCACATGCTTGGTCTTCGAATAATGTTCCACTTCATGACTTTACCTATACCTGCACAAGGAAATAAACAGTGTTAGCATAAAAAATATAAAATGTTGATTATGATGTTGATACTTCTCCTTCAGCTCACTTCTTCATACTACACTTGACTGATTGTTTCAATACATTGCTAATAGCATGATGTACTATTGTCGGTGCATCATATAGGTTACATCATAGTCAGAGCCATTGACACCCCTCTTTTCCTCTTACAGTTCGACGAAGCTCGAGACGACGAGGTGCACCATTCAACATCAAGAGTCGATAATCAGGCAATGATGACTATGTTGCCACTTATGTGTTTTTCTTTGCATTTTCAGTAGTGCAATGTGCTGTTAGAAATGCATTGTCATAGTCACAGTTATATCCACGACTTGTGTGGATCTTTGATTTCAATTCTGCTTTTCAGTTGAAAAGAAAATGCATTTTATGCAATGTTGTAATACTATTTTGATTGTGAAATCAAATAAAGCTTTGTAAAATATGAGTTCTTTTTTAAATGAATAAAAGCATCTAGAATGCTATTTTGCACATGTACTCAATTATGTCTTTCTTTTAAATCTGCAACATTTGAATGGCACTTTGAAACTCTATCTTTCTTTAAAATGCATAACTGTTGTTTGATGCATAAAGATAATGCAAAACAACATTTAGAGTTCAATTTGCAATTTCACTGTATGGTAAATAACAATTAGCCTGCTCCTCCATTTGAGCTGAGGCGAAAAATATGTAACAATTTGCTCTATAGTCATCACATCATCTAGTGAAAGAAGAGGAGGAAACCTAAAACCAACCATGACGATGAAGTCCTTCTTGATCTCAATGACCTGTTTATTCAACACCATTTGGTAATCCTTACATATTTCCACAACCATGTGATAGTTGATGATCTCATTTTCTTTGATGGAGGTGGCTCAACGATTGAGAATTCCCGCTCTTTCAAGAACCTGATCAGTCGTGATGCTCAATTTGGAGATAAAACTTTGGGAATCTGCCACTCAGGGTGAACATTTTTTCATGAAATGATCAGCTAGTGAACTGAACTTGGAATTCAATTCACAAACATCCCTTAGAAATTTCAAGGTGGGTCCCAGACCACACACACTAGTCCTTATCTACTCCTAATGCATAGCAATCAGCCTTCTCATTATAAGAAGGGATCTAGATTCTCTTGTAGCAGTTAATCCCTGGTTAAAACGAGTGTCTCTTTTCCTAGTGTCTTCTTCCATTTGACCCTTATATTGAAGAGTGTTTTCCAACTCAAAGCTTAGTCTTACTACTTCTTATCTTGAATCTTCTACCTCTATCTGGATCCTCTGAAGATCATCAGTATTTTGGGATATAGCATCACTTAACTCTCTTTTTTAAGTTTTCAATTTCAGCACAAAGCTGAACTTTTTCATTTTGAGCATCTGCAAGCGGCCTAGACATGTCTCCTTGTTTTCCTTGAGTTTTCCTTACATGGGTTACTTCAGCCTCCTTGGCTCAGACTTCATTCTACATTCTGCTCACTATTCCTTTTACATTAACCAACTCAACTTTGCGATTCCTTAATTTCCTGTCCATCCTTTCATTGTCAACATATACCACCCTCTGCGTGGCTTTGGCTAGGAGTATCTTATCGTGTGGGAGAGTTTCGTTTAAGTCTAGGCCCACAATATGAATTTTGTAATCTTCCATTTGCATCTATCCTTCGGGCTTGGAAATGAGTGGCTTCATGGTAGTAATAAGTAGAGAGTTCCACTCTACATTAAAATAGGCTTCAATCCTCTTGGTGGCAGGTCCCTTAGCACTTTTTGACAACATTTTTTGCTTCCTACCCTTTTGGGCATGTATGGTAGTGTCGAAATGTCCTTGAATAGTTTGAGGGGCATTGATGCTTTGATCTACAATGGGATCACCAAGGGGCAGCCCAAAAAGAGTGACGGTAGGGGAGACTTCAGATGCGTGAGTGTGAGTGGACACAAAGGGTAGCTTGATCATTGAAAAAGGTGGGACGCCAAATGGAGTAGGGGAAGAAATAGTAGGGGTAAACATGGAAACAGGCTGATGGAGAGGTGCCTTCCCAGAAGTAGATGGGTCGGGGGTAATGGGAAAGGTAGTGGTTTCAACCATTCCAATGGGGGCATTTGGAAAGGAAACTAATGACACAATGACGGTCACAGTGGATGACACTCCTTCGACACGTGGAATGGTTTCAATAGGTTTGTTGACAATGGCAAGGGGTGCATTCCACATTAATAGTTTGGGAACTGAAGATGGAGGATTCCCTTCAATAGGAGGAGGTAGGGGATTGACCAAAGATGTAGAAATAGGAAGAAGAGGGGGAGTGAAACTTACCTAAGCCGCAGTGGATGAAACATTTCATAGGGTAGACTCCACTTCTTCTTCCTATTGGACCAGTATGTTAGGGGTACCCAGGTCTTGGATCCTCCTTTGCTTCACATGATTTGGACCAACACGTTCTGATCCTCTAGTTAGAGATTCCTCCAACATTTGAGTTTCAACGGCCACTAAGGATCCCCTTGGGGACCGTCGAGCCCCTTTTCCTTTATTTTAGGTGCAGGAGGTAGATGGAGCTTGTGGACCCTCTTGCTTCAAATCTCTTTGATGTCGGATTCCTGAGGTTTAAGAACTAGGAGTGGAACTTGTTCCTTGTCAATTTCATGGCTCGTCTCGGGATTGTTGTTGTTGGAATCAACCTCTTTTTCATATATGTCCTCAAATTCCTCATCAAGCTGAAAGCTACTGAACAAGACACCTAGATTTCTCATCTCTTGTCAGAACCTCTAGAAGTCTGCCTTGTTTCATTCTAACCATCCCTTATGCCTCAGTTATGCATTGAGAGATTTACCCATTAGAAGATTCCTCTGATACTGCACCTGGGGCTCATAAAAACTTAGCCATTTTGGCCACTCTTCTGGAATGCGAGTTAAGTCAATGTATATTTCTACACTCTCGATCAGGATTCCTCCTTCTTTGGAAGTATTCCCTATCCTTCTGCCTCAAATTGAAATTCCCATCTAGGTTGTAATTCCATTTGTCACAAATGAGGACCAAACCCAAAGTTGCCAGTAAATTTGTGATCTCATCCTTAGCCTTTTGCTTAGCCAGTATTACCTGAATCTTTGCAATCACAAGGGGATGATCGAAAAGCTTTACTTTATTCCTCCCAACACCATAAATCATGTCAATGTTAGATACTTTTTGGCATGCTTCCAATGCAAAGGTTTGGTCTACTACAAATCTGGGGAGTTGAGAAACCATGAAATGTGACAAATGTGAAATCCTTGCCCAAGAAATAATCCAATGGGATAGGTGGATGGTCTATCCATTCTATAACCTCCTAAGAGAAATGACCAGTGGGGTGAGGTAATAAATCCTAGAGCACTGGCCTAAAAAAATAATCTACAAATCAATAATAATCTCCTATTCTTGAAATCATAGTGGTCCACATAGAAATTGGCTAGAGACATCCCCTTTCATCTATCCTAGATACTAGTACATTCCTCCCTAGCCACTCAAAATTTTGATGTAAGAACAAATGAATTAGGATGGAAGAATACCTGAATTAGGACTCAACATGGTAGTTTTTCAACTATAGCTTCATATTCCCAGCTATTACCTTGGAAAAATCTTAATGCCTCTAGACTCTTTCTCTTTTGAGTGCAAGGCCTAGGAAAAAATGGAAAGGGTTAACCTCTTCATCATCATCTAGCCTAAAAACCAAGGCCAACATTGAGAATACAGACCGTGTATCCTTCTTAGATTTTGTACATGAAAGAGGCCAACTAATATATTCTCTCTATGGCCTTTCCTTTGTCTCATCCTCATAGAAACTCATTTTCCTAAACATATCTTCTCCTAGGGCATCCATTTTCTCTTCGTTGAAAAGATTGGAACCCTAGCTTGTAGGGATACACAACATATCCAATATAGCTTTAGAAGAAATGTTAATCTTTACCCCACGACCCTGAATGGCCTCTATATTTTTGTTAAACTCTTTTTCACACACATTAGCCAGATTCAGGCATGGATGCACAATAGGTAGCACAAACTGTAGTAGACCACTGTTCTAGAGCTAAAATGAAAAACCGTCTAATGAATCATGCTCCAACATCCTCTAAAACACACCTTCCCTAAGAATTTAGGGTTGGTGATAACTGAGGGTCAAAACTATTGTCAACGATGTCTTGAATATCCTCTGTTTGGATGCATTTATCAAGTTGAACTTTTTGTACAACGTTCAAATGGTCATTCTTCTAGTGTTGGGGCATTGGCAAACAAGTAGTGCCCAAATACGTTAGCATAATTAGGTCTTCTACTTGGAACTTAAGCTTACCTTCTAGAGGTAGATTCTTTCACCATGATTGTATGAGAGAGTTGTAGAGAGGTTCTTTGGTAATAAAAACCACTTTCCTTTTGCTTCTTTAGAAAAAAACTACTTTTGAGTGTAGTTAATTCTTTGAATTGTGCATGTAGTTAAGACTACGCCACTATCGGTGGCCCATTACATGCTACCACTAAGGTGATACACATGAATAAAATATTTGTATCCCTTAGGAATGCCGGGAAAACTGCAAGAATAGAATTAGTACATTCTCCCTGCCACCTCTTTTACAACTAAGTTTATTGGATCAAAAAGTATGATTTTTGTCATATGTAACATGTTGAGGTGACACAAGGTACTCTTGAAAAGATGTTCCCACTAACTTGTTAGAGTTTTAGCATGTTAATCCATGTCTTTCCCTATTAGTGAACTAGTTGGAACTGATGATGGCCAAGGACACATGTCAACCATTGGCTTATGAGAGCATTTACTCTAAACACCTAAATTTATTTCTCAAGGCATCCCATCAAATCCTCTTTATGATTTATCCACCTTGCTTTGTCTCATCTCAAAATTTCCCATTGTCATCAAGCCAAAAATAGACATCATGTTGGTTGAGTTTTTTGGTTGGCCTTTTGTATATATAGCTATGCCACCTTTTGCAACATTCATTCAAACATATAGTCCCCTAAGTTAGCTGGCCTTCTGCTTATTCTCTTTTCGCCATAATTCACTACTTTATCATGATGTGTTTTGGTCTAGGCACCCCTATTCGACTCCTTCCATGGAGACCACAAAATTGATTTTAAGTGCTCGGTGAAGAATTGTGACCCCCTCGTCATGGTAGTGTTTAAGTGGGTAGTCGATGTGAACTATATTACCAATGAAAACCACCTTCGGAGCAACTACAACATGCTTTCTTGGTTCGTGGCCTCACTATTGGACCTGAATGTGGCCAAGCCCATGATAATTGAGTTGTGCCAGAAGATGTTCGACACTTCTTTGATGGAAGGGCTTGGAAAGATAGTGCGAGTGGCCATCCCTAGTGCCGATATCTCAAGCACTTTGTACCTCCGTAGGCATGTGGAATTTGGAGTAGACGTACCCTGGTTTCCCTTCCTTATTGATTTTCACACCATGGTCATTGAGACACACCATTGTTCCTCTCATCCAGTGGACACTTTTCTCTTGCAAGAGTATGGCATGGAGCGGGTTTTGTGGATAGCCTGGAGAAAGCACTTTGGCTTCTTGGTGCAAATTTGTAGCGAGTAGACCCCAGGTCTGCACTGTGTGGCCCACATGTGTTGTGTGTTTTGTCCCTGCTTGTAACCCATTAGATGGAAAGAAGAAGAAGAAGAAGAAAAGAACGAGAAGAAGAGGTACCTGATAATGAGCCCCTTTTTTCCTTGTCTTCAACAACTGGAGGCTAAAGTTTACTATTTTTCTACTCATTGCCTCCCTTTTGCTTCTTTTTGCTTGTTACTTCTTTTGGGTTTTGCTCGAGAGATCCTCATGTTCATTTCTGAGCCTTGGGTCATACACTATATTGTAAATTTTTTTGATAAACATAATATAATATAGCCTTTATCTCAGGTCAATGCTATTCTTGGGTTGTTATTCTTAAAATTTTGAAATAATTACAATTTTTTTACATATGGTACATAATTGCTAATTTTTTTAAAAAGAACTGTGTATTTTAATGGAAAATCCATAGATAAATACCATTCACTAGTATATCTAAAATTTTGTTCTCCATTTCCTCAAGTTCATATGCATTCTTTCCTTTGCACATGCTATTTTTGAAAGGTCTTCTCCACAACGCTTTAAATTTTCTATGTTTCCCTAGTTTTGTAGCATATCTATCATCTTTTAACACTAAGATCCCTTTTTTCAATTCTAGGTTAGAAGTATTTTTGTCAAAACACCGCTTGATTGTCTTTTGGTGATTGATCATGGCTCCATGAGCCTTCTCTCTATATTCTTCCATCCTTGGGATTTTTACCAATTTTTCGTACATCAACTCATATGGGGAAACCTTCAGAACCTGCTTGGGGGTAATTTTGTCTATCAACAAGGTAACTTATTCGTGATTGTTCCAATCTCTTTGTCGTTCTAACCCAATATGTTTGATTAACCTAATTAGGTTCTTGTTGGTCGATTTTTGTTAACTTGCTCCCTTGTAAGCAATAACTTGATGGAGTTTTCAGAAAAATCCTGTATCTGGTAGCAAAATTTGACCCTTGTGATTCCACTAGACCTTGGGAATTGTCGGGTACGATGGTCTTGAGCAGGCCAAGCCTAGCTTCTAACCCCTTAAGAAACTTGATTTTTTTTTTCGTAATGTATTCCTACATACTGGCTCCCTTTTGCTTCATGGTCCTTGAAGGAATTCAATAGGATGCTCTTGATTCTCTTTCTTGTACTTCTAAGTGAGCACAAAAACTATACCATGTTGGCCATTATACATACAAAGTAGAAAACCTTTGAAAAAATTTGGGCTAATCAATGTCGGGGCTTCAGGAAGAGTGATCTTTAGCTACTTGAAAACTGTTGTGCCCTTGGAAGTTTGCTAGAAAGATAGGTTCTCTTTAAACATTAGGGTGATTGGGAGCACAAAGCTTGTAAAATTTGGTATGAATCTACAGACAAAATTAAACTTCCTTAGAAAAGATTGAATCCCCTTTATATCTTTTCAGGATTCATTACTATTCCCTCCTATGGTATTGTAAAGACGAGAAGCTTTCTTTGGGGTGCTATGAGGAGATACTCTTGTGGATTAAGAAGAATCCCAAATCATTGATTTTTTTAGAAAAATTCCTTTTAGATGATCAAAATGATCATCTTCAACTGCTAGAGCGCAAAGATATATGAAAATAATCTGGTTGACCCATCTTTCTAAAGTGATTCCCATTGGTTTTTGAAGAGTTGTACCAACATTGCAGAGCCTGAACGGTGTTTTTGAATACGCAAATGTTTCCCAATTAGTGGTGAACATCATTCCATGTTGGTGAGATTCCTTTATGTAGAATTGATTGTATCTTGGAGAACCATCTATCAAGGAGAAAATCCTTGATATATGGAGGGTATTGTTCTTTCAATGAAGTTCTTCTTGATTTCCAAAAATCAACACAAGGTCGGATATCACCATTCCCTTTCCAAGTTGGGACCAAATTTAATATACCCAAGCAAAAAAATTTCTAGGACGTATGAACTTTTTCTTCATCCCACTTGATGAGCTCTTGCACTATCAAAGCTTCAACCTCCAGGTTGACTAACCTTTGTCTCTATTGGACAGACTAGCCAGGCCAATTGTAGGCTGAACTATACCTGGGTCATAACCTTTGAGATCAAACCTGAAGCATAGATCCTTCAACTTTCTTTTGTCCCTGTGAGAGACTTCCCTACTGACTGTCAGTGTTCCATTAACTTCAATGTCAAGCTCTTCATAATCTTTTGAAACTATGGAAATATTTGCATGCCATTCCTTGCATATTTTTGAAGATTTGTTCCTAGTGGTGGATAGTCGAAAGCTATTCCCAGCTTCTATATGAAAGAAACAATTCGAATATAATCACCCAAGATTTTCCAATTCTGATCCTTGTTAGAAATTGAAGTTCGGGTAATGATCTGCACCGCGTCCTACGTTTTTGTGTTAGACACTGATTCCAAATGTGGTCTGATAGGAAACGTTCGATTAGTAATGCTATTTTATGGTTGGGGAATTATTTGTTTATCGAAATCTTCAAAAATATTGATGAGATCCCATAACTTATGTAAGTAAGATCTTAGCCTTGTATTTATTGTAGTTGCTTGCCAACAAATCTGGCTTACTACTAATTTCAAATTTTTGAAAGCTCGTACCTTACTTGTGCCCATCTGCTCTACTAGAATCAAACCATGAACCAAAGCTTCATATTCGGTATCATCGCTAGAGCATGGAAACTAAAAATGGTAGGTTCTGGGGTTTTCTGATTCTATTGGAGACACTAATCGGACACCTATTCCAGCACCAACCTTACATTTGGCACCATCAAAATATAAGGTCGACAAAAAATTATCAGATAGGTCATCAGACTTCTCTTGATCCTTCATTAGTTTCAGAAAGACTTGATCCCTCTCAAAAATTACATAGGTGCTTAGCCTTGTAGCATGGAAGTTTCCAAATGGACCAAAATCAATGAATTGGTTGAGCAACACTTCTTTAGAAGTCTACTCATTTGTGTCTTCCTCTTCTATAGGAATTTCTACACAATATCTCTCTTGCTGAAAGATAGAGGCATAGGCAGTCCCAAAGCATAGATTTGCATCATCTGCAATGTGTTCGGGATGCAAGGATTCAGATATGATCTTCATCTTTTCCCCATGTTTGGTTCTTAGTATCAAGTGGGACCAATCAAGTGCCAGGTATCCACCAAGTTTGGTGGTGAAATCTCTTGATAGACACATTCTAAAGACCGATGGAATCTCTATTACTACCACTTCCTACATGACTGTTTGGCTTTGACAAGAGAAAAGGTTCAAGGAAAAATCCTTTATCCAACCAATAGTCTGGATCTTCTTCCTTTCCAATTGCATAATTCCTTTTTCAATGGGTTCATTGTAAGGAAATATGGGGAGCGTATCTAGTGAAAACTCCATACAGTAGTGCCTTTGGTAACTTTCATTTCAATTAACTTACCTCAAAGACACATTCAAATATGTCCTAAAGCAGAAACAGACACAGTTATTTCCCACATTGATCCTTCTGAGAGAAGCACATGTAAATTCAACAGCAATCAACATCACAGATGAAAGATACTACAGAAAACAGAACACAAAGATTTTGCGTGGGGAAAATCCTTTCGGATAAAAAACCCCACACTCCAAAGATTGAGCCATTGTATTATTCAGCAACAAATCGGTTACAATATAATTTCAGGCTCTTAGCCTTTTCAGAGATTACATCTTGTTCATCTGGATACAACTGGTAGCAAACACCCCCAGAGAGATCAACCATGGCATTCATGTTTAGGAGAGATTCCATCAGTATAACTCTGCCTCAGCCTCATGGCTTCGGCCTTTCAGCCAACCACTCAGCCTTTCTCTATCAATCTCTCTCTGGCTCTCGGCTATTCAGCTTCTTGGCTTATGAGCCCGCTTAACATCATTCACTATAGAACATCCAATGCATTCATGTACATTCATTCTCATACGGCTCTATGAATAGGTTCAAGATCATAACTGTCAAAACAACAACCTCCAGCTCAACATCCTTATCGAAATGTAGATGTTTCCATTTCCTCGTGTAGATTTTTCCCTTCCACACATAAACAGTCACAATGGTTCACATCTTGTTCTTAGATTGGTCCACATCGTACCACGTTGGACAGTCTTCACTCGATCAACAGTGATCAACTTGTGTCGCATGTCGGTGAGACACTAGAAGTGTCTCCCCGATGCCACAAGACTTGATTACACATCGTCACCAAGAGTCCTCTCCATCAACAAGAGGTTCCACCAAGATTACAAGTTACATCAACCTCAGTAAGCACATCGGTGAGACTATCGCTATCACCAGGAGTTCACATCGAGTCTTCAAGTCATACCGAAACCCAAATAGTCACCAAGAGTCATACCGATATCAAGTTTCCCATCGGCAAGATAATCGCTCTTTGCCAAGAGATAATACTGATGCCTCCATGTTACTCTGAAGTCTCGTATCGACCAGACATTCCATCTTTACTAAGACATCGAGCTTAGGAGTCATACCGAACACATTCAAGAGTCAGCGAGACTTATCGTCTTCGCCAAGACCTTATACTGAGGTCTTAAGCCACCCCGAGTGCTGCATTCACCAGTCGGCAAGACTTATGTCTTTCGCCAAGACCACATACCGAGCACCCATGTCTTGCCGAGTCAGAAAGACTTTTGACTTCACTAAGAACTTTCACAGGGCGCGAAGAGCTACACTGATGACTTCAGTTGCATCCCCGTCGGCGAGACCAACACATGTCACCAAGACTTCACGCCGAAGTCTCCAGGTTACCTTGAGCTCACTGTTTGCCAAGAGTCACGCCGAACGCATCCCACACCGTCACTGAGACAAATGCCCGTCGCCAAGACTTCATAGCGAAGCCTTCAAGTCATACCGATGACTCCAATCGGTGAGACATCTCCTGGTCGCCAAGACTACATGCCGATAGGAACAAGTCATGCCGATTTCCACATCGGCTAGATAGACCAAAGGTCATGCCGATGTCGACAAGACTTCCTATCATCGCTGAGACATAATTCTGATACATATGATTTTCCCTGATGACCACGAGCAATGTCTGCAAGACTTTATGTATCACCAAGACTTCATGTTGATACCCTTTGAGTTACTCTGAGTGTATTCAGTCGGCCAAACATCTCCCAATCACCAAGAGATCTTCCTGAATGTTCAAGTCACCCCGATGATTAAAATCGGTGAGACATCTTCCTGTCGCTAGGACCACATACTGACACACTTGAGTTACCCCAATTGCTCCAGGAGAAAACATATCGGTGAGACAACCCTCCATCGCTAAGACTTCATATCGAAGCAAACGGGTTACACCAATGACATCAGTCACCATAGGTCACACCGACATCAGCTAGGCACCTGATAACAAACCCTTATGTCACCAAGACATTCCCACTCAGTAAAGAGTTACAATGAATGCACCAAGTCACAGCGATAGGTCTATTCGACAAGATAGAAGCAAAGTCACAGCGACATGTGCAAAACACAAGATTACTGAACTATTAGTCGGCTAGACACCATGAATGTCACAGCGACCATGCTTTCTCAGAGGATTCAGCTTGTGAGATTGAGGCACATTTTCCAACAATCTCCCACTTGACAAAGATCACACAGGCACCTCCAAAGCAACCAGGAACTAAGATCACACCAGCTCCACCAGTTCAAACCCCACAATACTCAAGACACCCAATCAACATGATTCAACAGATAACAGTCCACAAGACAATATGCAACAAAGACCAGGTATCCAACTACAACTCACTGACCAACAAAGCAACCGATCAGAGCCATCTAGGAAACCACATAGACCTCAAACATGCTCTCATGCTCCATCAAGAAATCAGCTCCAACATCCAAGATGTCCACCATCTAGGCAACAATCTTGTGATCTTCCAACATGGCACATGTGGAAGAAAGATACAAGCCAAGGTGAATAAGCACCATTCCAACGAACACAAGCAAAAGATCCCAGTGATCTCACCAACAAGATACTACTACCACTTCACTGTGTTCAAACGCTATACAAAAGCAATATCAACTTCAAAGCTTGAAATAGAACACAACAGTGAAGTCATTGTCCAAAAACAAGATAAATAATACCAGTTAGAACAACAATTAGAAAGACTGCTCCCATCCAACTGATAAACCCACATGATTGAAAATAGCACCCACAGCTCGTGCTATACCATCCAATCACACATACCACACAGGTATCAACATTAGTAAACTTATGCCAAACAATAATCAACTCATTAACAACAAAAACAAGTTCCAGTGTCAACCAGTCGAAGAAGACAAGACACATACATGAACTCCCACTGCCTGAGTAATCCAGATCTGAAAAATGCATCGCAAGTCTACCAATACCAACACATAGAAAAATTAACCCTGTAGTACCAAGGAAAAATCCACAATGATATGCACAACCTGCAACAACCTGCCACAAGAAACATTTCCCATACCACACACCTTCACGGCCTCAGAGAGAAACTCTGCACATCATGTATCTATAGAACATCCTCCTACATACACTTCTAACAGCTAGTTGTGACAAGAATGATCTTCTTCATATCCCAAAAGAAAGCCTTAACAACATCCATCCGTTCAATCACCAAGATCAATCCAATTTAACAAACAACATGGATGTAAGCATCTCTAAGAAGATCAAGCTAGTTCATTCCCCATTTTAGGATATCAGCCCATACAACATCTCCTACCAATTCGCATTAGTAACAAGGAGATAAAAGAAACTATGCAACTTTCACTATGAATCTTCCAAAATCATTAAACAGTAATTCAAGATCCATATCATGAAAGTAAACTTAATAAAACACATCTGAGAAATATAATGGGCCAAATACCTTTCAGATAAGTTGTCGAATAGACCAAGAGTGGGAACGAGAATACTCCTTTCAGGATATGCAATTCATCATGACTAATCCAAGAGAAATCTCCTCATAGGTCTCTTATTGAACTCACGTTCAACCAAGGTGAAGGCTTCTCAGACTTTCTGCTGAACAACTTTAACAAAAATAACAAGTAGCAAAACATCTCTCATAAGAGAACAAACAACCTCACCTTATTCTTCATGTATCCATGAGTACTAGCAACCGATCATCTCATGCTAAACTTCAACTGCATTACTTGCAACATCATGAAGTATCAAACAAATAATAAAAGCACTCAGTACACAAAGAATTACCAGATCACTGTCAAAGCTCCAATCATTTGAATCGGGAACTTATCATGACATCATGATCTACACATCCCCTTAGGAGATACCATGCTCCAAGTGACTTCACCATTGTCTCAAATACAATGCACAATGCCAAAACTCCAGTGCACCAAGAGTATACCATGACATAAAGAAAATAGACTTAAAACCAACATCACCTGTCAAGCACCACCAACACCTTAGCCAAAGACTCCAAGCATCCTCCATGGTTCCAAGATGCTGCAAATCTTCAAGTAATGTCCATGCAAAAGAGAAAGAACCCTTCTCTAACACTAAAGAATACCATTCACCACCATGTGATGAATCCACAGTCACTGCTAGAGCTCCCACTAAAAAGTGACACCCAAGCTCTCCAAGCATCATGACCACCTACTACAGGTTCCCTTAACCAACTATTCAGGTACTCAAGAATATCCATCCTCTCATCTCAAAACAGTCACACCAATGCACAAGTGACCATAGACAAGGCCAACTGACAAGTTTGTACCAACAATGAATCCACCTCATGGATATAGACAGTCCACATCTGAGTTGTCTCATAGCAAACATGTAGGTAAAGACAACCCACAACATTGCACAACCCGTAGATCCATTCAATAGAAATGTGCAAACCCATCATTGCATTGGAAACTGCATCACTGAGATATCAAAGAGAATAACCACGTAGAGAACATGACTCAAACACCAGATCACACCAGATTTGACTTGCCAAACATGTCCGCAATGAGCACCATAATCAAGGAACACCACCACAAGAATCCTGAGTGACTAAACACTTACCAACACTCCCATGCATAGAAGAAAACATACCTCATCAAACCATGCACCAAGCATGCATGCATACCTGCAACTATCTCATCCAGGAGCACCCCAAAAGGCCAATACCTAGACAATAGCTTAACAACAACTCCACATGATCACAAGTTTTTTTTTAACTGTGTAAAACCTACAAAACCACAGAGCCATGCAAGTACAAAATATCCTTAGAAAGGAAACAACAATTCAAGAGAATCCAGACCCCTTTCAGGCCAACTCTTAACCACCAACATGTACATGCATCCAAGAAAGAGAGAAAGGCTATTTCAGAAGACTGAAAATCATCTAATGATTAACTTCATAGCCTTCAAGCATTCGAGGTTAACAGGAAACAGTGCCTTCCAAACACCAGGAACCACCACCTAGCATAAGCACTCTGAAAAATCCACCTCATACTTCAAGGTTAAACCTCTACCAGCCAGGAGACTCAGATCACAACATGATCAACTCCTTTTCCATCTTGACCATCCTTCAAACTGCATGCTGTCTCAGAATACCACAAGGCTTCCACTCATCAAAGGATCAATCCATCAGTTCATTCCGCCAGATTTCTTCCAGCTTATTCAAGCTAAGAAATCATCACAAGAGAAACATCCATAACCAATGACCAAAAGAAGGCTCTGATACCACTTGTAAGGAAATATGGGGAGCGTATCTAGCGAAAAATCCATATAGTAGTGCCTTTGGTAACTTTCATTTCGATTAGGTTACCTCAAAGACATGTTCAGCTATGTCCTAAAGTAGAAACAAACATAGTTATTTCCCACATTGATCCTTCTGAGAGAAGCACATGTAAATTCAATAGCAATCAACAACACAGATGAAAGATACTACAAAAAACATAACACAAAGATTTTACGTGGGGAAAATACTTTTGGATAAAAAACCCCACACTCCAAAGATCGATCCATTGTATTATTCAGCAACAAATTGGTTACAATACAATTTCAGGCTCTTAGCCTTTTCAGAGATTACATCTTGTTCATCTAGATACAATTGGTAGCAAACACCCCCAGAGAGATCAACCATGGCATTCATGTTCAGGAGAGATTCCAGTAGCATAACTCTACCTCTCTCACTCTCTTCCTCGGCCTCATGGCTTTGGCCTTTCAGCCAGCCACTCGGCCTTTCTCTATCAATCTCTCTCTAGCTCTCGGCTTTTCAACTTCTTGGCTTATTAGCCCGCTCAGCATCATTCACTATAGAACGTCCAATGCATTCATGTACATTCATTCTCATATGGCTCTGTGAATTGGTTCAAGATCATAACTGTCAAAACAACAACCTCCAGCTTAGCATCCATATCAAAACGTAGATGTTTCCATTTCCTCGTGTAGATTTTTCCCTTCCACACAGAAATGGTTGCAACGGTTCACATCCTGTTCTCAGATTGGTCCACATCATACCATGTCAGACAATCTTCACTTGGTCAACAGCAATCAGCTTGTGTCACATGTTGGTGAGACACTAGAAGTGTCTCCCCGATACCACAAGACTTGATTACACATCGTTGCCAAGAGTCCTCTCCATCGACAAGAGGTTCCACCGAGCTTACAAGTTACATCGACCTCAACAAGCACATCGGTGAGACTATCACTATCGCTAGGAGTTCACATCGAGTCTTCAAGTCATACCAAAACCCAAATAGTCGCCAAGAGTCATACCGATATCGGGTTTCCCATTGGCAAGACAATCGCTCTTCGCCAAGAGATAATACCGATGCCTCCATGTTACTCTGAAGTCTCCTATCGGCCAGACATTCCATCTTCGCTAAGACACCGAGCTCAGGAGTCATACCGAACACATTCAAGAGTCGGCGAGACTTATCGTCTTCGCCAAGACCTTATACCGAGGTCTTAAGCCACCCCGAGCACTGCATTCACTAGTCGAAAAGACTTATGTCTTTTTCTAAGACCACATACCGAGCACCCATGTCTTGCTGAGTCAGCAAGACTTTTGACTTCACCAAGAGCATTCATCGGGCGTGGAGAGCTACATCGATGACTTCAGTTGCATCCCTCTCGGCGAGACCAACACCTGTTGCCAAGACTTCACGCCAAAGTCTCGAGGTTATCCCGAGCTCACCTTTCACCAAGAGTCATGCCGAACGCATCCCACACTGTCGATGAGACAAATTCACGTCACCAAGACTTCATAGAGAAGCCTTCAAGTCATACCGATGACTGCAATCGGCAAGACATCTCCTGGTCACCAAGACTACATGCTGATAGGAACAAGTCATGCCGATTTCCACATCGGCCAGACAGACCAAAGGTCATGCCGATATCGGCAAGACTTCCTATCGTCATCGAGACATCATTCCAATACATATGAGTTTCCCCGATGACCACGAGCAATGTCGGAAAGAATTTACATATCGTCAAGACTTCATGCCGATACCCTTTGAGTTACTCTGAGTGTATTTAGTCAGCCAAACATCTCCCAATCACCAAGAGATCTTCCCGAATGTTCAAGTCACCCCAATGACTACAATCGGCGAGACATCTTCTTGTCGCTAGGACCACATACCGACACACTTGAGTTACCCTGATGGCTCCAGGAGAAAACATATCGGTGAGACAACCCTCCATCGCTAAGACTTCATATCAAAGCAAACGGGTTACACTGATGACTCTAGTCACCATAGGTCACATCGACATCAGCTAGGCACCTGATAACAAACCCTTATGTCGCCAAGACATTCCCACTTGGCAAAGAGTTACAACGAATGCACCAAGTCACAGTGATAGGTCTATTCGACAAGACAGAAGCAAAGTCACAGCGACATGAGTAAAACACAAGATTATTGAACTGTCAGTCGGTCAGACACCATGAATGTCACAGTGACCATGCTTTCTCAGAGGATTCAGCTTGTGAGATTGAGGCACATTTTGCAACATTCATATCTAAGCTTTAAAGCATCCACCACTTTTTTTGGCATAATGGTTGTGCTAGCCCCCGAATCAATCATATTATTCTGCAAAAAAATGTCTCTTACTATAAGTACATTAAAAATAAAGGTGTGGGATTTGTTCCTGTTACCTCTTTCTCTTTTGTGTTTCCTACATCATTTCCATAAGCTGCTAATTTCAGAGCCTGAGGGGGAAGCATGGGTTTGTCATCTCCGCTTTGATTGCACAAGTGAGTTGGATTCGCCTGTGGGCTTTGTTCTTCCACCTTTAACACTTTTTTAAGCAACATTTTTTCTTCTGGGAATTGATATGATGTCCTAGAATGATAAATTGGCAAGTTCCTTCTTCAATTACTCCACCAAGTTAAGTGTCCCAACCGTTTGGGCCTTGGGATTAAACGGTGCTATTTCTGTCATTTTTAGAAGAAAACATTCTGACACGACTAGACTTGGTGTTTTATTCATCTCTTTCTCCACCAATGATATGTTATGTGGCTGCAGAAAAGGTCAGATGATTGGCAAGGAGGCTTGCTTCTCCAAGGGGAATAGTTGGCATGGCTGTGGACATTGTAGAGCTTTTTGCACATACTCTCTTGTAAGCCTTCTCTTTGATCTTGTGTTGTAGTCTGATTTCACTTTTGGAACTCCAGTCGTTAGAGTTTCATTTGCGAACAAAACCTCATCCTCTTCTAACCATGAGAAAAGATCTTGGTTGGGCATAATGTCTAACTATTGCTCCAGCGACATCCCTTGCAATTGTGCTCTAAAATTACCATTCTCCATTTTGGATGATCTGTATTCATCCGCATTTGGGAGCATGCCCTTATTTCTTTGTTCTACCACCTTCTGATGCATATTTCCCCTTGGGCAATTTTGGGGCATATGGCTATTGTTGCATGAGAAGCACCAGACATTTTCGTCTTCTGCCAAATTATTCTAGCTCAGGACTAGCTCTTTATTTGGGCTATCCTTGACTATCTGTAATTGCGTGGTGGTTGGAACTATCTAATTTGTTGATGATTCCTATTGACCTCCTCCTCTGTAGGATCCTTGTTATGAATTTCGTTGATAAGACAACTTTCCTCCACCATAGGCTTGAGTGGTCAGTTTCATAGGTGTTGCTTATTGTCATTTGATAATGACCAATTCATTAGCAAAAGTCCGCATGGGATTGTTACTTTATCACCCCTCACATTTCATTTTGGGTTTTAAAATGAACAAATCTTGCAAGTGTGAGTGGAGTATATAGTGTGTGTTCTCTCTTTATTTCATGCAAAATAAAGATTGATTGAACTACTAATATACTTGCTCTCTTTTGTTTATCTTAGACAACGTACCTTGTGGGAAAAATTAATCACCCAAAGGAATGACCCAACCGGTAACACGCTAAAGCCAAGCACATTTCCAGCCTGTATATAAGTGTGGGTACTGGAACAAAGGCTAGTATCACAAGGTTGGTTCTGACGAGGAGGGAAGTAATGGTCTCTTGCCACATGGATCAACCCCCATGAATAAAAAGTCCTTACTAAAACCCTTGTTATATTTGGCCAAAATCCTTTATCTATTCTTTGGTGCAGCAACAGTCATTGTGAAGGAATTGACATCCTCGTAGTTTTTAGTAGAGATGATAAGTCTTCCATGGGAGTTTCATGGGGGTTGGTAACTTGGTTGACCTGAGAAGTGAGTTCACTTTAAGGGGGAGTCCATGTGGCCAAGCTTTTGAATTCATTTGCTAAGAATAAGTGCAGTTGGAGTAAAATCCACGTGGAATTTAAAAGAATACAAACTTTCAAGCCATAGGGTTGTACTTGTTTTCTATATATGGTTGTTTTCACAAATCTTCAAAGACAATATGTTTTCCAAGTGTTTTTTAGACTAAATGAACAATTAAACATCATTTTCAAATTTGGAACAACACTTGAAACTAAAAAAAATCTTGACAATCTACCAAAATTTAACATGAAACCAGACTCTGTAATGCATTTGCTAATTTTTGTGACGCATTTGACATCTTGCACCACATTTGCTAATTTATGCACCACAAGTACTCTGTTTAATCAATTTTTCTATCTCAAATGTCACATCTTCCTATTTTGCAATGCATTTGAGTTCTTGAGAACCATAATCATTTTGTTGAACTACATACGCTTTCTCAAATGCCACATATGTCTGTTTCGCAACGCATTTGATACTTTTTGAACTGCAATTACTCTGTTGAACCACATATGCTCTCTAAAACACTGCATTTTCCCATTTTGTGATGCATCTGATACATTGCAACACATTTGAAGCCTAAAACCATGTAATTTCATGTGACCTTGGAAAACATTATCATTGTAAAAAACTTGAGGCTAAACAATTACAAACATATTCAAAACATTTTCTTCAATAGTCTTTGTCCATAATCAGATCAAGAATTGCTCAAATTCCTCCATCCTTACATTTTAGGTTGCATTTTTAGTTGGTCATAGGTCAATCATTGCATTTCCTTAATTGCATCCTTACGATTTACCATCATTTTAGGTCCTCATTTTGTAGATTTTAGGATAGGAATCCTTGCCATTCTTTGTCATCCTTAAGTTTACCAATATTGAATGCATCCTAGAATCCCTTGCATTTGCATTTGCACACCTTTAGTCTCTTCATTTTAGTCTCATTGGAATTTACCATTCTCCTTTGGTCACCATCATTATCATTTTAAAGCATCCCTTAATCCAAAAAAACAAAAAACATAGTCTCATACCATTTGCATTTGGTCATTCTCCATCTTCCCTCATTTGAGCAAAAATTTTATGGTTGAAACAAGACTACAAGGAAAAAAGAGAATGGATCTTTTTGGACAAGGAAACAAGCCTTACAATTTCCTTAATGACATAAATGCAAACAATTTCCCTAATGACATGAATGCAAATACCAACATGGGAAATTTTTCCACTAATCCATTCAATGAAATGAATATTCCATCTTCTTCACACAATCCTTTTGAACAATTTGTCCACAGAGACCAAAATGGAAAAATATTTTAGGAAGACATACACGCTTCTACACAAAATCTTGAAGTAGCCTCTTTTGTGGAAGATTTAGTCTTGCAAGACTCAGATAGATACCTAGCCATGCTCCTTGACCAAGGGGCTAGGTTACCAAAAGGATTTGACATCAACACCATAAGAGTAGCATCTCCTAATCCCACCAATCAAACAAATCCATCACATGATGCAAACAACACCTCCATGGGAGCTACAACACAAAGTTTCAACAACACCATTAATGCTACCTCTATTGGTGCTACCACCACCCAAACTAGAACCAATACATCCAATGTGGTTAACGCATCTATTGGGGGAACATCAACCCTAACAAACACCACATCATAGTAAATTCCTCCACAAATATCCATAGTTTCCTCACAAACTATTGGATCAACATTTGGGACTTCATCGAATACAATGGGAACCAACAAATCAAACCTCTTTGGAGCATCATTAAGCTCTATGGGGACATCAACAAACCTTTTATTGGGTTCCTCTACTAATACAATGGTAACAAACTCATCAAACCCCTTTGGGAAGAACAAACAAAGAGTTGTCATTCAAGTATCTCAATCCAATGTCCCTAATTCATCACAAATCAACACCAACATTCCCTTAAGACAAAATACAAACATTTCACATGGTCACACATATCAATTTGGACAAGGCACTCAACATATGACTCCATTTGGTCACCAACATGTTCAAGGACAACAAATTCCACAAATTCAATCTAACACGGTTGAAACCCACATTCCCACATATGCATCTTAATTCCATACACATCAACAAATCCCTAATCAAAACATTCATTTCCAACAAACGTGAAATCAAAACACCCATTTCATTCATCAAAAACACATTCCAAATCAGAACACATCATCACAACAAGTGGGAAATCAATATTCCATACCTCTCACCAACCTATGTGATGCTACAAACAATCCTATTGTGGAGGCACTCACACTCAAACTTGTTGCTCTTCAAACACAAGTGGAAACTTTGCAAATGGACAACAAAAAGTCTTACATGACATATGACTTATGTCCATATCAATTTGACACAACCTTGTACATTCCACCATTCCCTCTAGGATATGTGGTGCGGCACTTCCCTAAATACATAGGCAAAACTAATCTCATCGAACACATCAGAGAATTCATAACCAATTGCATGGATATTTACTATGAAAAAAATTACCTAATGAGACTCTTCTCTAGTAGTCTTGCAAGTCATGCACTGGAGTGGTTTGCACAATTTCCTAAAGGAATAAAATCATGGGAAGAATTGGCCAACAGGTTTGTTGTAAATTAAGCCTATAACATTGATACATACATTGACATTGTCTCCTTATGCAAACTCACTCAAGAGGACATCACTGAGACATTTATCCCATTTTCCCAAAGATGGAGATCCCTAGCAAGCCGATGTCTTGTGGAGATACCTAAAAAGGAAAAGGTCACCATGTTTGTATAGAATCTCCTTGGACTGCTAAGATATGGCCTTCAAATCCATTGTTGCACCACCTTTCCTGACCTTGTTGAAAAAGGAGTCCATCTTGAAAAATCCTTAATTCCCAAAGGCGAACTCAAGTATGGTAGCAAAACCTTTAACACTACCACAAACAACAACCTAGGTTCTTCCGATGACAAAAAAAATACTGGGTTAAAAATAAACACATCACCAATGATGGAGTGGTCGACGCCAAAACGATCAATGCAACAGGTCCTATGCTCACTCTTAAAGGAGTCCAAACTCAAAATGCACCTATCACTACGCCAACACCAATTTATAATGCCATTCAAAACAATCCTGCTCAATCCAATCAAAGGAAACCTCATCAACCATGGCAATTTAAAAAATGCACATAAACCCCCTTGGGTGAACCAATTGAAGGGGTCCTTTAGAAACTTATTCAAAATGGTGTCATCACATTGGAAGAATGTAAACCATATGACCCTAGTAATTTCAAGCCATCAGGGTGGGGATGATAATGCATTCTATGATTACCACCATGTCAAAGGGCATAAGACTTCCTCTTGTCGTTAATTAAGAAACCACGTACAAGATCTTATTGAAAACCATACTATTGAGCTTGGTGGTCAACCATTTGTGTCTAACTTAGGTCATGCAATTCACAAGAACCCACTGCAAGATCATGGTTTTGGTAACCCCTCATCACCCAAAACAAATAATAATAACAATCAAGCCAATTATTCCCATGTCGCTTTCAACTATTCAAGTGGTCCTATCATCAATAACCTTCGGGCTGCTAATGAAGACAAATGTTTCCGTACCATTACTATTAAGAAGACCCCAAAATGCAATGCCACCACACGCAAAGGCAAGGTTACCATCCTAGGCCCTTCTGCTCATCAACCCAAGATTACCTTACCCGACCCATCTGTCAAGCAACCAAAACCCAATCCATAATTCAACCTTATCGAGCAATTGAACAAAACGCCTACCTAAATTTCCATCCTTGAGTTGCTCCACATTTCGCCCATGCATAAGGCTATATTGGATAAGGTCTTGCAAGAGTCTTCCATCCCAACTGATATTAATGCCATCCATTTCAAAACCATGGTCAGATATTTGACTTCCCCTCATCACATTATCTTTTCAGACCTTGACTATGCCTCACCCAAACCATCTCATAATGATACCTTGCATATCGAGGTTTTCATCCATAAGCATAAGGTTAGATGAATCCTAGTAGATGGTAGAGCAGGATTGAACATCTTCTCTCTAAAATTGGTAAAATATCTTGGCTTCTCTGATGCTTTTGTAGACGCTACAAAGAGTATTGTGATAAAAGCATATGATGATGAAGAACGCTCTTCCAAAGGCATCATCACACTTCCAATCCATGTGGGACTGGTTATTATAGATACAACATGTCAAGTCCTAGATCGTGATCTACCTTACAATGTCTTGCTTGGTCCTCCATGGATTCATGACCTAAAATCCATCCCCTCCACCTACCACCAATGTTTGAAGTTCCCCTTCAATGGCACTGAAATCACTATACCAGGAGATCCTTATCCTTTTCAATATTGTACCAATCTGAGAGCTACTTCTGAGCACCAAGTTCCTATTAATCAAGAGGCTTCCACATCCACTTCATCTAAATACATTGACCCATCCACACTCACCAAGTCATCCATATCCACTCCATCGACTTCCACTACATCATCATCCTCGGCCACCATACCAAGTATTGACCTTAAGATCTAGGACATTGGCTGTGGAGAATTCAAATATAATATGGTTTATCCCAAGCCACCTAAAGTCTATGGTCAACCTTATTTCACAATAGAGCCTAAGAAGACTTTCAAGGTTCCTCCAAAGATGGTTTTCACACAATAGGGAGCCATGAATGATGAGGACATTTTAGAATTATCTGCTTGAATCTATAAGGACCCAGAGGAATCACACCTGCTACTAGTAGATATCTATGGTAAAGGATACAATATATGCAAAGAACATGGTTTTGATGGAACTAGTGGCCTTGGATAGGACAACCCCAGAAGGAGAGAACTTATCATTCCTTATAAGAGACTAAAGTATCTAGGGCTAGGGTTTGAGAAACTCAGAATTGATGATCAACATACCAATGTACTTTCATGTGAGCACATAACGACTCCTGAAAGTGTCAAGACAAGAGAAGAATCCCATTTCTAAACCAACTCTCATGAATGGGAATGGGGATTTGATAGAACTATGAGTGACTATGACATTGATGAGCTATTCCTAGAACCTAACCAACCCCCTTTTGAGGAAAGATTTAGAAAAATGTATAACATTGATCCTTTGGATAGCCATTCTAAGCATAAAGAATGGGTAAGCATTTCACGAGACCCAAATGCAAATAAATATAAATCCTTAATGGCAACGCCTAAGTTGTCCTTCCCCATTCTCAAACCCACCCATGACCCTAACATGCCTAAGTCTACTGTCCATGCCTCTGAATTACCATCCATTGATCATGATTCTGACCCTTTTATCCCATACTATGACCATGAATATAACTCATCTGATTCTGAAGATGGTCCTTGGATCGAATTTGACTACAAAATTGAGGAAGACATTTCTGTCTTCACACTCGAGGCTTCCATTTGTATGCTTTCTACATCTTCCCTACCATTTACCCATACTAATGATGGTATCTCCCTTGTCTACCCACAAATCATTGACTGGGATCAACAAGGCCCACTCGTTATGGACATCTTTCAAAATGATGAGGCCTTTGTAGAATTCATGGGACTCTGTAAGGGCATACCAAGTGATGATCACAAGGTAGGATTTTCTATTGATCTAGATTATACATCATACTTTGGGGAGACTGAACAATCTTCTAGTCACAAAAATATAATAAATACAACAAAACAGACAAGTCTTTAGGTGAAAACCACAAGGAACCTTTTGACAATTCAATAGTAAAATTAAAGGACGTATCTGAAGGTGAAAACCTCTCTGAGGTGCCTAAGGATGGAGGATTGGACTTTCTTCCCATGACATAGGAAAAATCAGAAATGCTTATTGAAGACACCATAGAAGTTAACATTGCTACACTAGAGGACCCCAAAATGGTTCTTCTTGTAGCATCATTAATAGAAGAAGAAAAAGCTGACTTCCAACAATTATTCTCAAAAAGGAAAGTTAACTTCTCATGGTCATATGATGACATGCCAGGTTTGAATCTAGAATTAGTATTGCACCATCTTCCTTTAATTCCAAGTATCAAACCAGTCAAACAGAAATTGCGAAAGATGCATCCACAAATTGCATTACTCGTGAAGGCCGAGCTTAAGAAGTTACTGAATGTTGGATTTATAAGATCAATAGATTATGCCAACTGGATTTCCAACCTTGTACCTATTAACAAACCAAATGGACAGATCCACATTTGTATAGATTTCCGTGATTTAAACAAGACATGTCCAAAAGTTGACTTTCCATTGCCGAACATAGAAATCATTGTTGATCTCACAAGAAGGTGGAAGATGTTGTCCCTTATGGATGGTTTCTCGGGCTACAATCAAATCCAGACCACCCTTCAAGATCAGCACAAAACATCTTTCACATGTCCTTGGGGAATGTATTATTGGAATGCCATGCCTTTTGGTCTAAAGAATGCAGGTGCCACATACCAACAAGCCATGGCAACGATCTTCCATGATCTCATGCACACACATATGGAAGATTATGTGGATGAAATTTTGGAAAAAAATTTGACATGGAAAGATCATCTCAGAGTCCTGGACAAAATCTTTAGTTGGCTAGAAGAATACAAGGTCCGTTTGAACCTGAAGAAATCTATTTTTGGGTTTACTTCAGGAAAACTGTTGGGTTACATAGTTTCTCGCTAAGGCATAAAATTTGACCCTGCACAGGTGAAAGCACTATTAGACATGCCTTTTCGAAAAGGAATCAGTGAGCTAAGGACACTACAGGGAAGATTACAGTCCATCTGACGGTTCATTGCACAACTAGCAAACAAATGTCAACCATTTCAGTACCTGTTGTGCACAAGTATTCCCTTTGTGTGGACAAATAAATGTCAATCAACCTTCCAAAAAATCAAATAATATTTATTGAAACCACCTGTCTTAATGCCTCCAATTGAAGGAAAACCTTTTATTTTGTATGTCTCTGCAACTACCAATGCACTGGGGGCATTGTTAGGAAAAAATGACCATTAAGAAAAAGAGTAGGCTTATACTACATCAGTCACACATTGGTTGGATATGAGCTTAACTACACATCCATTGAACAAGCATTTCTTGCAGTTGTCTTTGCAACACAAAAGTTACGACATTACATGTTGAACCACCAAACACACTTGGTAGCAAAGATTGATCCTTTAAAGTATCTTCTTAGTTAGGCAACCTTGATAGGCCAGTTAGTAAAATGGGTAATGATCTTGAGTGAATATGACATATAATATGTTGAACACAAGGCAATAAAAGGATAGGTAATAGCCGATCAACTTGCAAATTTTCTGATAAAAGGAACTCATCCTTTGATAGCTGATTTTTCAGATGAGTCTATCTTTCATGTGGAACCTTCATCACCTTGGAAGCTATATTTCGACAGGTCTCATACTGGTTGTCGCTCAAGAGTAGGGATCCTATTCATCACACCGCAAGGGGACTCCATTCCTAAGGCATTCTGAATCACCTTCCCTTGTACCAATAACATTGTGGAATACAAGGCACTTGTCACAGGACTCTGTATGGCTATAAAATGGAAAATGAAGACACTTTTAGTTTTCAGAGATTCTTAGTTGGTCATCAACTAGGGTACCGATGAGTATGACACAAATGATGTCAAGTTAATACACTAAAAATGCATGGTTCATAGCTTTCACTCATACTTCCACCAGATTGCATTTGAATAGATGCCTAGAGCACAAAACAAGGAAGCTGATGCAATGCCAACTATCGGATCTCTCTTAGACATCCCCAATAATGTGTCAAACTAGAATGTTTGGTGGAGCAACTATTCGTTCTAGCATATGATGTTCCAGAGTCAGAAATGGTATGTGAGCTTGTTGGTCCTAGTTCACCTTGGTATTAAGACATATATTATTATCTTAAGTCCTAGACCCTTCCACCAAACCTATCCAATATTCAGAGAAAATCCTTCATCCAAAAGGTCGCTTGATATACCATCGTCAGTGACACCTTATACCGCCATAGCTTTGACAACACCCTTCTTCACTGTTTCGACACTGATGAAGCCTGAACAACTTTATGCAAGGTACATTAGGGTATATGCAAATCTCATTCAAGTGGCCCGACCCTAGCTAGGAAAGTTACAAGACTTGGGTATTATTGGCTGACAATAGAAAAATATTCTCGTCAGTTTGTTAGAACATGTCACAAATGTTGAGTGCATAGTGATCTAATCCACACACCCATAGAGGAGTTGAGACCAATCACTTCTTATGGCCCTTCACATAATGGGGACTCAACCTCATGGGAAAAATTCATCCCTCTTCATCCAATGGCCATAAATTCATTATCACCTCTACTGAGCATTTCACTAAGTGGATCGAATTTGTCCCCCTCACCTACATCACCAATAAACAGATTTCCAAGTTTATCCTTAATTACATCATCTACTGGTCTCATGTCCCACAATCCATCATCATAGACAAGAGTCATCCATTCAAAAACCAAGACGTCCATGAGCTTTGTGAGTGCTTCCACATTCACCATCATTTTTCCACACCATACTATCCACAAGGAAATGGTCAAGCTGAGGCATCCAATAAAATGATCCTTTGAATTCTTAAGAAGATTTTCAATGACGCTGGTCATGATTGGCATCTACAACTCAATCCTGCTTTGTGGGCCTACTGTACCAACATATGCACACCCACTAGAGCCACCCCATTTTACTTGGTCTATGGATATGAAGCCATATTTCCCATCGAGGTCAAAATTCCTTCTCTTCAAGTCTCCTTGAAGGGATTGATTGATGATGAAGAGTACAGACAGTCTCACCTGCATGAGCTAGAAATGTTGCAATAAAGAAGAAAAAATTCCTTGAACCACTTATAGGCATATCAAAACCATCTCTGCAGAAGCTACAATAAAATAGTAATGGTGAGAAAGTTTGAAATTGGCGATTTGGTCCTCATGTAGAATCCAATAAATCAGGCTGATCAAGAAAGACCTAGAAAGTTTGAGCCTAATTGGCTAGGTCCTTATGTCACCACATCCTCTTTCAATTCTAGTGCTTATTAGTTAGCTACACCTGATGGAGACCAATTGACAGAGCCTATAAACAACTTGCATTTATGCAAGTTGTATACATAACATCAGAGAGCTTGGCTAAAAACCATCAAAAATATAAAAAAAATGAAAAATATAAAAAATCATCACCTTGATGAAAATCTGGCAAACAAGCGTCTTGGTAACACCAAAAAAAAATGAAAAAAATAGTAAAGAGAAATAAATTCATCCAAAAGTGAAAACCTGGTAAACAGGTGCTTTGGATAAGTACCATGGTGAAAACCCGACAAACAGGTGCCATGCGTAGTTAGTCTTTGCTTCACCATCTACTATCATTCCATTTGCCTTCATTCACAAAAACATACTCATGACATCCTAACACATTCACCAAATTTTTCATAAGCCCTATCATTTTCATTTATGGCTCGCATTGGTTGACATCACGCCTTGCATATCCTCGCCTTTTATCATTTGACTATAGTGGGTATTGCATATGGTCTTGACATTCATAAAAAATCTTGAAAAAAGACCTAAAAATCCTAAAAAGTCCTAAAAAAATACCTAAAAATCCTAAAATGTCCTGAAAAAGACCTAAAAATCATAAAAGTCCTGAAAAAATACCTAAAAATCATAAAATGTCATGAAAAAAGACCTAAAAATCATAAAAATTCTTGAAAAAAAGACCTAAAAATCATAAAAAGTCTTGAAAAAAGACCTACAAATTGAAAAACATCCTGAAAAAAAATTAAAAAATCAAAACATGTCAAAAACACAAAAACATCCCAATAACATGTAAAAAATCCCAAAAACAAGAGTCATAACTTGTCAACTAGGTCATGTCAGTCGGTCTTTGTCATTGTTGAACTACGTCATCTTTGTGCATTTGCTACATAGGAAAGGCTCGTCTTCGATTCCCTGAGACATTCTGTCAAGTCTTTTCATGTTTTTCCAAAATAAAAAATCATGACTCAATCTTTTGTCATTGCGACAAGGTTATTGGTCGTGTTGAACTACGAGGTCTATGACTATATGACATAAGCAAGGCCATTTGTCGATGAGCCCCTGAGGTTGCACTAGGTCAGCCATTAGGGTTCATGACACTCCACTGGCACACACGTCAAAAGTATTTAAAACAAAACAAATCATCCCAAAACAGGAAAAATTGTACAAAAAATTGATGGCAATCATTTAATCAACATGTCAATCATATCAGCATGTCACTATTGACATATCGTCAAAATCAGTCCACTTCAGTCAAATTCTATCAACACAAGTCAACTTCAGTCAAACTTAGGAAAAACAAGTCAAATGGTCAAAACCAATCAAACTATCAACTCTTGGTTATTATTCAGATGTGTCCTTTTAAAGAACAACCTCCGTCATTTATGCCTTAGAATGTGTCCTTCCTAGGAATCATCACCGTCATTTGGCATTCAGAGGGATCCTCTTGACATTCGAGGATTGATCCTCTTGACATCAACATTATTCAGGATGTGTCCTTCCTGAATTTGGCAAACCTTGGCATCGTCAAAACTTGACACCCGACATCTTGACATTTAAAAAACCTGACATTCAGACACACTTGGAAAACACTTGGAAAACATTATCCTGGCATTTGTCCTTTGATTTTTCATCATGTTACTAGTTTCTCAGCAATATCCTATCATGATGATTGACTTATCTTTTCAGACTGTCATGTTACTGGGTATGTGCGAGATCATGATGGGCCAAAAAGTGGCAATATGATGGGTATGTGGCTGATGACTTTTTTTTTACCCAAAATTGATGAAAAAGGGTTTTTGAAGGATATTCTCAGCTTTCCACCAATATAAATTATGCTTTACTTTTAATTTAACAAGTAATTATTATTCATTTTCTATTAAAATTATGACTAAAGTCCTGATTGATAGACTGATTGAAAAACATCTATAGCTTTCAAACAACATCACATTTTTTGAATCCAAAACATGTCACATTCTATGCTTTGCATAGTATAGGATTAAAAAAAAAAAATTGAATTTCATGAAGTTTTGACCAAGTTAAAGTGGTAGACATCGAGTTTTTATATTTTTAAAATTTGTAATAAAAATTCATAATTAATTATTTATTGAAAAAAATTACAAAAACATGCATCACATCGACATGAGTCCTCTACTTATATCTAAAATATTATAAAAAAATATTATCATTTTATTGTGGTTAGGGTGGTTAGGCAGACACCTACTTCTTATTTTTTCCCTGAAATTTAAGTACTATTGCATTGAAATTTCAAATTTTCACCAAATAGATTTCTTTTTTTAAAACAAACCTAGTAGTTTAGAAATTACATTCAATTTTCTACAGATTCTATTCTTACATATTTTTGAAATAATATAGATAACTTATTCAAATTTTTATGTCAAGTTTCATAACTCTGATTTTTCTAATTTTTTTGCCACTTAAGGGCCTATTTTTTTCCATCATGATCCTGCACATACCCTACTAGTTTCTCAACAATATCCTAACAATAGGATTTAGAGAAGCAATGACTTATCATGATGGTTGTATTGATTTTTCATCATGCTGCTACTTTTTGACGATGTCCTAACAACAAAATTTAGAGAAGCAACGACGTATCATGCTGATTGGCTTGTCTTGTCTCTTTCAGACAGTCATGTTGCTAGTTCCTCAAGAATGTCCTGGTAATAGGATTTAGAGGAGCAACAATGTTTCATGACTTGTCTTTATTGTATTTATTTGTCTTTCTATGCTTGTGGTTGGTTATGAAGAAAAGACTGGGGAAATCACACTCTTAGTACGAGTCATGATCATCCTTTTCTGCAACTGCTTGTCTAATGCAATGGTTCAACCTTGCACACCTTGATCTATGTCATATCATGGTTTTTGTTGGCCATTACAATAATATTCCCAATGATGATTAAGAGCAATAATTGTTAAGTCCTATGGCAACGTGTTTAAGGATTTTTTCTAGGAACTAACATTCATCTCCTTCTCTCTTTCCCTCTCATCTCATCCGTCTCATGATGATATCCTGTGAAAAAAAAAAACAATTGCATTATTTCATGACATATAGTTATTTCAATCATTTCCATTCACATCATCAACATATATCATTTACATTCACTTAACATGTAAGTTCCTACATCATCCATATAATTAAACACATTTATCACATCATAAGATTGCATTTTCATGGCATCCGTCATAGTCATACATTATGCATCCATATCATCATCAGTATAAACATAACATAAACATGGCATATAAGCACCAACGACCATCACATCAGCATGGCATCTCATCATAAGTAGATTACATAAAATGCATACATGGCATAGCATATAAAAGACATCATCATAGTAATCATAAATACATAAATCAAATCACATAGACATCATATAGTCATAAAAAATGCATCACATATATAATCTCAAAAAAATATAATGTCACTAGATAGAGTCATTAAATATCTCAGAAATAGAGCTCGCAGGCTCGATAGTCAACATATAAAGTGTGACAACATAAATCTCTGAAACATGGTGTTAATAAAATAAACATGTCAAATGCTCTATGCTCTGCTCTCCTCATCCCCTTGGGGAGAAGACTTGGGTGATCGATGCTCTATAAGTGGGATTGATGCCATCATCGTCACTACCACCTCTGTTTGAGAAGTTGATGGATCTGTAACCAAAGGTTGATTGTGCACTGATCTGTGATGACCTAACCTAGTGGAGCCATGAATGTGGCTAGACCTATGCCCCAAGGAGTTCCTGTGTGAATGGTGAGACCTGTGTCCCAACGAGGTGGAACCACCCACACTACTTTGGCTGTGGATACTATGGGACCTTTTTCTTTTCCCTGATCCTGATCCTATCCTTTTGTATGACCAAGATAACCTGGGCTCCCTCTAATTTGCTGGCATTTCCCACTCATAGAGAATCCTATACTGTGCTCTACTGGTGCTAACTCTGGCCAATTTCCTTTCCACATTCCTAACTGGCCCAACACACAAGTTTGCAAACCCGGCACACCAGCTCTGTACATCCTATTGCCTGATGTCTGGCTGATCCCTTTCAACCCATGTAACCTCTAACTCTTCTCGTAGGGATTTGATCTGACCAGTAGCCTCATTGAGCCTCCTCTGTAGATCTACCACTCTCTAATCTACTATTTCATCATGTGGCAATGGTGGTCCTGTTAGTATCTCATCCTCTCCCTCCACCATATGCCATCTTAGCAATCACTTTGCCTCATCTATGGCATCCTCATGACCCATATCCTCCTCATCGCCCACATCCTCCTCACCTCTGCTGACCCCCTCCTCCCTTGGCATCTCTACTTCCATCTCTTGCTACCTGATCTCCATCTCCGGTAGTCCCTCATCCTCCTATCTCTACTCCTCTTGCTTGACTGCCTCCTCCTCTCTCTCCTCCTTTTCTACCTTGGGGATAGATCCTAGGGGCACTCTCTCCATGGCTACCTAACTCTCTACCCATGCCTCTCACCATCACCTCCTCATCTCCGCAACCCACCATCACCACCATTGTCTTCATCTCCTCCACCATCCCTGTCACCTCAACCTTCATCCATACCTCTCCCTCTAACTCCATCCCTCCCCCTCCCTCTACCACCATATCTACTTTCCCTTCCACCTTGTCATACCCACGATATGATTGATATGTGATCCACTCATGTTGGCCCATTAGGATCTATGAATTCCACCTCTCGCAAAGTGCAATCAACAACCCACTATTTTCCTGGACAATGGGCATATAGGAAAAATAATACAATCGTAGTCGCATTAGTTACCATTGCTCCCTGTCTTACAACTAGTCATGGAATCCATAAGTGGATGGTGTACTCTCATGTATAAATAGACACTAACTGTCTCTGCACACATGTCAAAATGAGCATTAGCACATTATTGCAAATCATTCATATTATCTATCTGCTAGAGGCTATTTAGAAATTTGAGTCTCAACAAAGTCAACCTTGGTCAAAGTCAATGTCAAATGCATTGCGTTAAATTCATTTGCGTCAGGATCAGGCATTTGTATCATTTTGTACCTTAATTGCATCTCAATATGGCATTTTCATCATTCCATCTCACGCTTGTATTTCAACATGGCATATGCGTCACGATTCTTGCCACATGCATCAATCCATTCAAATTCGTTGCTCAAGGTCACAAATGCGTGACAATATGCCAAATGTGGCGTTACACCTATCATTTGTGGCGCGACTTGGAAAATGCGACTTGATTTCCCCCAAATGCATTGCACCTAATGGACCTACCCATCAAAATTTTGGTGTTTGTGTTGCAACACATCAAATGCATCAAACATGAATGTGAATGTGGGTAAGAAGCACACATATGCATCGCAATGCATTCATTCATTTCCCTAAAACCCTAAAAATGACACACAAAACAATAAAATGACAAAGTGGGTTAGATGCACTCACTGCTAGCTCCAAGCCCTCTGGCCATTTGTATGTTTGAACAATCTCCCTGTGGTGCTCAGTCACTGGAATCACCATCTCTGCTAAGGTCCTCTTCACTCTGTGCTCTCAAATTTGCAAAGGTGAATGTGAAAATGAATTGACTTTTACCTCATTTTCAACCTATTTATAGGGTCAAAGTGGGATTTTTCAACCTTTTATTACTGAAGGTTCTTTTGACCAACTTTGACTCTCCTTTTGACCACCTTAAACACGTCAAAATCTAAAACCGCTTGCGCCGTCGCTTTTCTAGTCATTAAATTAACTTGTTGGAATGCTTTCCAATTTTTTTTTACCTCGGGCCAAAATTCATAAAATTTCCCAAGGGGGCATGCACACTGTGTACCTTCACTAGAGCATGTTCCTAACTCATTTTATTTTCCATAACAAGACAAACTACATTATGACAAAGAGGGGAAAAATGTAGACACCTAAAATTGACCTAGGCTTGCGAACTCAATTTTGTCCATTATTCTTGTAGAGCATAATTAAAATATTTCATTATGTCGTTCTATCCAAATTCAACTATTAATTAAATAATTCCTAATTATTTAATTAATTCATAGCTTTATTCTTCTTGACTATGTAAATAAATGAATTACATTTATTTTATTTAATATGCCACTAATGTCTAATCTCCTCTTTAATTAAATAAATCTTTAAATTTATTTAATTAATCCATTATTCACTATTGATTATTTAAATAAATAAACTTCACTTATTTACTTATTTAAATATGTCTATAATATTAAATATCTACTCATAATTAAATAAATCCTCCATAATTTATTTAATTACTGATCCACTTCTTCCACAATTAAATAATTAAAATTAATTATTTAATTGTCTCATTTATTTCCTCCAAATTTAAATAAAGTAATTTATTTAAATTTCCCTCTTTCCAATTAAGTAATTTTCAATTACTATTTGTTCTCACATAATCCCACCTTTCTGAATTTAATTAACTTTAATTCAAAATGGCAATTTTCCTCCATAAATCAAGTAATTTCTAAAATTATTTGATTTTCTAACTCCCTCTTCTGTCACATGCATTCTTATCCATTAAATCTTGGCCGCTCATTTTGAATTTACCCTAATTTTTCCCTAACCCTAACTGTGGGTTGTCATATTCAATCTCACCCATGATTTTAGGGCATTTCTCATCCTCAATCTTGGCCATCCATAAAAAATGGCATTTTCTATAAAATGCCAATTTTACTCTCATTCTGATACACTTCATTTTCTGAGACACTTCTGACATCTCATTTCCTTGCATACTTCATCTAAGCATACTTCATTTTTCTTAGCATACTTTAGTTTAGGTTTTCTCATTAGTTGCACAAGTGCATACTTAGCATTTCATATTCAAATCCTTCAACACTTGTTGGTCTTGGCATTGTCAAATAATTGCTCACATAGAATTTGAGGGAACAATCATATTGCAAAAAGTTGAGAAGGTATAATGGAGGTCAACCATGGAGAATGAAGAGATTGGGTGAGATCTTTCCTTTCTGTTTTCATGTTATTTCCTTTGCACTTCATTATTTCTTTTGGTTTTTATGTTAATGCATTAAATCTGCTAACCCTAGGAAAATACCCTTAGTTACACCTTCATATCGATGATATCTGCCACCATTGAAGAAATACTCTATGTGCTTTCTTGAGCAATAGGATGCATGTTCGTAGACTGCGGGGTGACCAGATTTAATTGTGTTGTAGGAGTGCTTAGGGTGGCTTCTTCTCGATGGCCATCATAGATTTCTAAAAATACTAGCATCAGTGGCTGAGGCAGAAGCTTTTCAGCATCAATCAAATTATTCTTTGTGTGTATTGCTACCTCATATGCGTCAGGCAGGATATCCCCTCCCATGGAGGTTATCATGACTGCGATATTCAGGTTAAAGGCCTTCAGATAGAACATGAACACCATGGCAGTCTAGGGTTGAGCAGTCATATGGATCCTTTCCAGGTCTTGTGGAACCTAGTGTTGAAGTTACTCATGGCTTCATGTGGAGCCCTCTTGATGGTAATTAGTTGTTGCAGTAATGAGGAGAGGTCTCCCTTTTCTGAGAAGCATTCAAACAGGAAATGTCTGAGCTAGTCCCAGGAGAGGATAGAACCTAAGGACAAAGATCGATACCAATCCTAGGCCTTCCCCTTAAAAAAGGCATCTAGTAGTCTCAATGTGATTTTTTCATCTAATTTGTTATGTACCCTACATACCTCTGCTATATCTTGAAGGTGTTCAGAAGGGGTTTTGATATATTCTTTGGAGAATCTTGGAATAGCCTTGAGGGTGTTAGCGGGTATGACATGACATACATCTAGTGATGTGGGTGGTTGTAGTGGAATATCACTATCCCATGTTACAAAATTTCTAGGAGTAGGGGGGGATACGTGAGCCATAAGGAGAAGATTCCTATGAATCGGATGTACAGGTAATCTTATTTGGTAGTTTAAGCCTTCGGGTGGAGTAGATAAGGCTATAGATACTGGGCTCTAACTTCTCACTCTATTACTCCTTACAGGTGATACAATACCTGTATGTATTCTCCTTCTAGGGATTGAGGCAGGTAATTGAGAGTACTGGAAGTGACCTCTTGAAGATGCTCTTATTTGGACTTTGGGCATGAAGCTTCCAATTTACTTCCTTAGCCCGATTCAAGAAATATTTCTAACTTCTAATCAGGAGTTTGGAAAACTTTTGTCCCACTGGGCATGCTAGAAAAAGAACTGTTGATCATCAAAGCTTGTGCCTCTCCAACAGTCTTACGGGAAATTCAGCGAGTGGGGGACAAATTGTGTCTCACTGAATACCTTCAGATTTTTTCTAGAAAGCTGACTCTTCTATGGGGTTTTGAGATAAAGGGAGAATCTTCTATGGGGTTTTGAGATAAAGGGAGAATGAAATGTAAACATAAAACATAAAAGGTGATGCGCCAAATATTTTACAACATTTCAAACCCAAGTCATTCCTACGATAGATATAAATAGACATAGAATACCACAACCCCTCATTGTTGGAAAGAGAACGAACAATAAAGGGTAACTTCAAGAATAGTGTAGACTTTCAAATCTTTTTGCAGGTAGTGTTCATTAAGGTCCAATTAAACGTAAAGATTTCTTATGGTTAATAGAACAATATTTTAGAAATCACATGAAATCTTCCTCCTAATACAATATAGCACAACAAAATAACAACTTTCAGAAAAATAGAGAAGTCCAATGACATAGTTCAGTTTTCTTAAGCCACTACTCTACCATACGAGCATGAAACATAGAACTCCACTACTTAAATTACCCAGATATAGCTTGCAATAAATAATGTTTCATTAAGAATGATAATATAAAGAAAGAAAACTTGAAAAAGGCCATACATGCATAGTCTCAACAATTTCTCCTCAACAATTCGTGCTTTTATATCAAATGAACTTTGAAACAGATGTCGGATGCCAATATGATAATAGTTTAAACCTTAATAGATATAACATGCCAAAGTAAAGTAATTCTTCAAATTGCTTCTTAAAATAATTATAAAACTCTAAGAAAGCTAAAGAAACTTTTCTTAACAAAGAAAATATCACTTGAAAAAAACCCCCCTTCTTCTATGTCGTCACCCTCCTTATATAGCCAGAACAAAAGATACACACCACCTCAGCTCAAAATTAATTGGTGGTAGGTGTTGATAGTTGATAGCACATGATCCAATCATAGATATTTGGCTAGGTTGGAAGGATATTTTCACATAAATCCTTAGCTACTACATTAATATCCTTTAGATATTTTAGCAAAGATAGAGGCTCATAAACAATGAAATCCTAAGAACAACAACTTGGAAAAAGACCTATTTGACCGATCACATCACTGCCAGACACTGTCTCAAAACTTCCATCCCAAAAATTGAGAAAAAGAAAAGAAAAGGCCAGCCAGCTCTGACAAACTCCTTAATCAAATTACTCTGTAGTTGGTGCAATTAGCCTGTGGCGAAGAGATGATGTGTCAGCAAGGTGGAAACTCCCAAGCTCGTGAATATAGGTCCCAAGAAAATGTATGATGAGTCAACACGTGTCCCAAAATATCTACTGAAATGAAGTCAAAAGACGAAAGCTGCGTAGCCACCATGTGGCACATTGTGCATCTTTCCAATGATTCTATTTGAGGATCGGTGCACCCGAAGCTAAATACATTTATGCAAGAAAAAAAAAATGGCTGAGGCAGAAAAAGTACTTCACACATACATCCACATTACAAAATTAATTCACCATAACATCAACTATCCATTATGTCGGCCAAAGATAGACCTAATAGAAAAATGCAACAATAGAACAATGCCAACTCACCATATGAGCACTAGAACATATAAGATTCTAAACATACACACTTCCAACATCCATAAACCATTTCCCAAAACCATAAGCAGCAACAAGGATTAGTGGAGTATTGCAGACCAAAATACTGGAGGATAGTAACTGCATACTAGTTTAGATACCAGTCTAGAAAATCGGATCAAGCTATAACTTGAACTTGCAGTTGCAACTCATATAACATGGTGACATCAATGACAACACAAAACTGCAAAATTATATGTTCTTTTTCATTCTTCCAACATAATCTAAGAATGAATAATCTCCAAACCATTTGATTATGGTGATGATGGATTAAATGTTGCAAATAAAATCATTTATGTTCAACACAAAGTTTCTAGGAGACATATTTTGTTCTTTTTGTCTCATGGGTCCAAATTGACTACAAAAACACATCCAAATGGGTGGGATAATGCTAGGTAATGTCTTTGTTCATTCCCTATATCACTCAATAATTTTGGGCTACACTATTCCAACAAAGTCTCTTAAGAGACCTATGTGTAAAAAACTACCAAACTATATTGAACTAGTTCTTAGAATTCACGAAACCTACAAATATTTTGTCTAGACCTATAAGTGGACATGGGGTAACTCTATAGTAACCTATCTTGATTCTAGTTAAATTGACATTTTTTGACCATTCTAATAATGAATACATTCTTGCAAAAAGCATTAGGTCAGAGTAGTGCAAATTTGGAAACATGTATTTTCACATTTTGTGTGTCATGGGGCCTAACCAAATATTCCAGCATCTCAAGATGGTTGTTTTAATTCCAAAAAGGTATTTTTTTTCTCCCCAACTATCTTTATCACATTCTCGGCTACACTATTCTGATGCAGTGTCTTAAGATCCCTAAGAGTGAAAAGTTCCCTAACTATGATAAAGTATTTCTTGGAGCTCGTGGTATCTAGGAATGTTTTGTTTGAACCTGTAACTATGGGAAAAATCTAGGTTAGCAGATTAGTACATAAACAAGCAAAACCCAAAGTAAATAATGAAGCAAAAAAGAGGTAAAACATGAAAACAAAGAGAGATATCACCTTGTGTCTTAACCCTCCATGATTGACCTCCATTATACCTTCTCTATTTGCTGCAATATGTATTTTTCCCTCAGATTTTATGTGAGCAATCTATGACTATGCCAAGACCAAAGAAAAATGTTGAAGGATTTGATATGAGATGCAATACTATGCTACTATGCGACTAGTAAGCAACTATGAAGTATGCTAAAGTATGCCTAAGACAAGATTGCAAGAGCTAAGATGACATGAAATTGCAAGAGCATGAGATGTGCAAATGAGACCAAGAAAATGCAATTTAAGATGAATGAAAATTGCAAGAGCATGAGATGTGCAAATGAGACCAAAATTTCCATTCTATAGAAAATGCAATTTTGAATGAATGGCCAAGATTGAAGATTGGAAAATGCCCTAGAATCAATGGACAAGATTCAATGTGACAACCCACAATTAGGCTTAGGGGAACATTAGGGTAAATTTGAAATGAGTGGACAAGATTTGACTTGAGAAAATCAAATTAAGGGACAAGATTGCATGTGACAAGGAGATAAGAATGGAGCAGAAAAAGAGAGAGATGGAAAATCAAATAATATTAGAAATTACTTGATTTATGGAGGAAAAAATTATATTTTGAATTAAAAACTAATTTAATTCAAAAAGATGGGGTCATGTGACAATAAATAATTAATTTGAATTATTTACTAAAAGAGGTAAAATTAGAAAGTGGGACCATTTTAAATAAATAATTTTATTTAAAATGGGGAAAATGCCAATGTGGTCAATTAAATAGATTAATAAATTTATTCAATTGTGAAAAGACATTTAAGAATTAATGATGTATTTAAATAAATAAATAAAATTTATTTATTTATATAATCAGGAGGAAATAATGGACAAAGATAATTAAATAAATTAAGGAATTTATTTAATTATGGAGAGACACTAAAGTATTAGCGACCTATTTAAATAAATAAATAAATAAAATTTATTTATTTAAATAATCAAGAAGAATAAAAAGACATGAATTATTTAAATAATTAAAAATTATTTAATTAATAGTTGAAAGTGGACCAAAGGACATAATTAAATATTTAAATTATGTTAGGAAGAAAATCGCGACAATAGAGCTTGTATGCCTAGGTCATTTTCATGTCTCTACATTTTTCCCCTCTTTGCCATAATGCAACCTATTGCATTGTGACAAAGAAAATTTAGTCAGAAACATGGACCAGCAAAGGTACGGAGTATCTATGCCCCCTCGGGAAAATTTTCATATTTTGGCCAAAGTTGGTGAAAAGAGCCTGCAAATTTTTTTGAAGAAAATCCCATTTTGACCCTATAAATAGGTTGAAAATGGGTAAAAGTAAATTCATTTTCACACTCACACTAGTAAATTTGGAGAGGTCAGAGCTAGGATAGTGTGCAAAAAATGGTGATTCTAGTCATAGAGCACCGCAGTTACATTGTCAAGACCTTTAGACAACCAGAGGGCACAGACGCGCTGGTATGTACGTCTTACCTGCTTTGTCATTTTATCATTTTTTTGAGCATTTTTTAGGACTTTTAGGAAGGTCAACGAATGTGTTGCGATGCATATGCGTTCACGTAAGTCATATTCATGGTCGCATTCGATGCATTTGATGCATCACAACACAATCACAACTGGTGCATTAGGTTTCTAATTAGGTGCAACACATTTTCCAATTAGCACGATGCATTCGCAAGATTGTAACACAAATGATAGGTGTGGCGATGCATTCATAATACTGCAATGCATATGCGAAGCTAAGTGGCACATTTGATTTGAAAATGATGCATTTGATTATGGAGCAACGCAACTGACTAAAGATGACGCATTTGTGAGTTCAAATGATGCAAGTGCCATAGTGAGACACAAATGTTGTATGGAACAATGAAAATGCCAAACCGTGATGCAAATGAGGTCAATGCGACACATTAGAATTTGACCAGGGTTGACTAAAGTTGACATAGTTTAATTAGATAGATGGTAACACTAATTTGTGATAATGTGCTAACTCTCATTCTGCATGTGCAGAAATGATTACCATTGATCTATACACGTGAGTTTAGGCCATCTACATATGCATTTTGGGACCAGCAGACAGATCAAGAGTAGAAATTGTTGATTTGATTGGGATTGTACTATGTCACCTATTTTCCCATTATCTGAGATAATAGGGGACTGCTGGAAGCATTGGCCGACAGATGGTACTCAGAGACCTGTTCCTTCAATTTGCCAATGGGGGAGGCAAGTATTACCCTGGAGGATGTGTATTGGATTATGTTTATTCTGATCAGAGGAGCATGAGTGGTGTATGATCCACAGTGGGGAGTGCAGGACATGACAGAGTTATATGAGGCAAATGATGGCATGGGCCTTGGTGTCGATGGATATGAGATTTGGTGGGAGTACCTAGCCGAGTACTACCCATGGTGGGATGCCATGTTATGTACTTTGATTTCCAGAGTCCTGATTCTAGATCACCAAGGACATGGGTTCCTGATCGGATGGGGTGATGTACTAGTGTGGATGCGGCTAGATAGGGTAGTCTTTGCATGGGGGCCCTGCTTGCTTGGTATGCTATACCACCAATTGCACGAGGTAGCATACAAGGGTGTGAGTAGCATTAGTTGTGGCATGACATTACTAATGATTTGGGATTGGGAGCACATTCCCATCTTCCACCCAATTATTCAGCGGCCATAGTTAGTAGATGGTATGCCATATGTATATTTATATGTGGGTTCCCTTCAGCAGATGAGTGTTGGAGAGACTAGATTTTGGTAGCATAGGATTGAAATGATGACAACATTTGTCTAGAGGCTGTATAGGGATTGCATGCAGTGGGCTGATGAGGGTGACCATTTGCCATTTTTTTGATAGTTTCGATATTTGATTGGCCGCACCGTATAGTATTAGCTGATTATAGAGATGTACCTACCCCAACGGGTGCTATGACAGTTTGGGGAGCAACATGGTGTGCCTATGGGGATGGCCGAGTATGCTAGGTCATCATGAGAGCCTTGATGGGGTCCCACTATATTAGTACCATTTACAGAGTAGTAGATAGATGAATTAGTGGCGTAGCCATGGGGTTGGAGTGGAGGTCCTATAGATTCAGGGAGGACTACAGATTATGACTTGTGGTGGCAGACACATCGACCTATTCCCTTAATCGATCCTAATGGGGTGATACCTGTGGATTGCCAATTAGTTATACCACAGGTTTAGTGAGGAGGCCAGAGAGGTAGGGGGAGAGGTAGAGATGGAGGCCGATATGATAGGGGAGAGGAGATGGTGGGTGAGGTGTCAGAGATGGAAGAGATGACAAAGGAGACAATGGTGGTGGAGGGAGGAGGAGGAGAGGAGGAGACAGAGGAGGTAGGTGAGGAGGGTCAGACAACAAGTGGAGAGAGCAGCCCTAGATGCTATCCCTGAGGTGCTAGAGGAGGAGGAGAGAGATGAGTGGCCTAGGCAGGAGGGGGTGAGACAGGTTGAGGTGAGGGTGAGACAAGAGGAGGTGAGGCAGGAGGAGGAGAGATAGGAGGCTGAGAGATAGACAGAGGGATAGAGGAGACATGAGGAAGCGATGAAGGGTAAACAGGAGGAGGTTCGAGAAGAGGTAAAGGTAGAGATTACACAGCTAGAGTCAGAGGCATTGGATGTTGGGGGAGGAGAGGAGGGAGTCAAGGATGATGACAATGAGCCAAGCAATGGGGATGAGATGGATGAGGCAGCTCTAAGAGAGGATGATAGATGGAGATCCTGATATATCTAGTGTATTGTCAATTCCACGAGATGCTACAAGAGATCAACAATTGGCAGACATGCAAAGGAGACTAGATGAGGCCACTACAAAGATCAGATCCCTACGAGTAGAGTTTGAGGTGACATGTGTTGCAGTGGAATAGGTAGAGATTAAACAACGAGAGATAGAGAGTTGGTGCAGTTAGTTTGCTTAGTTGTGTACACTTGGCCAGTTGTAGATGTGTCCAGGGAGTTTTCTAGGGTCAACACAAGTAGAGGATAGTATAGGATATTATATGAGTGAGCAGTGTCTGTTGACTAGAGAGATCCTAGATTATCAAGATCATCTAGCAGGACACGATAGGGTCAAGGAGTAGCAACCAAACTCATAGCAGTCATAGTCAAGGTAGTGTGGGTGGCTCTATTTCCTTAGGGTATACATCAAATCATAGGTCTCATCACAAACATTCTTCAGGACATAGGTCTGGCCACTCTCATGGATCATCTAGGTCAGGGCATATATCAGAGTACAGTCAACCACTAGTGATAGATCCATCTTCCTTGCAGACTCATGCCATCGTAGCCTCAAAGACTCATGTCATTGTAGAGATGATGCCATCAATATTAGTTCCATTAGTCTCACTAATAGATGGTGCCACATCTTCATAGGTTATGTTAGTGTCAGTCATAGGTCATTAGTCACCACACTGTTCTCCATGAGGGGGTGAGGAGAGAACTTCATAGGACATTTCACATTGTTCTCTTATTAGACATTATGTTATGACATTATATATTTTGACCATCGAGCCTGTGAGCTCTATTTTTGGGATATCTCATGACTTTGTCCTGTGACACATGATTTTTTTGAGATTATATATGCGATGCAGTTTTGATGCAGCCTATATGCTTTATGTTATGTGATGATGCATTATGTGTTGATTATGTTTATGATGTATGCTTATATGATGATGATTATGATGATGTAGTTGTAATGACCATATGATGCCTATGTGATGTGATTTATGCATTTATGATTCCTATGATGATGTCTTTTATATGCTATGTCATGTATACATTTATGATAGCTACTTATGATGAGATGCCATGATGATATGATGGTTATTTATGCTTATATTCCATGAAAATGTTATGTTATGATGATGATTACGTGGATGCATAATGTATAATTGTAATGGATGCCATGTTTATGATTAGGGATGTGCTAATGCATGCCCTTTATATGTATTTTAATGATATGAATGATGTATGCATTTATACATTATGGGAGCGTGTAAAAACCTAATGCAATGCCTATATGATCATGTATGCACTTATGTTTTTGTATGTCACAGGATATCATCATGAGCTAGAAGAGATGAGATGACAAGAAAGAAGGAGAAGAATGTTAGCGTAGAGACCAAATCCTTCAACATGTTACAACAAATATTAACAATTATTGCTCTTAATCATCAATTGGAGGAGTATTGTAATGGCCAAAGAAAACCATGATATGACATAGATTGATGGTGTGCAAGGTCATACCATCACATGAGACAAGTAGTTGCAGATAAGGATGATCATGACTCATACTAAGAGCGCAATTTCCCTAGTATTTTTGTCACAACCAACCACAAGCATAAGATAGACAAGAAAGACAAGTCATGAAACGTCGTTGCTCCTCTAAATCCTTTTATCAGGACATCCTCAAGGAACTAGCAACATGATTGCCTAAAAAAGAGAAGACAAGTCAATCATCATGATATGTCGTTGCTTCTATAAATATTGTCACCAGGACATCGTGGAGAAACTAGTAGCATGATGAAAGATCCAAGGACAAATGCCAAGATAAAGTTTTCCAAGTGTTTTCCAAGTGTCTGTGAATCTCAAGTGTTTTGATGTCAAGATGCTAGGTTTGACAGTGTATAGGTGTCAAATGCCAAAGTTCCCAAATTCAGGAAGGACACATCCTAAATAATGTCGATGTCGAGAGGATCGATCCTCAAATGTCAAGAGGATCCCTCAAAATGCCAGATGACAGTGGCGATACCTAGGAAGGACACATCCTAAGGTATGATTAAATGACAAGGGTGATCCTTCAAAAGGACACATTTGAAGAATAACCATGAGTTGACAGATTGACTAGTTTTGACTCAGCTTGACTGAAGTTGACTGAATTTGATTTTATTGACATAGTTGACTTGTTTTGACCAAGTTGACTTGTGTTGAAAAAATTGACTACATGTTGATGTTTAACATGCTGATGTGATTGACTTATTGATTAAATGATTGTCATAGCTTTTTTTAGGAGTTTGTCTATTTTGGAATGACTTTTTATCTCGAGAACATTTAACATGTGTGCCAGTGTAGTGTCATGAAGCCTAATGGACTAACCTAGTGTGGCCTCGGGGGCTCATCGAAAGATGGCCTTGCCTACGTCATACACTCAAAGACCTCATAGTTTGACATGACTAATGACTTTGTTTTGATGACCAAAGATTGAGTCATTATTTTATTTTGATAACCTAGAAGGACTTGACCTAATGTTTCGGGGGCCCAAAGATGAGCCTTGCCTACATAGCAAATGTGCAAAGACAACATAGTTTGAAAAATGACAAAGACTGATTCACTTGACTGACCTGACAAGATACAACTTTGTTTTGTGTTTTTTCCATTTTTTGATTTTTTTGTATTTCTTTAGGACATTTTTTGATTTTTTAGGTCTTTTTTTAAGGACTTTTTATGAGTTTTAGGCCTTTTTTAGGACATTTTTCAATTTTTAGGTCTTTTTTACAAGACATTTTTTGATTTTAAGGTATTTTTTAGGAAATTTTATGATTGAAAGAACCATGCGTGATACCCACTATAGTCATATGATAATGGAATTCCCCCAATCAGGTCCAAGACTAGCCAATTTTGAAGGATGTGAAAAGGACGTGCTTGGGGTGACAGATGGATGGTATGTAGGACTTGATGTCAACCGTCGTTAGCCATGAAAGGAATGGAAGGGTTTCATGATGGGGTGTCAAGATGGTGTTAGAAAATTGGTTGTTTATTATGGACTAAGGTAGATAGAGTGATAGTAGACGGAAGAGAAAAACCGACTACCCATGTCGTCTGTTTGCTAGGTTTTCACCATGGTACTTATCCAAAGAGCCTGTTTATCAAGTTTTCACTATTGCACAAATTATTTCTCTTTATTTTTTTTGGTGTCACCAAGATGCCTATTTTCCAAGTTTTCATCAGGGTAACAATTTTTTTATATTTTTTAATTTTTTTTGTATTTTTATGGCTTTCAGCCAGACTTTTTTGATGCTATGCATCAAACTTTCGAAGATGTAGACTATTTATAGGCTCTGTCAATTGTTCACCGTCTGGAGTAGCTTGCTAATATGCTCCAAAACCAAAAGAGGACATGATAATGTAAGGACCCAACCAATTTGGCTTGAACTTGCCAGGTTTTTCTCTGTTAGACTAATTCTTGGGATTTTGCATAAGGACTAAGTCACCAATGTCAAAATTTATGACCATGAATCTTTTGTTGTAACTGCAACAGAGATGATTTTGATATGCCTATAAATGATTCAAGGCATTGTGTCTATGTTCCTCTAACATTTCTAATTCATGTAGTCATGAATGTCTATATTCCTCATCATCGATCAAACCTTTTAGGGAGACTCACAAAGAGGGGATTTCAACCTCGATGGGCAGGATGGATTTGGCTCCAAAGACCAAGGAAAATGGGGTGGCTTCTATAGGTGTGTGGATGTTGGTGTGGTAAGCCCACATAGCAGGGTTAAGTTGGATGTCCTAGTCATGGCCAATGTCATTGACTGTCTTCTTAAGAATTTTGATGATGGTTTTATTGGACACCTCAACTTGATCATTTCCTTGTGGACAGTATGGTGTGGAAAAATGACATTAGATGTGGAAGCATTCACATAACTCACAAATTTATTGATTCTTAAAAGGATGCTCGTTGGCTATGATGATGGATTGGGGTACACCATACTGACAGATGATGCAGTTGAGGATAAATTTGGAAATTTGTTTACCGGTTATGTATGTGAGGGGGATGGCTTTTATCCACTTAGTGAAATACTTAGTGGCAGTGATAATGAATTTGTGGCCATTTGAAGAGGTAGGATGGATTTTTCAGATGAGGTTGAGTCCCCACTATGTGAAGGGCCAAGGAGAAGTAATCGGTTGAAGTTCCTGTGCTGGTGCATGTATTAAATCACTATGTATTTGGCATTGGTGACATGTTCTAAAAAACTCAAGTGCATCATTTTCCATAGTTGGCTAGTAATACCCAAGTCTCATTATCTTCTTGGCTAAAGTAGGACCACTCGAATGAGATCCGCATATACCCTCATGTACCTCACGTAAGGTTGTTTGTGCTTCATCAGTGTCGAGACATCGAAGAAGGGTATTGTCAAAGCTATGATGATAAAGGGTGTCACTGATGATGGTGTATTGGGTGGCTTTACGGATAAAGGTCTTTCATTGGTTGTTGGATGGGTTTGGGGGAACGGTTTGGGACTTGAGATAGTCATAGATGTCTTGATACCATAGAGAATTGGGACCAACAAGCTCGCAAACCATCTCTAATTTTGGAATGTCATATGTAGGGACCAAAATTTATTCTACCAAGAACTCAAATTGAGGGACGTTGCTTGGAATGTCTAGGAGAGATTTGATTGTAGTCATTGTGTCTATTGCCTTCTTTTGTGCCCTTGAAATCTGTTCAAAAGCAAGCATGTGGAAGTATGACTAAAAAATGTCAACCATTCATTTATAGGGCATTAGCTTCTAGCCCTTGGTGTGATATCGTTGACTTGGTTGATGACCAACTAAGAATCTTTGAGGACATGCAAATTTTTTATTTTCCATTTTATAGCCATTCTGAGTCTAGTGACAAGTGCCTCATATTCTACAATGTTATTTGTACATTGAAAAGAAATACGAAATGACTTTGGAATGGAATCTCCTTGTGGTGTTATAAACCTTATTCTTGCTCCCGAGGCATGACTAGTATGAGATGCGCCAAAGTAAAGTTTCCAAGGTGATTTAGGTTCTGCATGAAATATGGACTCATCAGGAAAATCTGTCCCCAATGGGTGATTTCCTTGTATAGGTGTGTCTTCCAGTTGATCTACTATCACTTGTCCCTTTATGGCCTTTCGTTCCACATATTGAATGTCATACCTACTCAAGATCATTACCCATTTTTCCAAGTGTCCTGTCAATGCTATGTAATTGAGGAGATATTTCAGGGGATTGATCTTTGCCACTAGATGGATCTTGTGATTCAACATGTAATGCCTTAATTTTTTTGCAGCAAAGACAATTGCTAGGTAACAACGTTCAATGGATGTGTAATTTAGCTCATACCCGACCAGTGTCCAACTAACGTAGTATATTTCCCTTTAATTCTCATCATGATCGTTATGTGCCAATAATGCCCCCAGTGTTGAAGTTGTTGCAGAAATGTATAGAATCAAAGGTTTCCCTTCGATTAGTGGCATTAAAAAAAGTGGTGACTATAGATAATCCTTTATTAGTTGGAAGGCCTCTTGACATCTATCAGTCCACATAAAGGGGATGCCCTTATATAAGAGATACTGAAATGGTTGACACTTGTCGGCCAATTGTGCTATGAAGTGCCATATAGATTGTAACCTGCCTTGCAATGTCCTGAGTTAACTTGTTCCTTTTGGAGGAGGCATGTGTAATATGGATTTCAATTTGGTAGGATTGACCTCAATGCCTCTTCGAGAAACTATGTATCCCAAAAGTTTCCCTGATGTCACACCAAAAACACATTTCTTGGGATTCAAGTGGACTTTGTATTCTTCTAGTCTCTTGAAAACTTTGTCTAACACTTTCAAGTGATCTTTTCATGTCAAATATTTTTCCAAAAGGTCATCCACATAATCTTCAATTAGCTTGCGCATCATGTCATGGAATATTGTTGTCATAGCTCTTTGATAAGTGGTGCATGCATTCTTAAGACCAAAAGGCATGACATTCCAATAATATGTACCCCAAGGACATGTGAATGTCATTTTATGCTGATATTTAGGGGCAATACGAATTTGATTATAACTCGAGAAACCATCCATGAGGGAAAACATCTCGTATTCTATCGTAAAGTCGACAATAATGTCTATGTTGGGTAACGAAAAGTCATCCTTTGAACATGCTTTATTCAGGTCCCAAAAATCTATTTAGATGCAGATTTGGCCGTTTGGCATTGTGACTGGTACAAGATTTGAAATCCATTCAACATAGCCTATTGAATCTATGAATCCTACATCTAGCAATTTCTTGAGTTTTGCCTTGACTAACAAGGTGATCTGAGGATGCATTTTACGCAGCTTTTGCTTTATTGGCTTGGTGTTTGGAAGAAGTTGAAAATGGTGCAAGACAAGTTCTAGATCCAACCTAGGCATATTGGCATAGGACCATGCAAAATTAATATTACGCTTTGAAAAGAATATGTGAAATTCAAGTTTCTCTTCTTTTGTCAAGGATGCTACAAAGAGGACAATTTTGTGATCTTCTGTTGTAGATATGTTGACTTCCATGGTTTCCTCTATGAGCATTGCTGATATTTACTAAGTCATGGGAAGAAAGTCCAATCCTCCATATTTGGGCACCTCAGAGAGGTTTTGATGTAGAGCCAAGGTTAAGATCAATCACAATAATGGAAAGACCAATTCTAAAACAAAGAACTCTTCTTTCAATGCTTTCAGCTTGTTAGGCATCAACAAACCCTCAAGGGTCTCAACCATTCAATCTTGCAAAACAAAAAAAAATATTCACCAAGGCCCTTAAAAAATCTCTCAACATGCATATAATGGCAATTAGATCAATTGAATACAATCTCCAAGTCAGATTCAATGAAATCCATAAAACTCACCACTTAGAACAAGTTTCCCTTGTAGAGTGGAGAACCTATTTTTCAGCCTTTTGTCTAGATCTTTCCAAAACACTTTAGGAACCATTCATGTATTTAGATACCCATTTCAGAGATGCATAACATACTAGAAAACCAAGTACAACTCCTTTGGACCAAATGCCTCAAATTTAGACTTTTCACTATTTTAGGCCTCCAATTAGGCCACTTTTCCAAAGAGACCTCCCTTTAATCTTCTCACCAGACCTTCTAACCTCAAAAAATTCTTGTCTTAGGTTCCCAATCCAAGGATGTTCTAGGTCTCATGACCCCAAGTTCTCTAGTAAACCTCAAATTACAAAACCCTCCTTGTAGCCTAAAGAACTAGGGTTTTAGTGCACCCCTATTGATTCTCCTACTTCCAAACCTTCCCTAATGAAACTAGCTCCCTAGAAATATTCCAATAGGTCCAATCAAGCTTGGGGAATTCTCATCATGACTCTGGTTTTGTTTTTCCACCATTCCATAGGTCTGATCCACCATTTTCTAAGGGAAAAATGCACATTTCCTGCCTCTTACTTCATCCTCCAAGCCAAGGAATGTTTATTTCATGCCCCCTACTCCTAAAGTATCATTTCCTACATTCTATAATGTCATCCCACTGAGTTAAAATTGAATACCATAGGTGGGATGATGACTAAGACATTAAAATGGCTTCGAAATCCTTAGGACTATTCAAAAAATGGTATGGAGTTTTTGTTAATTTTAAGCCTTAAAGGTTTAAAAAAACCCCTTTCAAAACACCAAATGCAAGTTAAAGAATCTATCTACATATTAAAATGAGAAATCAGTGCATTGCAAGCCTGTATGGCCTACACATAACAAGGAAACTTAGGAAAAATAGTGCAAACTATATGAAAACAAAGAAACTTCAATCTTTATTGCTTCCTTATTGGCTTCAACAACCTTTTCTCAGGCTTCCCCAAGGATTTTATAACATTTTTTAACCTTCTCAATCCAACCAATGCCCTTAACTACTAAACAACCACCTTTTAAAAGCATGTAACCATTGAGATCACAAATATGTTGCTTAATGCAACTCATAAATTTGAAACTTTATGACTGAATATTAATGACTCCATTACATACAATTTCATACAATTGCATTTTTAGGCATACAATGCAATTTTATGACTCATTTTAATGTAAAAGAGCATCTAACTAATTAAACACAGGGATTTGTAACTAGTTGGGGTGCCCCTACACCATACACCCCCCTAAGAAGAATTCATGCCACACGAATTGTGGATGATTCGAATAAGTCCAAGCTGGATTAAAAATCCATTGTTCCACAGGCCATTGCCACTGACCTACACCACTCTATGCTTGATATTGTTCTTTCTTTCTACTTTGCCTTGCTTTTATGGCTTTTTTGTTACTTGTGTGTGTCTCCATCTGCATATTATGACCTGTCAATGGTCTCCTACCTCTTTCCACCTATTCTATGCATGCATATAAAAAAATGTCAGTACCTAACTTACCATAAACTTCATTTGTCTTGGTCTCATCTCCTTGTTTAGGTTTTCCCTGCAATACACCTTGTGCTTTTTCTCTTGTCATCAGTCCCAACACATTTCCACCATGCTTCTTCACTATTTTATCAGTGTTATCCATCACTGTATCTACAAACCTTGTTTGCTTCACTCTCATATTTGCAAATATAGGACATTCTATGGTTCCTACCATAAGACTTTCACATAAACTTGGTGTCATTACCTTCTTTGTTGCTATATCAGTCCTTATATCCACTACCCTTACATTATTAGACCTAGAATGGTTCCCAAAGTCAGAATTTTTGATTTCCCTCTCAACACTTATAGGCTCCTTGGTCCCACACATGATCACTTTATCCTTTCCTTTATGATCCTCTACCCAAGGAGTTAAAAAAAAATTATGACCATCTTTCATTATGGTATACCTATTTTCTCTTCCATCATACATGGCACACCTATCATACTGCTATGGTCTTCCAAGGAGTATGTAGCAATAGTCCATTGGTATAATGCCACAAATAACACTATCTTTATACTCACCTATTTGAAAATCTACAATAGATTGCTTATTTACTAACAATGATTGACCATCACTTAGCCAAGAAACCTTGTAGGGAAAATCATGAGGAATTCTTTTCAAATTTAACTTATTCACCATTTCACAAGAAACCATGTTTTCAGTTGAACCTAAATCAACCACTACTTTACATAACTTTCCCTTACTCTTGCAAGTGGTTTTGAAAAGCCTCTTCCTATGCAATGGCTCCACCTCTTTGGAAGTCTTCAAAAGTTGTTTGTGCAACATCAAGGCTTCTCCAAACTCAGGATTAGTAGGACAACTTGATGAACCAGTGCTCTCCACATCATCCTCTTGCACAAGTTGAACCCTCTTTTCACCTTTACTTCCACTTGATGAAGCACCAATATTGTCAGGAAATTTGAAGGATGGATGGCCAAATTCATTACAAGTTTAACATCTACCTAAAAACACATTGTTAGAATTCCTACCTCCTCCAAATCTGCCTCTTGTGCCTCTCCATCCACTTCTGAAGTTAGATTGATCTTGTCCTTTCATGGAATATTCTTGATTATCATTGGTTAGATTTGAATTGGGCATGGATCTTCTTCCTATTGATAAATTACCTCTTCCTCTAACTACTTTGTCTTGCCTTCTCTTCATTTTCTCCACCTTGATTACCATTTGATAACATTCCTTTATAGTTCTAGGGTTAGCCAAAACCGATTCATCTTGTATGTTTAATCTTAAACCACCCATGTATCTTGCAACTTTTTCATCTTCATTCTCATGATGACCAGACCTCAAACTTAATTTATAGAACTCCTCAGTATAAGACTTAATGTATATTTTCTTTTGCCTTAAAGCTTGCAATTTCTTAAACATTTGAACTTGATGATCCTTGGGTAAGAATTTACCTTTGAGTTTTGATACCATCTTGTCCCATGAGGTGATTTTAGACTTGTCTTGCTTTCTCCTCTCTGATTGAAAGTAGTCCCACCATACCAAAGCATGGCCCTGCAACTTTGTCTTTGCAATATTTACTCTTTGCTCCTCAGGAACCACATCACATTCAAAATGATTATCTAATGCAACAATCCAATCAAGTAGTTCTTCATCATTTAAACTACCACCATACTTAGGAACATCAATTTTTACCTTAATCTTGTCATCCTTCACTACCTTCTGCAACTTTGCAATTCTTTGATCCTCTGGAGTAAGCTCTTCTTCCACATCTTCAAACTTATCATCTTCCACTTCTCTTCCTTTTTTTGTCTCCAAGGCTATGATTCTCTCTTCCAACTCTTTCAGTTCCTTAGCATGCCTATCTTTCATCTCCTTCATCTCTTTAGCCATATCATTCTTCTTTGGAGACATCTTTGTAAATTCTTCACTTCTTCTACAACCCTGAAAAATGCAAAAAAAATATACTCCCTACTCTAATACCACTATGATGTAGAGCCAAGGTGAAGATCAATAACAATAATTGAAATACCAATTCTAAAACAAAGAAGACTTCTTTCAATGCTTTCAACCTGCTAGGCATCAATGAACCTTCAAGGGTCCCAACCCTTCAATATTGTAATGCCACAAAAAATATTCACCAAGGACCTTACAAAATCCCTGAACATGAATATAATGACAATTAGATCAATTGAATAATATGTCCAAGTCAGATTCAATGAAATCCATAAAACTCTCCACTTAGCATAAGTTTCCCTTGTAGTACTGTAGAACCTATTTTTCAGGCTTTTGTCCAAATATTTCCAAAAAAATTTAGGAAACATTCATGGATTTAGATACCCATTTCAGAGATGCATAAAATACTAGAAAACTAAGTACAACTCCTTTGGACCAGATGCCTCAAATTTAGACTTTTCACAATTTTATGCCTCTAATTAGGCCACTTTTCCAAAGAGACCTCCCTTTAATCTTCTCACCAGATATTATAACCTCAAAAATGTCTTGTCTTAGGTTCCCAATCCAAGGATTTTCTAGGTCTCATGACCCCAAGTTCTCTGGTAAACCTCAAATTACAAAACCCTCCTTGTAGCCTAAAGAACTAGGGTTTTAGTGCACCCCTATTGATTCTCCTACTTCCAAACCTTCCCTAATGAAACCAGCTGCCTATAAATTTTCCAATAGGTCCAATAAATCTTGGGGAATGATCATCATGACTCTAGTTGTGTTGTTTTACCATTCCATAGGTCTGATCCACCATTTTCTAAGGGAAAAATGCACATTTCCCGCCTCTTACTTCATCCTCCAAGCCAAGGAATGTTTATTTCATGCCTCCTACTCCTAAAGTATCATGTCCTACATTCTAAAACATCATCCCACTGAGTTAAAATTGAATACAGTAGGTGGGATGATGACTAAGACATTAAAATGGCTTTGAAACCCTTAGGACTATTCAAAAACTGGTATGGAGTTTTTGTTGATTTTAAGCCTTAAAGGTTTAAACAAACCCCTGTCAAAACACCAAATGCAAGTTAAAGAATCTATCTACATATTCAAATGAGAAATCAATGCATTAGGAGCCTGTACGACTTGCACAAACCAAGGAAACTTAGGAAAAATAGTGCAAACTATATGAAAACAAAGAAACTTCAATCTTTATTGCTTCCTTATTGGCTTCAACAACCTTTACTTGGGCTTCCCAAAGGATTTTATAAAAAAATTCAACCTTCTCAATCCAACCAACGCCCTTAACTAGTAAAAAACCACCTTTTAAAAGCAGTAACCATTGAGATTACAAATATGTTGCTTAATGTAACTTATAAATTTGAAACTTTATGACTTAATATTAATGACCCCATTACATACAATTTCATATAATTGCATTTTCAAGCTTACAATGCAATTTGATGACTCATTTTAATGTAAAAGAGCATTGAACTACTTAAACACAAGAATTTGTAACTAGGTGATGAAGTGCCCCTGCACCAAGTTTTCACCTACAGATACATCCTTTATTTTACATTTTTATCGTCAGAAGGTGCCTTTCAGTTTTCACCTAAAGACGTGCCACTTTTTGTTTTATTTTATTTTTTTTATTTTGCGACTAGAGGACAGAGCACTCTCCCCAAAGTAAGTTACACAATATAGGTCAATAGCAAATCCAACCTTGTGATCTCCACTTAGTATGCCCTCATGCAGTCCCATGAATTCTACAATGGCCTCATCATTTTGAAATATATCCACAACTGGCAGGACTTGTTGATCCCAATCAATTAGTTGTAGTTAAACTAAGGAGATACCATCATCAGTATTGGTGAATGGTGGTGAGGACATGGAAATCATGCAAACAGATTCAGAGAGGTTAAAGATAAAATTGTCATCATCCAACTCCCAGTCGGATTCTATCCAATACTCTCCTTCACTTGATTCATACTCATTGTCAAAAAAAGGGACATATGGACTAGCATCGGGGTTGGTAGTGTCATGTGACAAGTCAGGTGAATCTAAATGAGGGTCATTGTTGTCAGATGGTTGGATAGGCATGTTAGGGTTATGGCCATTAGGATTGGAAGATGATTCAGTCTTGTCATTGTTCCTTGGGCCAAAGAGTCTATCCCAGTCTTCTCATTTCCTTGGGATTTTAGGATTGTCATTATTCTATGCTAGATCAATCTTAAAATTTTTCCAAAATCTTTCCTCAAAGGTACATTCTCCAAGTTCAAGGAATAACTCATCAAGGAAACAGTCACTTAGGGATTGTTGGGAGCAAAATTCCCATTCATGGGAGTCAGTTTCAGTAAGGGATTCCTCAATAGTCTCAAAACTTTCTAAAGGATTCACGCTCTCAATTGAAAGTACATTGGTTCGTTGGTAATCATTTTCGGGTAGACCATACCCTAACCCAAGAAGTTTTGGTCTCTAGGGAGGCATTATAGGTTCTCGCATTCCGGTCTTGTTTTTTCCAAGGCCACTAATTCCATTGTATCCTTTTGCCTTCATTATATCATAGCCCTTTTTGTATATCTAGACTGGTAATGGGGATGGATCTTCAGGGTCCTTATAAATCCATGTTGATATATCCTTGATGTCTTCTTTTCTCATTTCACCCCATTTTATAAAAATGCATGATGGAGGAACTTTGAAAATTTCCATAGGTTCCATTCTAAAATAGGGTTGACCATAGACCTTAGGAGACTTGAGTATTTTGCTGATATATTAGGATGTGTTTAATTTGCATTCTCCACATCCTTGGTTGTAGATCTTGACATTTGAACTAGCCTTAGGAAGGGAGGAGGATGATGTGGTGGAAGTGGAAGGAGTGGACGTGGATGATTTGGAAAGCATGGATGGGTCGATGAATTTGGAAGAAGAGGAGCTTAAAGCTTCTCAGTTAATGGGGACTTGATGTTTTGAAATACCCCTTAGATTGGTGCAATATTGAAAAGGATCAGGGTCTCCATATATGGTGATTTATCTGTTGTCAAATGGAAAATTTAGGAATTTGAGGTAGGTAGATGGTATGGCTTTGAGGACATGAATCCAAGGTCGGTCAAGCAAGATGTTATAGGGTAATTCAAGATACAAGACATGGCAAGTTGTGTCTACAATTACTGGCCAGACTCTAATAGGAAGAGTGATAACAACTCGAGAGGAAAATTCATCATCATCATATGCCTTTATAATAATGCTCTTTGTAGCATCTACAGAAGCATCAGAAAATCCTAGAGCTTTAACCAGTTTTAAGGAGCATATGTTCAATCCTGCTCTGCCATCTCCTAAAACTCATCTTACCTTGTGCTTATGGATAAAGAATTCAATGTGTAATGCATAACTATGAGTGGACTTTGGTGATGAATAATCTTGACCTGAAAAGGTTACATGATGAAGGTAGTGAGGTATGCCACCATGGCTTCAAATTGGTTGAAATATATGTCATGAGGGATAGAGGGCTCTTGCAAGGTTTTTTCAAGTATAGCCTTATGCACGGGAGAAATGTGTAGCAACTCAAGTATAGAAATTCGAGCAGGTGTCTTGCCTAGTTGATCAATAAGGTTAAACTATCCCTTAGGTTGTGACTACTTAGTGGATGGACCTGATTGTGATTGATTAGTGAATGGACCAGGTATTATAATTTTTGGCTGCCTAGGGGGAGGAGGACCAACTATAGTGACTTTTCCACAATGGGTAGTGACATTGCATTCAGGTGCTCTTTTGATAGTAATAGTATTGACGTATTTATTAGCAACCCATAAGTGATTAATAATAGGTCCACCAGAATAGTCAAAGGTGGTGTGCGTATAGTTGGCACAATTATTATTTTAGGGCCTGACATGGAGGGATTATGTTGGCCAAAAAAGGGCAGACAACTGAGAGGGGGGTGAATCATTAGCCACAAAATAATAAATTTTTCAAATTTAACTTAATCTCATATATGATGAATAAAAAATTAACCATAAGAAATTACCACATCAGAGAGATAGAGAACACCAAGATTTTTTACGTGGAAACCTTGTTAGGGGAAAAACCACAGTGGATGTTAGTCCACAATATTATACCCTATTAAAAGTATAATGAAATCAATAAAGGGGAATGCACATGTATTAAGGCACATTGCCTAGAGCTCACTGCTCAATTACAAAAGGGGCTCACTACCCTACAATATAGAATAGGATTAAAATCTATAGGGTATGAATTGAGAAAATAGCTTTTGCACAAGCCTGATTATAGTTCCAATTTTAAACACAAAAAACTCCTTCACAAAATACTTCACACTTTTCTCGATCTTCTTTACACTCTACTCTGCAATCAAATGATATTTCCACATACGCACATAGGAGCACACCCAACACACGAAGCACACTTTGCACTGATGAAGCAATCACTCTTATATATCTGCTATATAAGATTTCATCAACAACTTAGTCTCCCAGGAAAATAAAATTTAAAAGCACAAAGTTGTGTCACACTTTTAGCCAACTTATCAGCACAATAGAATTTAAGTATTTCTAACTAAAGACCAATTTTGGTCAAACATATGATCTAGTAAGACTCATCATAGCTAAGTTAGATGCTTCCATAACTTTTTCAACTAAAATTGTTGGCTAAAAATGTATGGAACACCATTTTGAGTCCAATTTACCAAAAAAAAAGAATTATTTGAAAAACTTGAAGTTTCAATAACTCCCGCTAATGTAAACAACATTTAAAAAAAAATAATAAAATACCCTTTTGTAGATCCATAAGTGTAGTTTACAAAAATATATTTATTTTAATAGTTTAATTATTTTTTATATTTTATATTTTATTTTTACTAAAAGTAGGTTTTTAGCACAAAATATTAGGTTGATTACTATGCCAAGGATAAATACTAAAAATTATTGAATTTTTTTTAAAAAAATATAATGCACTAGAAAAAAGATTCTATTTTAAGACAGTATAATTTTTTTTCCATTTTAGATAAATATTTAATATGAAAGTTGACGTCCAATGAAAAAAGTTGTTTTCAGATTCACACACATTTTAATATTTTTTTTAAAATATATATTTATCAAAATTGGAAAAAAATATATCCATGCACTAAAATTTAAAGTTCTAAATACACACAAAAAAATTGAAAGAAAAAAAAAAATTACTATAAAAAGTTTGACGTCCCATGCAACTTCATTTTTTAGCATTTTATCAACAACTAAATTATAGTTTTAATTTATTAAAAACTAGTTTAAAATAAATTTTTATATTTTTTTTAAAAATACAAACATAAAATATACTAAAAAATACATATTTTACTTATTTACATCATTTTAAAATTGGTTTCCCTTGATGTGAAAAATACCATCAACCCAACACACTCGCTTTCCCTTTGGTTCTGACTCTTCTCCTCAATTGGTCTTCGACCCTTAAAAGGATTTTTCAAATTGCACTTCTCCCTCTTTGACATCAATGGAAAAGGTAACCATGACCTTTCCATGTACGTACTCTGAACCACATATCTGCACATCTGACTATTCCCCCTAAGTAGTAGCCATAGAAACATCAATCAGGATTAGAATATAGCAATGTGGCTCAGAAATTGATGCAAGTAAATGCATCTCTTAGATCTTGTCAGGAGGGGAAATTACCCCTAGCATTCCTTTGAGATACTCAAAAGTATCCTTCGACAATGACTTAGTAAAGATGTCTGCAATCTATTCTTTGGTAGGCACATACTTCTATCTACCTTCTTTCTCATTCACTTTCTCCCTCAAGAAGTGAAACTTGATTGATATATGTTTAGTCTTAGAGTGTAGCACCAAATTCTTTGAAATATTTATTGCAGTTGAATTGTCACAGTATATGGAAATAGGTTCTTTATATACCACCCTGATATCTATCAATAGTTGTTTCATCCATATTACTTAAGTACAATTATTTTCAGTAGCAATATAGTCTGCTTCAACAATAGATAGAGAAATGGAATTCTACTTCTTGCTCAACCAAGACATCAACTTCTTCCCTAGGAAGGAAGCACAATTACTAGTACTTTTCCTGTCATCTACATCTGCAGCCCAATCCACATCAGTATATGCACTAAAAGTGAGATCATCATCCATTGGATAGCAAAGTCCAAAGTCAACTATTCCTTTAAGCTATCAAAAGATTCTCTTGACAACAGTCACATGTGATTCTTTTGGATCAGCCTGAAATATAGCAACCATACATACAACATTCATAATATCTAGTCTAGTCTTGGTTAAATAAAGTAATCCACCGATCATTGACCTGTATCTAGTTTGATTCGCCTTAGGAGAACCATCATTCTATGTTAGCTTACATCTAGTCACCATGGGAGTACCAACAAGCTTTGATTCTTCCATCCCAAATTTCTTTAGTAGCTCTCTCACATATTTGGACTAAGATATGAAAATTCCCTTGTCTAACTAGGTCACTTGCAATCCTAGAAAGAACTTCATCTCTCCAATAATACTCATCTCAAATTCATCCTTCATCTCATCAACAAGCTTCATACATAGATTGACATCTGCTCCAAAAATGATGTCATCAAAAAAGACTTCTATAATTAACTCTTTATCATGATCCAATTTGAAATATAACTTTCTATCAGCAGTACCTTTAGTAGATCCAAGCTTTAGTAAGTATTTTTCTAACCTAGCATACCAGGCTTTGGAGGCTTGCTTAAGTCCATATAGAACTTTCTTCAAGCCACAAACCATATCTTCCATGTCAGTTAGCTGAAATCCATCTAGTTGTTCAATGTATACTTCTTCTTCTAGTTCTCCATTTAGAAATGTTGACTTCACATCCATCTAATAGACTTTATAGTTTTTGTATGCAACATAAGCAAGAGATAATCTAACAACCTCGATTCTGGCAACAGAGGCAAAATTTTCTTCAAAATCAACACCTTCCATCTATGAATACCCTTTACATACCAATCTTGCTTTATTCTAAACCACTTCACCTTGTTCATTCAGCTTGTTCCGAAACACCCATTTAGTACCAATCACATTTTTTTCTTTAGGTCTAGGAACTAGTATCCGCGTGTCATTCTTTTGAATTTGTGTCAGCTCTTCCTTCATAGCTTCCATCCAGTGTTCATCTTGGCAGGCTTCAGTGACATTTTTAGGTTCAATCTTGGAAATCAGGCAATACTCTTCTGCAATCTTCCTTCTAGTTTGCACTCCTTTATTCTTGTCTCCTATAATTTGACTTTAAGAATGATTTAGCTTTACATACCTCAGATTTTTTGGACTTTCACTAACTTCTAGTTCTTCTATTCTTACTTCCGCACTTGGAATTGTCTATGCTTCCTGACCTACTTGATTTACTAGAATGAATTGAGTTTTCTTTACCGAAACATATGGAATAATTTGAAGTTGATTTGGTGTTTGAACATTTTTCCCTTTTTTTGTATTGTCTTCATTTGAATCATATCCATAGTATCTAGATGATTTAGCATAATCCTCATCAAATCTGACATTTTCACTCTCAACCATCTTTCTTAGTATTCTATTATAGCATTGATAGGCCTTGCTTTTAGTAGAGTAACATAAAAATATTCATTCATTTCTTCTTGCATCAAACTTTCCTATATAATCATCTCTCTTGATATAACATTTTCTTCCAAAGATCTTGAAATATTTAACAATAGGCTTGTAACCAAACCATAGCTCAAAACGTCTCTTACCAGAATTACCATTAACATTTACCTAGTTTAAAGTACACAAAACAATTCTTACAACTTCACTCCAATAGATCTAGGGAACATTTCCTTGTATCATCATTGTTCTAGCAACATCCAAAATAGTTATATTCTTTCTTTCTGGAACTCCATTTTGTTGAGGGGTTCGGGGAGCAGATAACTGTCTTCTGATTCCATGTTCTTCAAAAAAAGAGTTGAACTCTCTGGAAGTAAACTCACCACCTCTGTCAAATCTCAGACACTTGATTTTTAAACCTTTCTTATTCTTTTCCATAGCCTTGAAAATTTTGAACTTTTCCAGTGCTTCACATTTTTCTCTTAGGAAGGAAACCCATATCATTCTAGAGTAATCATCAATAATCAACATAAAGTACCTTTCTCCATGAATACTTCTAACTCTGGAGAGACCACAAATGTCAGTATGTAGCAGCTCCAACAAATCATTTGAATGAAACTATTTGAATCGAAAGGATACTCTATTCTGCTTACTAATTTGACACTCCTTACAAATTGTGTTAGCAGGCTTCACTAACTTAGGTATATCTCTTACTACTTGAGTGGAACTTATCTTGACAATGTCAAAATTTACATGACACAACCTCCTATTCCACAACCAGCTTTCATCTACTTGAGCAATTAAACAACTGCCACTAGTAGTATTTAGGTGAAAAATATTACCTTTTTCCTTTCAACCAGTAGCAATCATATTGCCATAACTTCCACGTATCTTGCATCTTCCATCTTTGAATTGTAGATCATAGCCTTTGTCCACCATCTGTCCAAAACTCAAAAGATTGTGCTTTAGGCCTTCAACATAAAGAACATCATCAGTGTTATCCTTACCACCAAGGAAAATAGAACCTCTGCCATGAATCACATGAACATTGTTGTCTCCAAATCTTACAACACCACCATCATATTTCTCTAGAATTACAAACTTGTTTTTATCACCAATCATATGTTGTGAGCATCCACTGTCAATAACCCACTCATCCTTTTCTTCAACTTAGGCTGCAAGAGGTTTCTCATCTTTAGTAAATTTATTAGCCACATGACTAATTTCAATGGTAGCAATGAAAACCCATTCATATTCATTTCCATTATCTTTATCAGACTCATCATTAGTCACTCCTTCTTCTTCAACAAAATAACATTTCTTTCAGAATCTAGACTTTTTAGGCTTAGATCTTGGATCTCTTTTAGGAAATATTGATGCAAAATGGCCTATTTTACTACATGAAAAACATTTAATAGGTAACACTCCATACTTACATTTTCCTCTTCCTTCTTTCTTTACAATTAGTGCTTCCAATTCTTCTACTTCTCTTTCTTTATCTTCAAGCTACTTCAGTTCTTCATCATACTTGGATATCTTTCTGGAGCATTCTCCAACCATATCTTTACTTGTTACTTTCGGATAGAGTAGCCTTGAATGCAGATTCAGTTTTTAGAACAGATTCACCAAATTCACTTAATTCAAAAGCAACAAGCTTACCAACCGGCGTGTCTCTTGACATATTTGTTATTGATCCGAGCTCTCCAATAGCTTGAGCGTTCACTTTGTAGGAGGGAGGAAAGGATCTAAGTATCTTAGCCATAATTTCATCCTTATCCAGAAAACCACTGATAGATGTAATACCCATCACTATTTCATTTATTCTTTGCATAAAAGAAGTGATATTTTTCATCTTCACCCATCTTCAAATTCTCATACTTTCCTTTCAAACTCTATAGCTTATCCATCTTCACATGTGCATCTCCTTCATACAAATTTTCTAGATTTATCCAAATCTCATGAGCTATTTGCAGTCCTACCACATTTTCCATCTCTGAATCTATCAGAGCACTCACCAAAGCTTCAATAGCCCTTATATTGTTTCCAACATATTTGATCTCATCAACAGTGGAGGGACCATTCTAAGGAATAACATATGAATCTTTTGTAATCTTCCAGTAGGCTTCACCAATACACCTTAGGTGACATTGCATCCTGACTTTCCACAGTGAGTAGTTAGTTCCATCAAATCTTAGATTTTCCTTCTTGAATGTTACCATCTCGGATCACCTCAAGCTTTTAGACTTCCTAAGAGGAACCTGCTCGGATACCTATTGTTGGAAAAACAAGGACATACAACTGAGAGGGGGGTGAATCAGTTGTCACAAAATAATAAAATTTTCAAACTTTACTTAACTTAATCTTGAATTTAATGAATAAGCAATTTACCATAAGAAATTAACACATCAGAGAGACAGAGAACACCAAGATTTTTTATGTGGAAACCCTGTTAGGGGAAAAACCACAGTTGATGTTAGTCCACAATATTATACTTTGTTAAAAGTATAATGAAATAAATAAAGCGGAATGCACATGCATTCAGGCACACTGCCTAGAGCTCACTGCTCAATTACAGAAGGGGATCACTTCCCTACAATACATAATAGGATTAAAATCCAAAGGGTATGAACTGAGAAAATAGCTTCTTCACAAACCTAACTATAGTTCCAATTAAGCACAAAACACTCCTTCACAAACTACTTCATACTTTTCCCAATCTTCTTCACACTCTGCTATGCAATCGAATGATATTCACACATACGCACATAGGAGCACTCCCAACACATGAATTAAAATTTTCACTGATGAAGCAATCACTCTTATATATCTGCTACATAAGATTTCATCAACAACTTAGTCGGCCTAGAAAATAAAACATATTTGCAATGTCGGCCCAAATTTAGAAATAACATTTTTACTGTGAATCCACCAAGGTTGGGCACAACATAGTGGAGACCCAAATTAATATCTCCAACACAAAAAGACTTCAGTTAATTTCACCTCAAAGATCCACAACATGCTACCATCATCATGTTAGCCAGGAACATGAAAAAATGAACATACAGAGAAAAATCTTCAACCACGAGCACACCAATTAATGTGGACATACCACAAAGATAGAGAAAAATCTAGAGACATCCAAAAACATCAAAAAATAATAGAGAAATATCCACAACAACTGAGATTACCAGAATCACACAAACTTCACTCAGGAACACTAATAGAGACCACAAAAATACTGTTAGACCACAACATGGTCAAATCTATACATGGACCTCTGAAACTTCTGGTAGATGGTCTAGATACTCTCAAGAATAAACCCTTTAGTCCACAATAGCTGAGCTTCAATGTAAAGAACAAGATGCCTTCACGACCTGCACAGTTCCACTGAGAACCTGGAACACTTTCTTTTACAATTTTCTCAATATCCTCGACATATACAACCTTTAATACACCAAATTCTAATAGTGTTGAAATCAATGACAACCACATATCAGCAACACATCCACAAAATTGAACAAATTATTCAAACCATGGTCCTGTAGTGGGTTTTTTTATTGTGTGATTTTCAATGAGGTATTGCACCAAATTTGTTAGTTGTCGACAAGAGGATGTCTTATATCCTTCAGCACGATGGTAATCATAGAAAGTGTTATCGTCCCACTATGATGGTTTAAAGTATCATGGGTCATATGGCTTAGGGTCTTCTAATGTGATGACACCGATTTGAAGGAGCTTCTTAAGGATGTCTTTAACTGGTTCACCCAAGGGAATATATATGCATCTCTTTGGGAATTTCCTTATCTACCATACTGCCCTTGGTTTTGATTGTTTCGATTTCTATGAATATTTTGAATGGCATTAGCAGCAAGTGTCGGTGTGGTCATTGGTGTATTTTGTGGTGGAACTCCTTTAAGAGTAAGTACATGACCCATTGTGTTAACCGCCCTAGCGTCAATAGCACCATCATTAGTAATGTGATTATTATTGACCCATTATTTATTTTTCTCTAGAGGTGGGTTTGTGTTCATGTTCTTAGGGCCATATTTTAGTTCTCCTTTAGCAATAAGGTCCTTCTCAAGTTGGACACCATTTTCGGCTAAGTCTATGAAGGTTGTGCAACAATGAACTTGCAAGCCATATTTCAATGGTCCAAGGAGTGTTTGGACAAACATGTCAACTTTTTCTTTCTCAGGTATGCCAATATGGAAATGACTTGCTAGAATTCTCCATCTTTGGAAGAATGGGATAAAAGTCTCACCAGCGTCTTCTTGTGTAAGTGTGCATAAGTTGGTAATGGAGACATCTATGTCAATGTTATAAGAACAATTTTTTGAAAATATATCTACAAGTTCGTCCCATGATTTTATTCCCTTTTGTAAAGTGGAAAACCATTCAAGTGTTGGGCCTACAAGACTCTTAGGGAAGAGTCTCATCAAGTAAGTATGTTCATAGGCAATATCCACACATTTGGTTGTGAATTCTTGAATGTGTTAAATGGGATTTGTCTTGCCTTTGTTTTTAGTAAAGTTCGGTGCCACGTATCTAGGAGGGAATGGTGGCATGTATAAAATTGTGTCAAAAGGATATGGGCATAGGTCATATGACATGTGTGGCATTTTATGTGACATTTGCATAGTCTCTATTTGTTTTTGCAGGTTTTCCACTTGAGCTGTCAAAGCGTTAATTATGGGATTGCTCATTGTATCACACATGTGGGAGTGATGGGTATCCCATGGGTCCCCATTTGTTGAGATTAAGTGTTCTAATTTTTTTGTGGAATGTGTTAATGTGAGATGCATGATGTGTTTTTATTTGAATTTAGTTGGTATTTTAAATTTTGATTAGGGACATGTTGATGAGTGTGGATGTGTGATGCATATGTAGGAATATGTCCTATGATGTTGGTCGATATTTGTGGGATATTTTGGCCTTGAATATTTGGTTCCAAAATGACATAATATGTTGTGTACTTTGATTGCCTTGTCAAAATTGGTGGTATTGTCCATGGGGAATGTTGGTGTTTTTCCCTTGGGAAGTGTTAATTTGTGATGACATGTTGACATTTGGTTGTGGTCCTCGAATGAAGATACATCATTTACTTCCTCCAAATGGATTGAATGAAGACCCAATGAAAGGATTTGATGATGATGCTCCCATGGCACTCGATGAAGCTCCAAATAGGGGGTTTGAAGAGCTTCCCCCCATTGATGAGCATCCAAAGGTAGCTCCTATTGATTTTGAGGATGTTGTTGACATTGTTGGCATTGATTGTGACATGGCTTGTGACATAGTTGGTGTCCCTCCAATGGATGTTTCATTGATTGTGTTTTGATTGGATGTGTCATAAGAGGTGGTGTTAATAATTATTCTGGAAATTTGTGAGGTGGCACTATCAAATGAATTTCTTGCATTGTTTTGAGGTTGACTAGTGTTGGACATGTTGTTTGTATTGTTTTTGTTGGTATTGTGATCTAGTAAGGCTGGTCTCAAAGTGTTAATGTCAAAGCCACATGGTAATTTAGCCCCTTGGTTCGAGAGCATGGATATATATCTTTGTGGGTCATGTAGCACTAAATCTTCCATGAAGGAGGCTACATCAGGATTTTGGGTTGTGGTTTCTAAGTCTTTTGCATATACTTGTCTGTGTTGGTCCCTTTGTATAAATGGTTTGAAGGGATTTCATGACGAAGATGGTATGTTCATTTCACTGAAAGGATTAATAAAAGATGTGTCTTGGTTCATGTTTTGATTCATGTCATTTGAAAAGATATAAGTGTTGGTGTCTTGTCAAAAATTAGCCATTTGTCTTCTCTTTCTTTGAAGCCTAGTCTCAACCATATAAGGTGTTTCTCAAATTAGGAAGAGGATGAAAATGACAACTATATGATGACACTATATTTTTAGAATTTTGAATAAGGGATGCAAATGCAAACTATGTTTTTGGATTTTTAACAATAAGGTATGCAAATGCAAGCTATTTTTTTTGGTTTTTGACAATAAGAAATGCAATATGCCAAAGGACAATAAGAAATATTTTTGGATTTTTAGGAATAAGATATGAGAAATGAGGACTAAGATGGATTGAATGTTCTAAGATATATAAATGCAAAGGTCTAAATGATTTGGAAGAAGGATACTCAACCACCCTAAGCTTGATCTATGTCTTAATTTGGGTCATCAAAGGACTTACTAATGTGACTAAAGGAAAAAATGATAAGATGAAAAAGTGAGGTTTCCTAACTAGTCTTTTGAGTTGGAAAGTCTCACAAAAAGGACAATGACTAAAAGAAATTAAGTTCACTAAGTCCAATGACAACCTACTCTTGAAGGCAATGACTTTCCAAAGTATGGTAAGGTTTCCTAATCCAAAATTTGCAAATGAAATGAGGACCTAAGGACTAGTTTATGACTGAAAATGAAGATTATGGACTTATAAAGATGCAACTAATGATTTTTCAAGTTTGGACCTATGGGTAAATGCAAGCTAAAGATGCCAATGATGGAAGATTTGAGAAATTTTCTTTCTAGTTTTTGATAGAGGCTGCTGGAAAAAGATGTTTTGTATCAGATTGGACAAGTTTGGTCTTGGGATTTTAGAATGCAATGGTGTTTTAATTTTTTCTAGGAAAATGTGTTGTTCCAGGTGTGATAGATTTTTGGACCCGAAGGACACTCTGACTCTTATAGGGTTTTTCACCTAAAAGGAGAAAGATTAGATCCAAAAATGCTTATGTGACATTCAAATTAGGATGTGTGAAATGTGATATGGTGTAAATGAAGTGATCTAAGAGCTTCTAAACTATGAAATTGATCAAACATACATGCAAAGTCTAGGAATTATGAATTGTTTGAAAACACATTGTGTATTGCTAAAATGAACTAAATGAATTAAGTATGCAGTGGAGAAAGAGATGGGTAAAATCAGAGTACACCTGGGAAAAATGTGATGAATTTGGAATGTATGGAATGTTGATTAATGATGTTTCTGTAACCTGGTAGGACTCATTCATGATCTAGGGCGAATCGGTCCTTGCTCTAGTGAAAACTTCTAGAAATAGGTTTCTGTCTTCCAAGAGATGGATTCTGATGAAAATACTTTTCAGTCCCATAGTTGGGACTAATTCGCCATGCTTGGTGAATCAGTCCTCCTTCAAGGATATGAAAAGTTAGGACTTGAATCTGTAGCTTTAGATCTGCCTTTCTATCTTCTATAGGTGTCTTCTCTAGAAATTGTCGGAATCAGGTCTGAAAATGCCTTTTTCTTGATATTTTGACTTGAATGAAGGGAAGAAGACTTGAATGATTTTGAAATGTAATATTAAATGATCCTCAAGCTTCCAAAGGACCTAGATCTGCATACAAACAACACAAGAAGATAAATTGTTGATTGTTAAGGCATGGGGGTTTGCCTTGGTCAAACCCTGTTTAGGTAATTAAACCAAAATGATGAAATAATGGAATAAAGCAAGTAATAATGGGAATTATTACCTTGAAAATGGTGATTGATCTTGTAATTCTACAACAATACATGTAGAATCAGCCCTTGAATTCTTTAGAATGCTAACTTGAAGACTTCTAATGGAGAAAGCTTAACTTGCTTGACTTGGAGTGAAAGATTGATGGATGAATAATGAATAATGGGTATGTGCAGGATCATCATGGAAAAAATAGGCCCTTAAGTGGCAAAAAATTTAGAAAAATCAGAGTTAGGCAACTTGACATAAAAAATTAAATAAGTTATCCATATTATTTCAAAAATATGTAAGAATAGAATTTGTGGAAAATTGAATGTAGTTTCTAAACTACTAGGTTTGTTTAAAAAAAAATCTATTTGGTGAAAATTGAAATTTCAATCAGAGTGGTACTTAAATTTTAGGGAAAAAATAAGAAGTAGGTGTCTATCTAACCACCCTAACCACAATAAAATGATAATATTTTTTTATAAGATTTTAGATATAACTAGAGGACTCATGCCCTGATGTGATACATATTTTTTTGTAATTTTTTCCAAGTAAATAGTTAATTATGAATTTTTTATTACAACCTTTTTAAAAATATAAAAACTCATATATATGACCACCTTAACTTGGTCAAAACTTCATGAAATTCAATTTTTCTTTTTTTAATCCTATAGTATGAAAAACATAGAATGTGACGCATGTTTTGAATTCAAAAAATGTGATATTGTTTGAAGGCTATAGATGTTTTTTCAATCAGCCTATCAATCAGGATGTTAGTCGTAATTTGAATAGAAAATGACTAATAATTACTTATTAAATTCAAATTAAAGCATAATTTATATTGGTGGAAAGCTAAGAATATCCTTTAAAAACCCTTTTCGTTTCATCAATTTTGGGTAAAAATATAGTCATCAGCCACATACCCATCATATTGCCACTTTTTGGCCCATCATGATCCTACACATACCCTAATGGATATGAATTCAGTTTTTGGATGTAAAATTGCATTTATGGATGTAAAATTAGGATAAAAATTCTTATTTATAGTCAATTGTGCCTTAGTACCTGATTATACCTCATCACATGCCAACATATAGTGAAAATAAACTTTAAATTTCACTTTTTCTTGTTCAAGGGTCAAAATGGGGGACAGATAGGACTCATTCACCACACATGTCAAATGGGTCCCACTTGGATGCGATTCATTTGCCATGCATGGCGAATGGGTCCCAAAGGGGCCATTCTAACTCCTATGAAGCCAAGGAATTAGGAAATAAGGTTTAAATTGCAATATTGTTAGCTATTTGATCAATTAAAGCCTTGGGATGCACTATATGGGTTAATTGAGACGTATTAGATATGCTTTAAATGTTGGATAGGGCTTGGGACACATAAATCAATGTGAAAGTGTAACTACAACACTAAAATTAGGTTGACATAGCCTAGAAGGGCACAAAAACCAATGTGAATGTGTAAATCACACCACTACACTAGTTTATCATTAAGTTTACATTAAGAATCTTCTAGATTGATGTAATAATGGTTTTGAACAAATTTTTCAATGTTGAATTAGGAAGAAATAGGTTTATTAGGTCTAGAAAATTGTGAAAGCATCTTACAAGACTTTACAACACCTTTACAAGACATCATTAAAAGCATATTGTTTGATTTGCAATGGTTCATAACCTAGTGTCGACACATAAAATGTCTCCCAACACTAGATTAAGACCTCATTAAGTCCAATTAACCATGAATTAATCCCATTTCAAGCAAAGCGTCCATTTTTCTATGCCACATTTAGCACCCACTTTAGTGAGAGGATGAACTTGCTTCCTCACACTAAAGTAGGCATTCAAGAGAGATCCACATGTATGCCAAGCCACCAAGATACAAGATCATGCAAAGGAAAGATAAAAAGAAAGAGAAATGAGATGGAAAGGATGTATTCACTCTGGGCCCACATAAGTTTGGATCCTCCATGGGGTGAGAAGGGCCAAAACATAAAGAAAATGGAAAGAGTAACATACGCTAGTTGGCATGTACTCACAAACACAAAAGTGGCTATAGGAAAAGTCATGCCGCTAGTTGGGCTTCCCACCATGCCAAAGTTATACCTCCTGATAAATTTAATAAGGTGCCACAAAGCAAAAGGAAATGGTTGTTTGTTCGAGCTTCATGAGACAAGCAAAACCCTGTATACTTAGAACTTATAAAAAAAATAGGATGGAACCACAAGCATACAAGTTGTGTTATGCAAGGTGGCTGAGTGAGAATGCAATAAATGTGAAATATTTTCAAGGGAGTCTTGTTTAGTTTATGAAAGGTCAGTCACCTAGGGAACATTGTGTCTAAAATCTCCAAGAGAGGACCAATCAAAGAATAGTATATTCACAACTTAGGGGATGTAGTGTGTCACATCAAACCACCAAGAGGAATGGAATATACTTAGAAAGATCACACTTATGAAGGAAATCACACCCAATGTCATCCACAAAGTGAAAAACACATCACGTAAACAACAAGGATACACTAAGAAGAATGAATGCACAATGAAATAATGGTAATGTATGCCCCCCACTTTAAAGGAATTTCTACACATCGTTCTATGAGAAATTACTTTAAAGTAGAAGGGAAGAAAATAAAAAGAAAACAAGAAAAGAAAGCCAACTTGGAAAAATTTATGCCAAGTCATATGTTTTCAAGCTAGGCTGTGTCATGCCAAGGAAAATGAAAATAAAAGAAAGGTTGTATGTCACATGCGAGTCAATTTGAAAACATGTCATCCACATCTCAATCTTGTTCTTATATGTTCATGAAAGGTTAATGAGTAGCCAAAAGAGACAATGAAAAGTGACATACGGGGGATAAGGCTGTCTAACTCTTTTGGCCCACTAAGTGCAAGAAAATGGTGAGCCTAGAATGGATGATGGCATGCTTCCCCTTGTGATGGATGCAAGAAATGAAATAGTGAGAATGAAATTATCCTACAACTATTACATGGAAAGGAGCAACAACTAAGGTTATTGATGTGAATAAAGTAGAGTCATGGAAGAGTCTTGTGTGATAGTATTTATGTTGAGGGAAGGGTTGGTGATCTCGATCAAACTACAATAGCCAAGACCATGAGTCATTTGTTGTGTGTTAAACTCTATAGGGTTGCTGATACCTTGTTCTTGAGTACCACAACCTTTTCCATTATACCCAAATCATTTCATAAAGTCATATCCTTTTCCATAAAGCTTTTGCACTGCTTTGTAATCGAGTGGTTGTTCGTTATTGTGTTCATTGGGGGTGATTGTAGAATTTGTGCATTGTCTAAAGTGGTTGAGATGGATGCTTTTGAAAGGTTATCTGAATTGTGTGTTGACATTATGGTTGATTATTCTTGTGTCTCATCTTTCTTTTGTGTGAGTATGTGTTCACCCATAAACAAGGGCGTAAAGTTTAAGGATCCCCAATCATCACCAAATAATTTAGAGACTGATTTCATATCATTGTGTTCAATTTTAAGAGGATCTATGTTGGATGTTGGAATTAATGTTGTGAGAGGACTTGTAGCTCCTTTTTCAAGGTTCAAGCAACTTTCAGGCTCGGGATTGGCTTCAACTTGATAAATTTTATTGTTATAGACATATTTCATTATACGATGAAGGGTTGAAGGCATTGCATTCATCTCATGAATCCATGGTTGGCCTAAAAGGATATTATATGAAAGGTCATAAGGCATGACATGGATAGGAGTCTGCAAAGTAACCACTCCAACCGTGATAGGTAAATTGATTATCCCAAGTGGTTGCTTTGTTGTATTATCAAATCCTTGAATAGAAACATAATCAAGTATTATTAGTGATCTATCCACAGTTTCTAATCGTACAAGAAGGTTCACACTACACACATTAAGGGCATAACTGTTATCTATTAGAGTGTGTTTGATACCTATGCGATGGAATTGAGCAATGATCATAAACATATCATGTTTTTCTCGTAATTCCAAAGGAGGGAGCTCATGTTGATGAAAATTAATATTGAGACAATATGTTTGAACAAGAGTAGCCACATCATTCAGAGTGGTTATTTGTTGTAAAGCATTTTGAAGAGTGGTGTTGTGACTTGGTGATGTTTGAAGTAAATCCCAAAGGAGATTTTGATAGGAGTATTCTTTAATTGTTCAACAAGATCATACTCTTGTGGGTGGGAGGTAACGAGGAGCACTAGGTGGATTAGGAAAAGGTAATGATGGTGGAATTATTTGTGGTGGTTGTGAGTTATTTCGTGTGTTATATGTATGATAAACAATATCATCACTAGATTGCTGCGATACATTAGAGGGATGGAGGGGATGCGAGGGTGGGTAAAGGGTAAGTTTGGGTTTATTGGAAGGATGAAGTGGATGCGAAGGTGGGTAAAGAACAAGTTTAGGTTTAATTTGAGATTGTTGTTTGTGTGAAGGTAGGTAAAGGATATATTTATGTTTGGTGTAGTGATGTTGAATATTGTTAACATCCCTTAAGTGAAGGTCTTCTTTGTCTTTAAAGGGTATGTTATTGTTGTCTTGAGTTATAATACCCTCCCTAGAAGGAGAGTTCTTAGGAGAGAAACAAACCACATGTTCATGATAATTAAGGTTTGGTTCATCCAAAAGAACTTCATCACCACTAAGGGGGGGATTAATGGTTGAATTATGTTGTTCTGTGATGTTTTCCTGCATAATATTCTCATGATTTTCATGGACTGGATCATGTAATACCATAATATCATCTTCACTAATAGGAGAGATATTAGGAGAGGGGAAAAATTGATTGTTTTCCATAGTCTCATTGTATTAGTTCAAGTATATACCCTAGCAAGAGAGATTTGAGAAAGGTGACAATCAAAAGAGGCATCACATGTCAAAGCTTCATCACAAATAGGGGATTCATGAAGGGGAGGACAACTAAAATTATCATGACTCTCATTGGTTATGTTGTCACAACTAGGAGAGACACTAGGGGAAGAATAAATGTAATTATCATTATTATTTATGACAATGTTTTGTTCTGTAATGTCTTCCAAAATAGGAGAGGTAGGGAAAGGATCATAAAGAGGGTTGTTATAGACTTTAAAGAGTTGATTATTTAAGACCAATCTATCATCCTCATCATTTACAATCTCATGTTCCTCAAAGTTATCCACACAATGGAAATTAAGGAAGGTGATGTTTAAAAATGTGTTTATGATTTCATTTTCTTGTGCTAAAATGTACTCCCAAAGGGGATGAGGAGAAGGAAAAACAAGAGCCTCATGATTCTCAACAATTGTGTCTTATTTCGCCAAGATACCTTCGTCACTAAAAGGAGAGGTATTGGGAGAATTAAAATCATGATCAGCATGAGTGTGTATGTTTGTATTCTCTTCTAACACATCATCCACACAAATAGGAGAGAAAGGAGGGAATGTAAGTTAAGACAAGAATTAACACTTTCGTTCTCTTGTGCTAAGAGACTCTCATAATATTGACATGTAGTGAAGGAATGATGATCATGCTTATTAACTAAAATTTTGAAATAAAAATCTATTCTAACTCAAAATGGAATGTAAAATGCTGAAATGAAATGCAATTTTCAAAGAATAATTGACTGATTATTCTATGTAATAATATGAGAATGCAAATGTGCAATTTAAACTATGCATGAAATGAGCTAATTTAGGCTAGTTTTGATAAAATGCATGATATAGAAATGTAACTAAATGATATAGGTAGGTTAAGGCACCAATCAGAAGCCTAAGAATTAAGTTCTAAGATCTGGAAAATGTTGTTTTAGGTGCTAGAAGGGACTGATTCGCCCAAGGTGGTGAATGAGTCCCAGTATGGACCTTTTTCAAAAAATTTAGAAATCTATGACCGATTTTTATTAATTCTGAGAGCCAAGATGAGGAACTAAATTAAAAATGTAGAATTATAGAAAATCTAAATCAATTTAGATGCAACAAATGCAACCTAAATGCACTTTTTATAAATGCAAGTTTGAAAACCTAGCATACAAACTAATCAAAATACAAATGCAAAAAAAATGTAAGAATAGATCAATGATAAAGTACTCCAAATTAGAAAAGAAAGTATTCTAAAAGTTGGGTTCACCAAAATGTGACATAGATTTTTGGATCCAAAGGACTCTCTGACTCATAGGGTTTTTCACCTAAAAGGAGAGGGATTAGATCCAAAATTCTTATGTGACATTCAAATTAGGATGTGTGCAATGTGATATGATGTAAATGAATCGATTTAAGTTCTGCTAAACTATGAAATTGATCAAACATACATGAAAAGTCTAGGAATTATGACTTGTTTGAAAACACATTGTGTTTTGCTAAATGTTTTGCTAAAATGAACTAAATGAATGAAGTATGCAGAACAAAAAGAGATGGATAAAATCAAAGTGCACCTGGGAAAAATGTGATGAATTTGGAATGTCTGGATTGTTGATTAATGATGTTTCTCAAACCTGATAGGAATCATTCACCATCTAGGATGTATCAGTCCCTATTCTAGTGAAAACTTCCAGAAACAGGTTTCTGTCTGTCTAGAGCTAGATTACATGATGAAAATAGTTTTTAGGCCCATAGATGGGACTAATTTTCTATGCTTCATGAATCATTCCTCCTTCAAGGATCTAAAAAGTTAGGACTTGAATCTATAGCTTTAGATCTTCCTTTATGTCTTCTATAGGTGTTTGCTTCAAAAATTGTCAGAATCAGGTCTGAAAATGCCTTTTTCTTGATATTTTGACTTGAAAGAAGGGAAGAAGACTTGAATAATTTTGAAATGCAACCTTAAATTATGATAAAGCTTCCAAAGGACCTATATCTACATACAAACAACACAAGAAGATAAATTTTTGATTGTTAAGGCATGGGGGTTTGCCTTGGTCAAACCCCATTTAGGTCATTAACCAAAATGATGAAATAATGGAATGAAGTATGCAATGATGGAAATGATTACCTTGAAAATGATGATTGATCTTGTAATTCTGTAGAAATACATGTAGAATCAGCCCTTGGATGGTTTAGAAAGATAACTTGAAGACTTCTAATGGAGAAAGCTTAACTTGTTTGAGTTAGAGTGAAAGATTGATGGATGAATAATGAATAATGGATATGAATTGAGTTGTTAGATGTAAAATTGAATTGATGGATGTAAAATTAGGATAAAAAAACTTATTTATAGTCAATTGTTTCTTAGTACCCAATTATACCTCATCACAGGCCAACATATAGTGAAAATAAACTTTAAATTTCACTTTTTCTTGCCCAAGGGTCTAAATAGGGACCAAAGAGGACTCATTCACAACACATGGTGAATGGGTCCCACCTGGATGGGACTCATTCACCATGCATGGCGAATGGGTCCCACAAAAGCCATTCCGACACCTATGAAGCCAAGGAATTAGGAAATAAGGTTTAAATTGCCATCTTGTCAGTTATTTGATTAATTAAAGCCTTAGGATGCACAATATGGGTTAATTGAGACCTATTAGTGATGATGTAAAAGTTGGATAGGGCTTGGGACACATAAATCAATGTGAAAGTGTAATTACAACACTAAAATTAGGTCGACATAGCCTAGAAGGGCACAAAAACCAATGTGAATGTGCAAATCACACTACAACACTAGTTTATCATTAATTTTACATTACGAATCTTCTAGATTGATTTAATAATGCTTTTGAACACATTTTTTAATGTTTAATTAGGAAGAAATAGGTTTATTAGGTCTAGAAAAGCGTGAAATCATCTTACAAGACCTTACAACAACTTTACAAGACATTGTTTAAAGTGCATGTTGTTTGATTTGCAAGGGTCAAAGACCTAGTGTGGACACATAAGATGCCTCAAAACACTAGATTAAGACCTCATTAAGTCCAATTAACCATGAATTAATCCCATGTTAAGCAAAGGGTCCATTTTTCTATCACACACCAAGTTGTGAATGTGTTGTAGTTTGGCAGATGCATCATAGTTTCAACGAATGCAGTTCTACAGATAGAAAATTTGGCTTAGAAAAGAAAATGTGGTGTTTTGTTAAGAAAATGTGATGCAGGACAAAAAAAATGTATTGCATAGAGTCGTGAATGTGTTTCAACAAATGCGTTGCAATAGAATGAGTCTAGTTTGATTGCAATTTTTGGGCAAATTTTGGAATTGTTTCAAGTTGAATGATTGTTTCCAGGTCTATGAAAGGTGTTTGTTTGTTTGATGTCTTCAGAAAACACTTGGAAAACAAAATATTTTGTTTGATCATGCACAAAGAAGACAAGTACAACCCTAGGTTAAGAAAGGACAATATTTGCTAGATTCCACGTGGGTTTCGCCAACCACACTTATTCTTAGTGGATGAATCCAGAAGCTTGGCCACACAGGCTCCCCCTTATAGTGCACTCACTTCTCAGGTCAACCAAGCTTCCAACCCCCATAAATATCCCATGGCAGGTTGATCATCTCTATTAAGAACTATGAGAATGTGGATGCCTTCACAATGACCGTTTTTGGGCTAGCAAATAGAAGGGATTTTGGAAACTACACAAAAGGAGTCTAGTGAATACTCGGGGACACAAGACCTTTCAAGTGTATAGCAAGCCACTTAAGGCTTTAACCAATCTACTAGGGGCTCTTATACCTTTAAAAGAAAAGTTAGGTACCCATTTTCAAAAGGCACTACATGGCCAAGGCCTACATACCATGAGGACTTGACAATTTACACTCATCCTTTTATATACCAGCCCGAGCAAAAAATTGGTTGGAGTCATTGCCTCTTTCGAGGTAGGTGCCTCTAAGGTTCAAAAACATAAAATAGATGGGTCTGGTTTTCTGATCACCTAGTTTGCACAAGGTGAGAGCATAATCACCTACCACCTTCAAGCACAATCAAGAAAATTTATTTAACCTCCTAATTAAATCTAAATGAGACAAGCAAATGTTCTTTTTAGAGCACCAATGGAATTTTTTTCTAATCTAAACAAACAAAAATGGTTTCAAAACAAAATCCTTAGACATTCAAACCTATAAACCACTTGTTAGCAGTCTAAAAAGATGTCTTGGACCCATGAAAATTAAAATCCACATGCTGCAACAATAGATTAGTAACTAGAAAAACCCCTAGACTACTAGATTGAAATGAGAAATACGAAAAATTCTAGAAAAAAACGAAAGGAAAAATTTACCAGACAAATGTGTCACAGTAGAGTGAATGCATTGTTCTACACAAAAAATGCGGCTACACAAAAAATGTGGCTTGGGTCTGTATGCTAGAATCTGACAGGCGAATGTGTCGCAGATTGCAAGTGAGTCATTCTGGATGGCTAATGCATTAGATCTGAGAAAATGCAGCTTTCTGTTAGTCAAATACGTTTCAAGATGGAAGATGCATCACTCTACAAAGAAAATGCATTGTGATACAATTTTTGTGGCTTAGAAAACTATGAATAGGGTGTTCCGTACCTATATCTACAAAATGCAAAAAAGTCATATGGAAAAAAACAAAAATTCTTCATTTTCACATCAGGTTCACCAATGTAACTATATGAAAAATTTAGGTTAGTAGATTAGTGCATAAACAATCAAAACCCAAAGTAAATAATGAAGCACAAAGGAGGAAAAACATGAAAGCAAAGAGAGATATCACCTTGTGTCTTCAACCTCCATGCTTGACCTCCATTATACCTTCTCTATTTGCTGCAATATGTAGTTTTCCATTAGATTTTATGTGAGCAATCTATGACTATGACAAGACCAAAGCAAAATGTTGAAGTATTTGATATGAGATGCAATACTATGCTACTATGCAACTAGTAAGCAACTATGAAATGCCTAAATTATGCCAAGATTCCAAGAGATAAAGTATTCCTAAGACAAGATTGCAAGAGCTAAGATGACATGAAATTGCAAGAGAATGAGATGTGAAAATGAGACCAAAATTGCCATTTTATAGAAAATGCAATTTTGAATGAATGGCCAAGATTGAAGATTGAAAAATGACCTAGAATCAATGGACAAGATTCAATGTGACAACCCACAATTAGGGTTAGGGAAACATTAGGGTAAATTTGAAATGAGTGGACAAGATTTGACTTGAGAAAATCAAATCAAGGGAGAAGATTGCATGTGACAAGGAGATAAGAATGGAAAAGAAAACGAGAGAGCTGGAAAATCAACTAATATTAGAAATTATTTGATTTGTGGAGGAAAAAATACTATTGTGAATTAAAAACTAATTTAATTCAAAAAGGTGGGGTTATGTGACATTAAATAATTAATTTGAATTATTTACGAAAAGAGGGAAAATTAGAAAGTGGGACCATTTTAAATAAATAATTTTATTTAAAATGGGGAAAATGCCAAGGTGGTTAATTAAATAAATTAATAAATTTATTTAATTGTGAGAAGACATTTAATAATTAATGACATATTTAAATAAATAAATAAAATTTATTTATCTAAATAATCAGGAGAAAATAATGGACAAAGATAATTAAATAAATTAAGGAATTTATTTAATTATGGAGAGACATTAAAGTATTAGCGATGTATTTAAATAAATAAATAAATAAAAATTATTTATTTAAATAATCAAGAAGAATAAAAAGACATGAATTAATTAAATAATTAAAAATTATTTAATTAATAGTTGAAAGTGGACCAAAGGACATAATTAAATATTTCAATTATGCTAGGAAGAAAATGGCAACAATAGAGCTTGCGGTCCTTGGTCATTTTTATGTGTCTACAAAAACTATAGGTAGATATGGTGTCCCTCTATAGTAACCTATCTTGGTTCTAGTCAACTCGACATCATTTGATCATTCCAACAATGAATACATTCTTACAAAAAAATCATTTGAGAGCAGTGTAAACATGAAAATAGGAAAATTTTCCATTCCATGTGTCACGGGACCCAACCAACTATATCGAAATTTCAATTTAGTTGGTTCAATTATACCAAATTCCTTGTTTTACACCATAATTTTCCTAGTCATTCTAGACTATAGTCTTATGAAAAAGTCTCTTAAGAGACCTAAGTAAAATCAACCTTAAATATTTCATGATAATTCTCTTTATGATCGTACTAATCCTCGTAAAAAATATAAAATCAAGTTTTGGAAGGTGAAATGTGATTAAGAAAAACAAAACAATCATGGCATAAGTTATAAATAAGGAAAAATTAGAATATAAAGGTACAACAAGCATAACACATGAAAATATCAAAGTGTGAAAACACATAGGAAGAAAATTATAAAACATAAATTAGATACTTACATGTTGCTAATACTTACATAAAAATATAATTTGATTCATTATTTCACATAAAATCTTATTGATAAACATGAAATGGCTCACATGACTCATATGACTCAATAATGTGAGTACTTCCTACTTATGTGTACCCTCGTTCAAAATCCAAATGCCCACTAAGATAGCATGTGTTGGTTCTTGTTATTAAAATAATCATAAAAAATTGATAGAATATAGTTATTCCATATGTTGCAATGTTCCCATTGATGTTAATATGGATATTATTGCGCTATGTTGTCTTTAGTGTTGTTATTGGTGTCTAACTATGTCAACCTCTAGTGTGGTATTGAGAAAGTGTTGTAAATGAGGGGATTGTTGGTATTGCAGATGAGAAGATTGTTGCAATCTCTAGTGTGGTGCTGATGAGAAGGTATTTGTGGTGTTGCTAATGCATCTAGTTCACTTGGTTTCCAAGTTATTTTGAGAAAATTATATAAAAAGTGTACAAGGTGGAAAAATTATGTTTTGAATTATGCTCTGCATTTATTCATGGTTGAAGATGTACTTGTGTGGTTTGGAGGATATGATCAAAGGTGTTCAGAGGTTTTATATCTAGAGTTTCAAGTTTTGGATCATGCGACATTAGAATTTGTGTTTGACAATGTGTTTCCTTTGAAGAAGGTTGCTTGGGAGAAATGGAATTTCTCTGTATTTCCATGTGTTGAGGGATTTGGGATGTTCTGTAGAGTTTCTATGTGTTCTTCAATATTTTTGCACACCTGGTTAAGAGTGAATTTATTGTTTGGTAGCATTAATATAGGTTTGACCAAACCTATCATTTACTTGCATATGTTCTTTGTGGTTTATCAAAGTATGGTTGAGCATTTTGGTGTATATTTGGGTCTTGGTTAACCCATGGTGTGCTATTCCTTCACTTATTTCAACCATCGAAGTGTTTGTTGTCAACCTATTTATTGGTTGCAAATTTCAAGTGCATGCATTTCATTAAGGCTGACCTAAATATGATTGTTTGAGGTGTCAAAGGATATAATAAGGTCAATTTTTGGAGATGTTGTGTGGTGTGAAATGATGATTACGTGATCAAGTGTTGTGATCTGAGTGTGAGCCTAAATTTCTAAGGCTGTCAGAAGCAGTGAGTAGAAGGTTTCTACATATTCAATGTGCCTAAAGTTGTCGGAGACAAATTGAGCTGAAGGTTGTGGATGGTGAATAATTATTGCAGTGGACCTTCTTATTGGTCTAAGCTAGTGAACCTCCTTGTAACACTCTTCTTCCATTAGAGAAAATGATTCCTTTAGGCATTGAACCCTTGGTAGTGATCCATTCTTTTGTTCTAGGAAATGAACCATTCTTTTCTTTTGGATAGTGAGCCTAGTGTTTTTGGTATTGTTATTCATATATATGCAAGTTAATACTCATCATCATTTTTCCTTGATTATTGTTTTCCACATAAATTTGGTGTTTTATTGTATATGGTTGTTTATGTTTTTATGTTTTGATGTTTCACTTGTTTATATTCATGCTAATGCTTAATAAGGGTTTGAAGATTCATGAGGGTTTAAGTATTTTATTGTACAATTGATTCACCCCTCCCTCTCAGTTATCCTATGTGTCTAACAATTTTATCAAAGTTTTGGTTCTTTAGAAGAAGCTTAACCAATTGAGGTAGATCTAGATGGTACACAAGAATGGTGTCAAGGTTCCTATGTTGGATGAAACAAACTATGCTTTTTGGAAAGGTATGATGGAAACCTTTCTTGTCTCATTAGGGTTTTGTGTTTGGAAATCAATTGAAAATGGATACATTATTCCTACTACTCATCCAATAAGTGATTATGAGATCAAGTATGATGAGAATAATGAAAAATCAAGGAATGCTATCTTGATTGGGATTTTTTATTTAGAACTTATGAAGGTGATAAGCCTAAAAAATTCTAAAGAGATCTAGAAAAAGTTGGATAGAATTAATGAAGGAGATGATAAGGTCAAGCAAGAAAATATGTAGCACTTCAAAGAAAAAATTGAAACACTAAGGATGTCATAAGATGGAGATATTGTAGGCTGCATGCTCCGAGTGGATGAAATTGTCAATACCATCATTGGTCTTGGTGGAAAACTAGAGGAAAGTGAAGTTGTGAAAAAGGTATTGAGAAATATTCCTAAATCTTATAGTGCTAAAGTTTTTGCTATTGAGGAAGCTCAGAATATAGATCAATATTCTAGAGATCAAATTTTTGGTGCTTTAAATTCTTTTCAATTAAGAGACTTTGACAAAGATTCTCCAAAGGAAGAAATTGTTTTTAAATTTACCAAGAAAGATGACGAATCTAATTCAGATGATCTTGATGAGGTGGAAGAAATTTTTGTAAAAATATTAAAAAAGGGCATAGGAAAATAAAGAGGTAAGTTACCCTTTAAATGTTTCAATTCTGGAAGGATAGGTCATTATGCTTATACATGTCCAATAAAAGTTTTAAATGACAAACATAAAGATCATAAAGGTAAATTTGTCAAGAAGAGTTATTACGTTAAAGAAGATAGTGGAGTGTCTTCTAATGAGGAATTAGACTATTCAAATGATGGAAGTGATGAATTCTTGTTCATGGCTCTAAATGTTGGAACTAATTCTATTGATCCTAAAAAATATATGAAGGGAATTTCTCTAGAAGAAAGTCACAGTATTGAAGGAACTATGTTGACTACTTTTCATGCAAGAGAGGAGAGAAACTATTGGATAATTGGAAAAAAATGCTCAAATCATATGATAGGTGATAAGAGTAAGTTTTTAAGATTGAAAAGTATGATGGTGGTATTTTTAAGTTTGGTGATGACACATCTACTAAGATTTGTGGAAAAGGCTCAATTAGTTTTGATGAAAAGCATAAGATAGGTGATCTTCTTTATGTCAAGGGTCTCTAGCATAATATTCTCAATGTAGGTTAGACATAGGTGGTTATTTCACCTCCAATTAGTTTAACATATTTTTTGAAGATAAAGAGACATTTTTTAGCTCCTAGGATTCCTCAGTAGAATGGAGTTCTAGAAAGGAAGAATAGGACAATTCAAGAAGCAACAAGAACCATGATGAAGGAAGAAAATATACCATAAGTATATTGGAAAGAAGTTATTTATACTATAGTGTACATTCTTAATAGAAGAAAGGCAAGAGTGAACTGTTCAAAGACCCCCTATGAACTATGGTATCTTCCTTGGATACTCTACAAAGAGAAAGGCATACATATGCTATAATAAAAGGCTAAAGAAGATGGTTGAAAGTGAAAGTGTCAAAGTACATGAAGAATCGCATCAGAGCTCAATAAGGATAGAAGGTTATAAATTTTATGAACCCCCTTGTAGAGGAGAAGAAGAATAGAAAGAGATAACATTGGAAGAGGAAGAAGCTCCAAAAAAGAATCCTTAGACTCCTAAGTATGTTCAGAAGAATTATGTTGAAGATCAAATAATTGGAGATAAGAGAAAAGGTGTGTTGACAAGAAGAACTATTATGATAGAGGAATAGGTAAACTTTTATTTACTTTCTGATGTAGAACCTAAAATTGTAATTGAAGCATGCAAGGATGAGAGTTGGATCAAAGCTATGCAAGAAGAACTAAGTCAAATTGAGAAGAACTAGACATGGGAACTAGTCCCAAGACCATCAAACAAGAACTCGATAGGAACTAAATGGGTTTTTAGGAACAAGTTGAATGAGAATAGAAAAGTTATCAGGAACAAGGCTAGACTTGTGTTTAAGGGATACTCACAAGTGGCAAGAATAGATTTTGAAGAGAATTTTTCTTAGCAAGAATGGAAGCCATTGGGATGTTTTTGGCTTTCACAACACAAATAATTCAATGTGCATCAGATGGATGACAATTTTGCATTCTTGAATAGTGCATTAGAACAAGAGGTATACATTGAACAATTAAAAGGTTTTAGTTATTAGAATATTCAAATATGTTCTATAGGTTGAAGAAATCATTGTATAGACTCAAACAAGATCCTATAGCTTGGTATCCAAGATTGAATAAGTACTTATTGCAGCAAGGATTCAAAAAGGGTGCCAAAAATAATGATTTTTACTTCAAAGTTGATAGAGATCAAATTTTGATTGTGGTTGTGTATGTTGGTGACATAATCTTTAGAGGAAATGAAGAAATGTGTAAGAATTTTATAGAGGAATTGCAAAATGAGTTTGAAATGTCAATATTTAGGGAGATGAATTTCTTCCTTGGGCTACAAATTAGTCAATATGATAAAGGTATATGTATCTCACAGTAAAAGTATGTCAAGGAAATGCTAAAGTTTAGAATGGAGTACTCTAAACTAGTATTTACTCCCATCCAGTTACTAGTTGTAAGTTGAGAAACAAAGATGAATATCTTAAGAAAAATTAGAGAAAGTATAGATCAATGATTGGTGGATTGCTATATATAACTACTACAAGACCAAATATCATGCATGCAATATGTCTTGTAGAAATATTTCAAGAAGATCGTAGAGAATCACATGTGGCAGTAGTCAAAAGGATATTCAAATATTTGAAGGGCACTCGAGAATTTGGTCTATGGTATCCTAGGGATATTGGTTTATCTTTGAGTTCTTATATAGATTTATATTAGGTAGGTTGTATAAATGATATAAGAAGTACAAGTGGAGGTGCTTTCTTTCTTGGAAGAAAATTAGTTTCTTGGTTGAATAAGAAGCAAGATTTAGTGTTATTATCTACTATAGAGGAAAAATATATTACATTAACATCTTGTTGGACACAAGTGTTGTGAGTGAAGAAAAAAATGAAGGATAACAAAGTATCATATGATGAACCCATTTCTATCTTTTGTGATAATAGAAGTTCTATCAACATTTAAAAAAATCTTGTAATGCATTCAAGGATAAATCATATCTCTAACCGGTATCACTTTTTAAGAGAGAAGGTTGCATAGAACAAAGTGAAGTTGGAGACTATAAAGGATCAAATAGAAGATATTTTTACAAAGGCTCTTCCAAAAGATAAATTTGAGTATCTCAGGTAGAAGCTAGAGGTTATTACCCCCCTTCTTTCAAATAGATGCATGAGTTGGTGCATCTATCTAGGTGAGATATTCAAGATAAATTTTTGGTCCTAGACTAATGAAGGCTACCTTTTAGGGGGAGTAGGTAGTGGTGTCTTTGGTTGGTGCAATTAGGGGGAGCATATCTTGTGCCCCTAAGTGGGAGAGAGTAGTCGAGAGAAAGAGTAATGGTTGCTTGTAGGAATTGAAGTATGTAGGTGTTTCCCTTTTCCATTGATGTCAAAGGGGGAGAGAGTGAAGCTTAAAAAAAAGGAAAAAATTAATTTCAAAGGGAGAGGGAGAAGTCTGAAAAACATGGAGAAATTAATGAATAAGGAACACAAGGAAGAATGAAGTTTGAAATGTAATAAATGCCCCAGTAAACGAGAGTAATATTTGATGCAATGTTTGTTTTTTGAGTTGGTGTTTCCATTGTAGGGTTTCTTTTGTTGTTGATAGTTTTTTAGAGCTAGTGTTACCATCAATGACAAAGGGGGAGATTGTTGCAATGTTATCATTGATGTTAATAGGGAGATTGTTGCATTATGTTGTCTTTAGTTTTGTCATTGATGTCAACCTATGTCAACCTCTATTGTGGTGTTGAGCAAGTGTTTTCAATGAGTATATTGTTGGTATTGTATATGGGGATATTTTTGTAGTATCTAGTGTGGTGTTGATGAGAAGGTGTTTGTGGTGTTGTTGATACAGCTAGTTCACTTGGACTCCAAGTGATTTTGAGAAAATTATATTAAAAAGTGTACAAGGTGGCAGATTTGTGTTCTTCTTTGTGCTCCACATTTCTTCATGGTTGAAGATATTATATTGTGTAGTTTGTATGAGATTATTAGAGGTTTTTAGATCTGTTATATCTAGAGTTTCAGTTTTTGGATCATGCAACAGTGGAAGTTGTGTTTGACAGTGTGTTGCCTATGAAGAAGGTTGTCTAAGAGAAATGAAATTTCTTGACATTTCTCTAGGTTGAGGTTTCTTGTCTTGTGAATTTGGGAACATAATAATATTGTTGATACCTACCTTCTCTTAGAGTTTTGTGTATTAGGGTGTTCTACAAGGTTGGTTAATGAGTTGTATGTCTATGGCAATGATGTTGGTTGCATAGGATGATAACATTCTCAATTTTAGGTGGTTATGACAATGTTGTTGAATATTTTGATGGTGTTGGAATAATTTTATATGTTGTGTAATGTTTTTGTGTGGTCTATAGGATGTTTTTGGACTTGGTGAAGAGTGAATTGATTGTTTGGAAGCATTAATATAGGTTTGGTTGACCTAGCATGTTAAATTTACTTGTGGATTTGCTTCATGGTTTGTGGAAGTGTGGTGTAGCATGTTGATGCAGATTTGGGTTCTAGTTAACCCATGGTGTGGTCCTCCTTCACTTATTTCCACCACGAAAGTGTTTGGTGCCAACCTATTTGTCGGTTTCACATTTGAGCTACATACATTTCATTGATGCTGACCTAAAAATGGTTGCTAAAATCATGAGCTACATCCAAATCATTTTTTGGATATATGACAAACAATTTTTCTCCAAACTTGTTGAGATGTATCCTAAAAACAAAATTAGTCAAATATATTTTGAAATAGAAACTATTTTTTATATCAAAATACATGTGTAGGTTTTCATACCAATAAATCCTTACATGAGTGTATCGTAAAGGTTCCACGTAGACTTTCAAGTGATTTAATTTTAAGAATTTTTTGTGAAAGAGTGGATATTCAATTATTCTACAAGAAATAATGCTTGGATGAAACATGTGATAGTTGTGGTGACTTGTAAAGTTTAAAAACTTGTATACATATGGAGAGTACACATGAAATTACAAATGAAGTAAGTTTTGGAAAATATAAGTTAGGGAATATTGTATAACAAATTGTAAAGAAGAGGTGTGAATTAGTGAGTGAAAATATTGCAGTGTATCATTTTATGTCTATTTTTTGAGAGTATAGTGTATAAGTATGCAAGGAATACCCATAGAGATTGATGGTTGGAATTGTAATTCATGTTATGTAAGGAGACATTTCTACTTGGCACCATTATTTTATTTGTATACTTTTCAAATAACAATATAGTAAAAAAAAAAAGAGGTTTAATCATAGTATTATAACTCCACTGAAGTTTCTATATTTGTCCATATAATGTTCATTCATGCAATTTATATTACAAAAGAAGATAGGAAGATCTTAATTGTAATTTTTATATCATTGATGATTGCACATATTCTACAAAGTTTGTACAAGGTTTCTTTCAAATTTTCTATCATGATTTGCTTGGTAGGAGCATTTTATTTGCTCAACATATCATTTGGTCAGAGAATTGTGCATTAGAATTCAAGAACTTGTGGATGTTCTATAATTGGTTAAATGGGATGCATTATATGACTGATGTTCAACATACACAAATTTGTTTGAGGTGAGGCATGGTAATGCAAACTACGATGGTGTAGGAGGATGTATTAAAAGAGCCTTATCATGAAAAAAGTTGAAGTATAAAGACAATGCAAAGTTAACAGATGCAACATCTATTGTCAAATAGTGTAATGCTATACTAGCTCCAGGTATTGAAGGTAAGTCTACAGTTTATTTTTTTGGTTGGTAAATGAAACTAACATTGTGAAATATGATGATTGTTATACAATTATAGGATCGAGTGAGCTCCACTCTTTCATAAGCTCAAATATGGGTTCATGGACTATTCATACAAGACAAATGACATGCTTTTGTTCTCCATGTACAAATCAATCCTAGAATGAGTGTGAATCAAAAGGGTGGGTTGATGAATGGTGTGCAAGAAATCTAAGCTCACTCAATATGTATTATCTCTTGGGAGCATGATAACTCATAGAGATAGAATTATCAGTTAACTTTGACCATACATTATATATAGTTCAACCAAGTATTATCTAGATGCATAGTTTAATAAAATTCAATATTTTACCTTTTTCTATTTTTTCTATTTTTGATTTAATTCATCTAATTAAATGCATAAATCAATGTAGCAAATGTTTACAAAGTTATTTCCAATGAAGATAACAAAGGAATGAATTATTATTTGTGTAATTGTGTTGAGTAAAAAAAGAAATTGGAGGCCCCTATCATGGATGGAGAAGATATTGAGTATCCTATATGATCAATGGTTGGCATTGGAACATGAATTAGAAGGTACCCAATGAAGAAGTCTTATGTGTGGTTGCTTGAGGACTTTGACACACATAAGAAGTTTCTTCATTATCCTAACATTTTTGTGGTATTAGAAGTTCAATTGATCAAATATGGTGGAGAAAATGAATAGGAACCTATAGAAGGTTCATGAGATTTATTATTATTCAATACTTGAAAAAATAAAGAGTGGAGTAGATACACATGGTTTGTTGGATTGATTGTAAATGAAAAACTTTGTAATTTCAAGCTGATTTTCATATTTTTAAATAAGAGCACCTAATATATTATAATATATTTTTTTTAAATATTCTCATATCTTACTTATATCCTAGAATTTTATTTAGGAAGACCTCAAAGTTTTATAAAAACCTATCCACATGTCCATTTATCATAATATCAAAGTTAAAAAATAACCATACCTACCATTGTTGCCTTATCACATTTATAGTGTACAATGTTCTATAACTTCTCTTAATTGAAAAAATAAGTAAGAAGAAGGGGTATGTGTAGGATCATGGTGGGCCAAAAAGTGGTGATATTATGGGTATGTGGCTGACGAATATTTTTTTAAGAAAAATTGATGAAACAAAAAGGGTTATTCTTAGGTTTCCACCAATATAAATTATGCTTTACTTTGAATTTAATAAATAATTATTATTCATTTTCTTTTTGAATTATGACTAAAGTCTTGATCGATAGGTTGATTGAAAAACATCTATAGCTTTAAAACGGTATCGCATTTTTTGAATCCAAAAGATGTGTCACATTCTATCTCTCTGCACCTATACAGTTCTAAAGAAAAATTAAATTTCATGAATTTTTATTAAAATTAAAGGGTGGGTGGAACCTCTGAATTTTTATATTTTTAAAATTTGTAATTAAAAATAATAATTAATTATTTGCTCAAGGAAAAAATTACAAAAATATGCATCACATCCAGAACATGAGTCTATACCTGTAATAAAATCACCTAAAATATTCATTTTATTGTGGTTATGGTGGTTAAGTGTGAGCCACCTACTTCTTATTTCCCTAAAATTTAAGTACTCTTGCATTGAAATTTAAAATTTTCACCAAATAGGAGATTTTAGAGAAAAAATAAGCCTAGTAGTTTAGAAACTACATTCAATTTGCTACAGATTCTATTCTTACATATTTTTGAAATAATATAGATAAATTATTATAATTTTTACATCAAGTTGCCTAACTCTGATTTTTCTAAATTTTTTGCCACTTAAGGGCCTATTTTTTCCATGATGATCCTGCACATACCTGAAGACAAACCCAAAAACTCCATATAAATTTATAGTTTTTATTTCCTTTAATTGGATAAAATTTATTTTAGGCTAATATCACTTCTAATTCCATAACCCAACAATTTAGCTCCTACACAAGGTTACTTTCTATATTTTCTAGACACCATAACATGGGAAACTATGAAATGAAGCCCTTATTCTACCAAGATCAATCCTATGTTTTATTTTAGAGTTAATCCATGTAATACCCCTCCTCTTACTGTTTGGATTTACTATTTTCTATGCTTTGTTTGATACCTTGATACTATGATGGTACTGTTATTGTGTGTTTTGGATAGTTAGGCATTGATGATGATGTTATTCCATTAGTGAACATGATTATTTCATATGACATTATGGTTGGAGATATTAGCTGATTTTCAGAATTACATTATGATGCAGTGTTTTTATAAATTATGTTATGAAATGAATTGCTAGTTTAGAAATGTTATTTTATCAGTTATATTATAATTGTTAGGATAGATGTGATGAAGGATAGTGTAGCATCACTCATTTGCAAGTGCTCTGTTACGTTGCAATTCCTTCTCACAATGCAATGCTTTGATTTTATATATATGTATGCACATGTACACGACTTAGTTTGTATGTAGGTATTGCAGGTACAAGTCTCGATTCCACCTGCTTCAGCAGGACAGGGCGAGCACCAATAGCCCAACGGTTAAATGTTGAAACAGAGGTGACGATGAAGTCATCTTGTCCCATGGTGTCATACCATCTTGTTTGATTGGTATTGTACGTTTTTTGTAGTTGTCGTTATTGTGGTTTGTGGTTGTGTTATGTCCTATTTTAATAATGTGGGTATTTTATAAGTTGTGATTTATTTTATTTAAATGATGGAAATGATTGTTTATTTTAATGTTAGAATTATTTGTATTTAAATATTTAAATGTTTTATTTTATTTTAAAAAGGTCATGTGTTTTATTAAATGATAACTAAAATATTAAATTGTGTTTTATTATTTTAATTAATTATCTTGTTGAGGATAATTGTTAGAATAAATTATTTAAATTAATTAGATAATGTGCTTTGCAAGTAAAGTTGTAAAAAACGGAAATTAAAATAAAAAGTATTGTAAATAGAAAAGTAAATAAATAAAAGAATGAAAAAGTTGTGAGAATGAATGAGAATTGAGATCTAACTGAAAAGCTTTCTTTTAAAGAATTAATTTCTTTTATTGAGGATTTTTGTGAGCTTTTGGAAGAAATTGAGAATATCTTTTATTTAATTAAGAATTTTGTAAGTTTTTCACACACAGAGGATTATTGAGATAGGGGTTGCACAAGTTAATTGTTATGTATTTTTTTGAATCTTTTAAAGTTTGGGGAAAAAGATAATTTCATTATTTTGCTTGCTATATTTTGAGGAGAAGTTTTAGAAAGGGATTTGCAATCTTTTGCTCGTATTATTCTAGAGAGTTTTCTGAACAAAGAATCGGATTCGAGTTCGAGTACGAAATTTTGAAGAGGAGATTTTGAAGCAGGAACAAGGAGCTCTTCATAGAGGCCATCAGAATCAAACAAGCTTCATCAGATTCTTGAGAGCGTATGACTACAAGTTCCATCCTCTCTCTTCTTAATTGTTTTTGAAATCTGTAAAAAGAGAATAGAAATGTGTTTTAGAATCAATCTTTGCTTATAAAAGAAAATCTTTCTGAGAATTAGATAAAATGGAAGGTTGGGGATAAACAAACAGAAAGAAATTTCGTTGAATTCCGTTTGAATGTGCCCTATTTCTCTTTATTATTTTATTGTGGAAAAAGATCAATCTTTCTATTTATTGAGTTTTGAAATATTGTTCATATATATATATATATATTTATAAATATTATATTTGTTTTTCTTTAAATTTATATTTTTACGAGTTCGTATTTTTTCTTTGGGCGAAGGCTGAGATTAAATACATTAAGCACTATTATTTTCATGGATGAGATTTTACTTTATGTTTTTTTAAAAAAATTAAAATCAAAAATTTTTTAGAGGAATCAAAAAATTTATTTTGTATTGGGGTTTGGGGAGGGAACGGCAGGCCGTACCCACCCCACCCCCCTGTGGCAAGGACTGGCCACAGCAGTTTGCGGACTGCTGTGCGCGGCAGTCCTACGGACTGCCGTGCGCAACAGTCACAAGGACTGTCGTAGGCAGTCCTCTCTGCCCTGCGTGCCAGTAAGGCCGTCGGCCTTGTTTTAAATGCATCCTTTTGTTTTTTTATTTATATATATAAATATATATATTAATTAAAAAAAAAGTAATTATAATTATTTTATGTAATATTATTTTATTATATTTTTTAAATGTAATTTTTTTTGTATTTTATTCAAAATGTTAAATAATGCTTATATATAGATATTTATATATTTAGAGGGCATTATTTTATCATTTGTTATGTTGAACAAATAATTTAAACTTAAAGTTAGCCTTATTTTGTATTGTAGATGGACTATATTGAATTAGTTGTATTTCATTTTGTTTGAAAATGAGAATCTTGTATTTATTTATTTTTGTAACGTTTTGCAAATGGGTGAAATTGATTTAATTGAATGATTGGGAGTGAATTACATTAATTTGGTGTAGTCTTGCAAATTGTATTTGAGTTTTCATTTCCGTTATGGTTGTCATTTAGTGATGTCCATGTGGGAACCCTATTGTCTTGCAAGCCTTGTTCCAAAGGCATGTTTTGTTTCGAATGTTACCCTCGTCTTGGTTATACTTTTGGAATTTAAACTTATTGTTTTTGTGCTTGGAAGGGTTGAACGGTTGTTAAGACTTTTGGTTATGAGTTATCGCGAGAGGGTTAATGCCTTGCATGAGCTTGTTTTGAGTATTATTCTTTATATTTTTTAGTTCAACCCTTGCCTAGTTTTGATTTATGTTAGGGGTCATAGGGAGAGTGGCTCTTCATGGGCATCGGCGCCTCGGAAGGAGGAAGAGCTCAGGGGAACCAACGTAAGAGTAGTTAAACAAGTGATAACCTAAAAATAGAATTTAGGGGGATGGGTAGTAAAACACAAAAAATAATAAACATTGGAATCCTCGTCTATGCATTAGGGTTATCATAGGCTAATGATAGACTGAGAAGGCCATGGTTGGCAAAGTCGTAATCTCGTCTTCATGAGAGGTTATCGACTCCGCATGAGCTACCCTATGGTGTCGGCGCCTCAAGTAGGAGGAAGGGCTAGGAGATCCATAGATGGGTGTCGGCGCCTCAGTTGGAGGAAGGGCTAGGGGATCCCATGAGAGCTATGAGATGACACTCTCCACTTGACACTCATTTTCCTTTTTGCTTATTGCCTCTGGAAATGTATTTTTGATGTTGTATCAGTTCTATTGGATTTGTACTCTTATTGTTGATTTAGATCCTTGTGAAAATGATTGATGAATGTTCTTTGGTGACTTGTTTAATTGTTATTGCTTTATTTATTTGTGATGAGTTTTTGTAGCTTTGTCTTATTATGTGGATTCATGAATGTTGTTGATTATGTCAATTGTAAACCTTGAGTTTGTATCTGTTATTGTACTATGTTGTTCATGGAGTCAATTTGACAATCATGGTCGAGTTAACTTCCTTGTCACCTTTGAGTATGGGGGGTGAGTTATTTATAATTCACATGGTTGGGTGGAATGTGCTCCGCACCCGTTGGGTTCCCCATCAGTGTCCTATCTTCTCAGCATATCTATAGCTAGAGTTGTACCAGTGTTCCCTTGTTATTCAGATGTTGGTGTAATTTGTATCATCCCACATGTTTGGGAAATTCATTGTAATTCTTATATCAAAGCTTGTAATGTAATATTATAATGAGGATGTAATAGTTAGGATAATTTATAACCTCCTTAAGAGATTCTTATGATTGTATTAAGTGGTGTATTAATATTCTTTCTCTTGGTTCATGGATGTACTTTTATTCATGGGTATTAAAATATAATGGATATGTGTTATTATTATCTTTACTTTCGTTTAAATGGTTGCAATGTAATCTCGCGTGCCCCAGAGAACTAAGTGTAATAGTGTAATGTAATGTGTTATGTAATTAATATGTAAATGTAATTAATGTACAAATGCATGTTTACTTTATGTATTATTTAAAAAAAAATTGTTGTGCAATGTTGATTCTCTGGGGTTTGCACGACGAGCGTTAGAATCCATTTATCACTCAAAAATATTGGACTTTAATATTTCTTTATTATAGGTTTGAGGGTTAACCTAGGATTCCCTTGCATCATACCCTCTTATCTATATCTACTTTTCTCTAATACCTGACCCCCCCTATATCATGGATCACCCCATTCTAGGAATCTATTACCTTCACTCTTCCATAGTCCACACATAGCCAAAAAATATCCACATTGACTCACCATGTCCCATCCACCTCCACCATATAATTCTGCACTTTATCCCAACCACTTTCTTGTGTAAGCATGCCACTTATTTTATCCATCCATCTCCAAACCATTTGATACTTATGAGATACTTAAATGTGAAATGCATTTGTTTTCTTAAATCCATGTTCTATATTACTCCTCCCTACAATTCTAGTGATTCCCCTATTCTCCTTTGTAATCTCCACATAGTGATCCTCATCCTTAATAGAATCAATAATTCCCACCTTGTCTTATCCCATGGAAATTCCTCCATAACTTCTATGCACTCATTTCTCTTTCTTTGCATGAATTCTAATTATAGTTTAGATAAATCTTTAACCTTATATATTTTTAATATAGTGTTGTCATTTATGTCAAAGTGGTGTGATTGATTGATGCCATATTTGTAAAAATAGTATATTAGTTACAAATTATCATTGATGTCATATTTGTAAAAAGAGTATAACAGTTTTGTCTATTGTAGTTGTTGTAGAATGTTAATGTTACCATTATTGTAAAAGGACAATGTGAGAAGTTAGGGTACATATGGAATTGGTGGTTCCTATTTTTCTACCACCTTTGCAAAATTTGGGAAGTGTTTGTGGTAATTTTTTGAGGTTTATTGTTTAAAATTAAAATATGAATAGTTCTAAACTATCATTATTTTTAGTACCACATTCTACTGATGTTAACTTTGTTATAACTTACAATTTGGAAGATAAGTAAGACTACACATGAGGTATCTTAATCTAGAGTTTCAAAAGATTTAAATCACAAAGTTGTAAGATAGAAGTGACAGAGTAAAGTCCATATTTATTGGTTGAGTGTGAGTAATGTCTGTGTTTTTGTGCTAGAGAAGGGAAGCATGCACCAATGTAAAATAGGACTAGTTAAGATAGTGGTAGAACTAACATGACATCATCTTACACATGTAGTAATGCATTTATTTTTGGGATGAGCCAACTACACATTTCATATCATTTTGAATTAAGATAATTTATCCTTGGATGACATGGCTAATTTTGGTTGGTGTTAAAGGGTTCATGGATAAAGTTTAGATGGTGTTAACATGTTGGAATATATGTATATTGTGAATCATTTTATGAAAACAATGGAGTGATTGTAGGGGAGTGTGTGATGAAAGTGTTATGAGTGTGGAGTGAATTGACATGTTGAGAAAAATTGAGATATCATTAGAGGGTGTGTTGACCTATTGATGTAGAGCACATTAAGTGAAAGTAAATCTATGTTTCATTTTATAATATGAGGTTGAAGCCTCTTAATTTGATTTGATGCTCAGTGACTATTTTAAAGCTCAATATTAGGGGATTGGTGTCTCCTATAGGTTGGTTCCTATAGATCAGAATTCAAGGAGATTGGTATCTCTTGTAGGTTGGTTCCTGCAAGTCAAATTCAAGGGGATTAGTGTCTCCCTTCAAGGTTGTAATTCACATGGGTTGGTGCTTACAAAATTACTATAAGTTGTATATTATTTTTGTGAGGCTAGATTTGGGTAGTAGTTCCAAGTATCTTTTATCACTATAGTTTTCTCTTTTGGGTTTCCATGTAAATATGTTGTTCTCTTGTGTGGATGTGTTCATTAATTTCATTACCACTAATTATATTTTCATAGTTTTATGAATATGGTGATTTAAAGTAAAAGTGTCAAATATTGATTCACCCTCCTCTCAATAATTGTGTGTCTAACAATTGGTATCATAGCTAAGTTCCTTGGTGAAGCTTAACAACTTGAGGTAGATTTGGGAAGTAACACATGGAAAGACAAGAAGGTTTTTCTTCAAACAAGATTCCACTATTTTATGGATCCAATTATGCCTTCTAGAGTGTAAGAATGGAAGCCTACTTGATGGAATTAAGGTTTGATGCTTGGAAATCTATTGTAGATGGATATGAAATTATTGAGAATCCTCCAAGAGATCATGCAAGAAAGAAGCTTGTGAGAGTAATGCTAAAGCAAAGAATGCTATTTTATGTGGGTTATGTAAATTTGAGTTTTTCAAGATAATACACTACAAGACAACAAAGGAGATTCAGGACAAGCTTCACAATATTTATGAAGGTGATGACAAAGTCAAGCAAGCCAAAATTTAGACCTATTGAGGATAATTTGAGAGTCTCAAGATGAAGGAAGAAAAGAATATTACTACATACCTTCTTTGAGTGGATGAAGTTGTCAATACCATTAGAGGACTTGGTGAAGAAGTGAAAGAGCCAATAACTCTAAAATCATGAAATTTGTATTCAACATTTTATAGATACCATATTAATCAAAACCTATTTTTTAAATAATTAATTAATTAATTCGATAGATAAATTAGTTTATTTATATGGAAGAGAAGGTTAAAGTTAACTATAAGAGATCTCTTATTTAATTTTATTAATATGAGTAATTTTAATTATATTACCTCGCTCAATTAATTTAGAAGGAATTTAACTTAATCTTACAATTTCCTTTCTCAAATCAGTAAATTTTTTTTAAGTTGATTAAATTATTCCTTAAGTAAGAAAAGAGAAAAAAAATTTAAAAGAATGTTTAGGATTTTATAAATGGACAAGCTTTTAATCTCATTCACTGGACGAGACAAAAGTATAGCCCTTGGATTTATAGTATTGTAAGAAAACCCTAATCCAAAAGGAATAAACAAACTATTCCTTTTTAATTTTTTTGTTCTTATTTGTTCTATTGTAGGTTGGAGAAGGTAAAAATTTAAAGAGAAAGTTTTATGCAATAGGCTTTAATTTACCCAAAAAAAATTGCACTAACTCATTTTGATATGCAAGCATCCTCTCCCAAATTTTTAAGATATTTTTTAAATGTAATTTTATTTTGATCTTTTCCATGGCAACTCAATAACCACATCTAAACAAGGGTTGCAACTCCAAAAAAGGCATTAGTCTCTACACATACTCTCTTTTTAAAAATGAAATAATATGTTATTTTCAATTTTTATTCTACTCAAAAATAGAGATAGATGTATACATGTATATAAATCATATTTTTTCTACTAGATTTCAATAGGGTTTCGTTGAATATAAATTTCATTTATTACCGTGATAAGATTTTTTTTTTTTTGAGTGTCAAGCAACAAAGCATAAAGGATACATATAATTTTTAGTCCCCTAATAGAGACCATTGCATAATGCCAAGATTTTTTAATATTATATGGGTTTTGGCCCCCTCACAGGGGAGGCCATGTCTCCCCATGGGAGATAAGATCTCCAAAATGGTAGTACGATAGGGTCTATCCTTGTTTGTGTCCACCACTTCCATTTGTATTTTATTTTATAATTTTTTTAAACATTTCTTTTATTAAGACTAGTCTCCCATAAAAAAAAAAAAATTTTTTATTCTAGTTTATTAATTTCTAATTTATATTCTTTAAGTTGATCTTTATAATTATTTATTTATTAGAAGTAAATAAAAAACCTAAACATAATTTTGCATTTAGGTATAAAAATTATATGTATTAAATTTTTATTTATATTTTTTGAACTAATACTTATAATACATAAATAAATAAAAACTGAACACAAATTCTCATTTAAGTATTAAATTATATATAAAAATATTGTGTGTAAAAATATACCTCTATTAAATAGAGACATTTAAATGGAATTTATTCGTAAGAAGATATAATTTTGGTTGTATATAAATTGTAATACCCCCATGTTACTAATACTTGTATTATTATTTCTTACTCTTATGTGTGAGCTTGATTCTATTCTCTATTGGTGATTAGTTCACCGTCTTGGTGTGGGTGGATGCCTCCCGTATTAGGGAATCTTATTTCCTTTTGTTTACCGGCTTCCAGGAGTAAGCCGATTTTATGAGGGGGAGGATGTAATACCCCTCCTCTTACTGGTAGGATTTAGTATTTTTCAATGTGGTTGTTTGCTACTTGTGACGATGATGATATTGTTTGATTTGGTTAGTTAGACGTTAGATGATGCTATTGTTTCATTATGGACATGATTATTTCGTATGACAGTAGGATTGGTTATATTAGTTGATTTTCTAAATTATGATATGATGCAGTGATTTAATTAGATATGTTTTGAGATGATGGTTAGTTAGAAATGTTGATTTATTGGTTATATTATAATTGTTAGAATAGGTGTGATGAAGGACAATATGGCATCACTCATTTGCAAGTGCCCTGCTATGTTGTGATTCCTTCTCACAATGCAATACTTCGATGTAATGCTTTGATTTTATATATATATGCACATGTACACAACTTCGTTTGTATGCAGGATTTGCAGGTATAAGTCTCGATTCCACCTGCTTCGGCAGGACAGGGCGAGCACCAATAAACGGTTAAATGTTGAAACAGAGGTGATGAAGTCCTCCCGTCCCATGATGTCAGATCGTCTCGTTGATTGGTATTGTTCATTTTTGTATTTTGTCGTCATTTGTGGCTTGTGTTTTGTGTGTCGTTGTATTTTGATTAATGTGGTATTTTATAAGTTATGATTATTTAATTGATGTTGATATTTTATAAGTGTGAATTAGTTAATTAAATATGGATAATAATTGTCTATTTTAATGTTGGTTTATTTGTATGAAAATATTTAAATGTTTTATTTAATTTTATATGGTCATGTGTTGTAATTAAATGATAATTAAATAGTAAATGGGTTTAATTATTTTAATCAATTATCTGGTGGAGGATAATTATTAGAATAATTTATTTAAATTAAATAAGTAATGTGATGTGCAAGTAAAGTTGCAAAAGCATAAATTAAAACAATAAAACAAATAAAAGAATAAAAAGATTGTGTGAGCCAATAGGAATAGATATCTAGGTAAAAAGCTGGCTTTTAAAGAATGATTTTCTTTTATTTTGATTTTTGAGAGTTTTTGAGAAGAGGGGGATATATTTTATTTTAATGAAGTTTTAGAACACAAAGAGACAGACAGAAGATCAGTTGCTTGAGATGCTCAAGACATTGTCTATGTACTTTTGAATCTGAAGAGATTAGTTTTGAATTCTTTGCTATTATTTGAGGAGAGTTCTAGGAAGGAAATTTGTCTTCAATCTGTTACTGGTGTTGTCTTGGGGAGTTCTTTCTGGATTAACAATTGGAATCGAGTTCGAGGGCAAAAGTTGCAGAGGAGATTTGGAAGCACGAACAGGAACTCTTCGAGGACATCAGAATCAAGCAGGCATCTTCAGTCTTTCGAATAAGCGTTGGACATCAGGTTCTCCTTCTTATACTTTCTTTCTAGTATTTTTCTTTCATCTTTGTGCTTCAGAGAAAACAAAACAATGTAGTACTCCTCTGGCTAAGGAGTCGGAAGAGAAAGATAGGTCAAGGGATTCTAATGGTATTTCATACGTTGATATTGAATTAATTAAATAAGGGTAATACTATTTATTAAAATGTTAGATTAAATTGTATTTTAATATTTAATTATTCAATTTATTTCTAGAAAAAGTCATGAGTTTATTAAATGTTAATTAAATATTAAAATTGTGTTTATTATTTTAACTAATTATCTTTTTGAAGATAATTGTTAGAATAAATTATATAACTTAATTAGATAATGTGTTTTTTTTTTTAAGTAAAAGTTGTAAAAAGCGGAAATTAAAACAAAAAAAATATTGAAAATAGAAAAGTAAATAAATAAAAGAATGAAAAAAGATGAAAGATCGAATGGGGATTGAGATTTAACGAAAAACTTGCTTTTTAAAATATAATTTCTTTTAATTATGATTTTTAGAGCTTTTAAAAAAGAAAAAAGAAAAAAAGGAGGCTTTCACCTGCCATCGGGATTGGCTTGAATGTTCCTAAAACCCATGTTACGCAAATGCTAGGGGGGATGTCAGGGAGGTTGCTGATTCTATGTGGGAAGGAGGAGCGTGGGGGCTGCAAACATCTATCCAAAAACATTGCGCAACCTTATTGATAATCCATCATCCTCCATTCGCTGAGATCTCCAGAAAATTTGGCAAATATATTGGATTTTGAGGAAAACGCTCCAAATCAAAGACAATGCAGACATCTAGACAAACTTTTCAAGTCTTTTATAGCGGAAGGAGCAGTGGGAGCGCACTGTGAGTAAGATCGCTCTATCATTACACTTCCTTTAAGTTCGAAATGAATATTGGCATTGATTCATTAGTAGGAATGTAGATTAAAGATGAGATCAGAAAAGTGAAAACACTAATGATTTTGTAATGCATTGCTCTGCACATTTCCATGTAAATGTAGATTGGAATAAGGAAATCTCCTGCAAATATAAGGTGGGTAACTTTTTAGGAAGTAATACAGAAAGAAACAAAAATAATTTTTCACCTTCAAATACCTTTATTATTTTAGTAAACTAATCTGAACATTTTCGCCATGCTAAATGAGCCAAATGACAATGCCAATCAGCTTGTATGGCGGCCATTCAATGATTCTTCTTTATTCTCATGCGTAGCATTAAGAAAAGTATTGGATCTGGAAGTACCTGGCTGCCTTCACTCCCTATCCAAATCTGCATTTTGCGCACCCTTCTCTTGTCTTCCAGATCTTAGTAAAAGCCCTGAAGCTGGAGATACCCTGCTGCCTTCATTTATCTGGCCAATCCCTCTTATTGCGCGCCCTTCTCATCCATTCTTCTTTTGCTGCGTAGCCTTCAATAGTTCGCGCCTCTGCCTCCTCTTGCTGTTGGTGCCTTATTTGGAGTCACAGATCATAACAGTTAATGCATGCATGTCTATCTTCTGCAATGAAGTCGTCGCCTCTATTCTTATCTAAATACATGCGTAAGGAGTTTCTTGAGTTCCAGTTTTGATAGTTGAGATCGATCTCTGCATGAATGGACATTTAATGTGTGTTCTGTTTGAATGACATATGCTTCACATTATTATTATGTATATAATTCTTTGAATTGAATAATATGCGTATGTTCTGGTATTCTATTACGAATACATTTTCCAGAGTACTCTTTATGGATTCGAATTCTCTTGGCATCTTCTGGTATTAGTTAAGTTCGGGAAGTTTCAAAACTTATATGTTGTTTGTTGTATTGGCTGCAGCGATCTGCACGGTTTGCTTTTGTTCTCAAAATTAACTCTTTCTTAGCCACGGGCATTCTGATCTTTGTTTCCCTTAGATTTGTATCTCCTTAGGTGGGCTCCTACGAGTTGGAATTCAACCATTAGTTTGGAAGCACAAAGTTTATTTCTTTTGGTTTGTTGATGATCATGGCTGGTATCGTCATCGGCTCTGTTTGGGCCACTTATTAAGATGAGTTTATTATCCTAAGATCTTTCATTCATAGTCATCCTCTATGAAACTTTTCCTTAGTAATCAATCTGCTTAAACCGATACCATCTTTCGTTGCATCAGCGTCTCTTCTCGACCTCGTCTTTTCCTTTTGTTGGCTGGTATCGATTATTTCACATGAAATCCACCGCTATCCTCTTGATAATATTAGACGTCTTTAATTAGATTCACTTGATCAGGATATTTAATGTTGCGTATTGACCCCTTGAATATGGATTGACTTACCTTTTTAGAGTATGGTGTTTGACAAATCATTTGTTCATGTTAATTCGACCTCCTTTGTGTTTTCAATATAATCTCCCTTTCCAAATGTTTCATTAACGTCCTTCTTCTTTTATTCGCTAGGATATGTTGGTGAATGGAAATCCAATAGGTCTTGATGTATATTAAGGTGTATATATTTTAGAGTGGTTTTATAAGTACACAAAGATGGCGTATCTGTAGAAAGTTGTTATTTTTTTTGAAATGTAAACAATTATGTAGCGGCTAGTTAAGAGAGCATGATAGTAGTGGTAGTTGCCTTGCCTGTATTTTAGGGAGATGATATTTTGCTATGTGTATTGAGTAGGATTCTTGTCGAAGTTTCCACCTATGTTTGTCATCCTCTAAGCTCAAACTCTCACAACCTGCGTAACTTAACTCTCTGTCTAGTGGAGGTACCATTATTGGTAATTTGAACTATATTTGCAATTGAATGGCCACCGAATTTTATGAGTGAGTCTTAAATTTTGTTAGAGATAAGTTATTATTAGATCGATATCTATAGAGTGGTATATTGAAATTTGTAAGTGAAATTGTATTTAAAGCGCTGTGTTCAACTTACTAAGGATTTGATGCCATACATTTATGAATCCTTTTTATCTTGTTATTACATTTAAGATTGTTTAGTTTTCATTATAAGACTCCGTATAGGGTTTCTCTTATTCTAAGGAAACTAGAATGATATCGAATATCCTTAGAACACCAAGGTATGACCATAGTCATATATATTGCATTCATGTTTACTACTATGGAATTTGAAAATTGAAATTAATAGCATGCAATTCGTGTGGTCTTGATAAATGTTTAGTGATTCGGCTTTGTAAGTAATTGTGTGTGTTTATATATGTAAGACTATTCAAATAATGTTGCCATTTATATTTTGGAATATTCTATTTAAATCTGAATTTTATTATATATATAATATCATGATTAGAATAAGATATGTCTAGGTGTTAAGGTGAAAGATATTATTAAGCAATTGATATTTTGGGACTTTTGATTTACACAAGTAGATTGAAAATTTAAAATAGGTTATAAGATTGATTTAATTGTGTTAGGTAGTTAGGGGACTCATTCAAACAATTAGATAACTTTTGTAATGTTGAATTCCTTTAAGTCACTTAACAGATGAATGCCATTTTATGTTAATTTTATAATTGTTTAGGTTATTGTGTTCTTGTTTCATTATGAAATTGATTAAATAAGGAATTATGAGTACTTTTGTAAATCATAGAATGTGGACTATTTTAGTATAAATGTCACTATGGTAGTCCTTGCACTTGTGGTGTTATGTGACTTTAGGTGACATATGACGATTCTATGTGGGACGTAAATGATCTCTTATTATGTGGAAGTCAAATGGTGAACCAAGAAATAAATAAATAGAATATATTTGTCATTTTATTATTCCCTTTTTTTTTATGCTTACCTTGTCATCCGTCTTCGGCTTCACCTAAGTGGGTGGCATCCGCCTAAGAAACTGTCTGGGGTGATGGACCCTAGAAAGGGTTGCATACCCACTCTTATAGTATGTAATTTTGTATGGGTCACATAATGCTTACGTATAGAGGTTTGAGTTTAGCGTGTATTTGAGGTGTTGTGTTACTTGTGTTTGGTTAGATACCTCCTTGAATGTCTTTTGAGTGAATCCTTGGTTGGTCAGTCAATGAGTTGGAGCAGCTCAAGTTGTCGAACTACGGTGCCTCTGCGAATTATATACGTAGGCAAGGCCATCGAGTGATGAGCTCCCGAGGCATTAGGTCGGGCCCCTAGGACTGTTCTTCTGAGTCTTGTTTGAGACTTGTCGTTTATTTCCGTTAACGTAAAAACCTACCATTGATTTATATAGTTTCTCTTAGTGATCATGTGCTAACTATCTTTGATCTAATGTGTGTGTCAAGTCATGTAGATCTTGCAGGTATAGGCATTGGGGAGCAAGGCCTTATCGATAAAATAGAATGTAAGAGGTATGTTAAGCTGACCTCAGTAAGTAGACTCTATTGCCAAAGTTAATCTTTTTGTGTAGCTGGTGTGAACATTGAGTATGGCTATAAGTAGTGAATAGTGTTGTTGTTATCTTTGTTTCGTAGTTAGTTGTTTGTGAAGTAACCTCGCGTGCCCCAGAGAACTAAGTGTACTAGTGTAATGAAATGTGTTATGTGTTTATAGTTAGTGTTCTTGTATGTTCAGTTGTAATGTTTTAAAAAAAAAAAAATTATTTGCTTTGTCTGTGTTATCTGGGTTGCATGACGGGCGTTACAACTTGGTATCAGAGCAAAGGTTCTAACACTGGGCACTCTGGTTTCATATGAGCCCATTATGTTGTCCGGTTTATATATTCTTTCTAGAAGAAAAGTTAGTCTACATATGCATATGTTATGAAGGCAAAAATGTTATACTGAATGAATAGAGGTGAATGTGAATTTATTAATTGGAGTTGTTAAGTGATCATAGTAATCATGATATTGGCTTGTAGCATCATGAGATATATGGAAAATAGTACTTATGGAATGTGATCTTTTGAAGAGTAATGGAGTTGTGCATGTAATTGTAACCCCTGTAAATGTGAGAAGCCAGTAACTGTGCATTGATTGAGTGTTGTGAGTACCCTGTGCTTGCCTTGTGTGCCATGCGATGGTGATACTATGTACCCATCCATGGGAAAACTATTGTTTTTCTTGGTGTGGAAATAACCATACCATTCATGTGTCGCATGTTTGTTACCTGATTGAGGGCCAACCCACGTGTGGTTGAAATTTATATATGAGTAGCCAAAAGATAGTTTCACAGATTCTTTTCTTTTGGTTCTCCAGTCCCTCAATCTGTGAAGGGGTAGTAGCAGCCACAAAGTTCCTTGGGCGGAGTGTGTAGCGTACGCATATTGCGACGCAGAGTATTCTTAGCTCAACCGATCCCGAGGAAACGTACTCACTACTTTCCCTTATGATGGATCAGGGTACTTGATTCATATGTGCCAGCCTAAACCCCACAGTTTTGAGTATAGCAGCATTGGTTGTTAGTATTGGTCTGGCCGTCCATAGGGACGTTGAGCTGACATTAGCGAGTGAACCTCGTCCGTATGAGAGGTGAAGCTCGAGTAGCCCCATATTGATATGCCCATATATGTATTGCATACACCGTATTTGCACATGTTCCGACATGATGCAATGGATACGATGCCACACCCCACTGATGTTCCGACACAGTGCTGGTGATGATGCCGTGTTGTTGATGGTAGCGAGCTGGGCTCGAGGACACGATGCCACGTGCTTAGACACGTGAAGGTGCACTATGAGATGTGCTATGATAGCCTACTTGTGTGATGAGCGTAATGGGGCCTCACACATTTGTAGAGGGATACTCATGTTTGCTTTCGACAGTGTTTGGGTCGGTTAGCATATGGGTAGGTCCTGGCCATGTATACCTCTGGCGACGGCGAGTACCTGCGTGTGCCTTTTCCACGAGGTATCGCTATGCGGGGTGTGTCTAGCGCGTGCCTACTTCCGCGGAGCCACGGACACACTGCCATGCGGCATATGACCAGTACGCGCCTTCTCCGGCTGGTGTATGACCACGCCGCACTGAGATGCGATGCAGGATGGAGGCCGAGGTGCACATCCTATGCGGGCAACCAAGGAGTGCGAGGGCCACTTGGTTAGTCCATGTCGCGTGACGACGCGAGGCAGAGTGTAGCCGAGGAGTACACTCTGGGTCATGTGGATGGCGTGCTCACTCCGCATCACATGAGGGCTATTGTATAGCTGGACGTTGTTCCCTCCTTCCTCGTTTGGTGGCTAGTATCTAGTCACGCAGTGTTGTATAGTGCAATTTCTAAGATTGTGAACTTTCTTTATAATTATTGATGATTTTCTAGTGATTGTGAAAGCCGACAACTTGTTATATTTGATTGTGATGGTTTGGCCACACCTTGTGATCTTATTTGCTCGTAGCCCTCGTGGTTACATTTGATTTAGTGTTGAAATTGTGCACATTTATTTCTTTATTGTTGAAATTAAAATTTTGTTTTCTTTTAAATTATGGCTTTAGTGGCTAAACTAAGTTATCCTTATTGTTTTCGAGGTTGGCTATGTGTTGTATTGTGATTCCTCTCCAAGGACGTATGAGGCGAACTTGGTGAGTGTATACGAGGAAGTAGACGCAGGGAACCTTGAGGATGGGGGTATGTGAGGCTATTTTATAGCTAGGACCCACTACCCACCTATGTGTGATGACTATTTCTTGGAGGCTAACCACCTTGTACAACAAGAGATGAGTCATAGTGGTCTTGTTTGGATGGTCTCGCCATGTGTGTGTGGCCTAACACCATCAAGCCACTGAGTGTGAGGTATGGATTTATTGTGAGATGGATATTGGCTCTTGGCTCATGGATTATGTATCATGGATTAGTATGCTGCTTTCCGGTGTCCAAAGGGACCCTTGTGTAGCCTTTTGATGTGCCTTTCCTGGTGATGTGACTGTGTATGTATGTGTAGAAGAATATTCTTATATTGAGCCTATTGATGCAGAAAGAGGGTGTACATCAATTATAGATTAGATAAATTTTGGTACTAATGTGGTTATGTTTCCATTTTGAGTCATGTGACTTCCAGGAGTAAGTCGAGTTTTAGGGGGGGAGGATGTAGTACTCCTCTGGCTAAGGAGTCGGAAGAGAAAGATAGGTCAAGGGATTCTAATGGTATTTCATACGTTGATATTGAATTAATTAAATAAGGGTAATACTATTTATTAAAATGTTAGATTAAATTGTATTTTAATATTTAATTATTCAATTTATTTCTAGAAAAAGTCATGAGTTTATTAAATGTTAATTAAATATTAAAATTGTGTTTATTATTTTAACTAATTATCTTTTTGAAGATAATTGTTAGAATAAATTATATAACTTAATTAGATAATGTGTTTTTTTTTTTAAGTAAAAGTTGTAAAAAGCGGAAATTAAAACAAAAAAAATATTGAAAATAGAAAAGTAAATAAATAAAAGAATGAAAAAAGATGAAAGATCGAATGGGGATTGAGATTTAACGAAAAACTTGCTTTTTAAAATATAATTTCTTTTAATTATGATTTTTAGAGCTTTTAAAAAAGAAAAAAGAAAAAAAGGAGGCTTTCACCTGCCATCGGGATTGGCTTGAATGTTCCTAAAACCCATGTTACGCAAATGCTAGGGGGGATGTCAGGGAGGTTGCTGATTCTATGTGGGAAGGAGGAGCGTGGGGGCTGCAAACATCTATCCAAAAACATTGCGCAACCTTATTGATAATCCATCATCCTCCATTCGCTGAGATCTCCAGAAAATTTGGCAAATATATTGGATTTTGAGGAAAACCCTCCAAATCAAAGACAATGCAGACATCTAGACAAACTTTGCAAGTCTTTTATAGCGGAAGGAGCAGTGGGAGCGCACTGTGAGTAAGATCGCTCTATCATTACACTTCCTTTAAGTTCGAAATGAATATTGGCATTGATTCATTAGTAGGAATGTAGATTAAAGATGAGATCAGAAAAGTGAAAACACTAATGATTTTGTAATGCATTGCTCTGCACATTTCCATGTAAATGTAGATTGGAATAAGGAAATCTCCTGCAAATATAAGGTGGGTAACTTTTTAGGAAGTAATACAGAAAGAAACAAAAATAATTTTTCACCTTCAAATACCTTTATTATTTTAGTAAACTAATCTGAACATTTTCGCCATGCTAAATGAGCCAAATGACAATGCCAATCAGCTTGTATGGCGGCCATTCAATGATTCTTCTTTATTCTCATGCGTAGCATTAAGAAAAGTATTGGATCTGGAAGTACCTGGCTGCCTTCACTCCCTATCCAAATCTGCATTTTGCGCACCCTTCTCTTATCTTCCAGATCTTAGTAAAAGCCCTGAAGCTGGAGATACCCTGCTGCCTTCATTTATCTGGCCAATCCCTCTTATTGCGCGCCCTTCTCATCCATTCTTCTTTTGCTGCGTAGCCTTCAATAGTTCGCGCCTCTGCCTCCTCTTTCTGTTGGTGCCTTATTTGGAGTCACAGATCATAACAGTTAATGCATGCATGTCTATCTTCTGCAATGAAGTCGTTGCCTCTATTCTTATCTAAATACATGCGTAAGGAGTTTCTTGAGTTCCAGTTTTGATAGTTGAGATCGATCTCTGCATGAATGGACATTTAATGTGTGTTCTGTTTGAATGACATATGCTTCACATTATTATTATGTATATAATTCTTTGAATTGAATAATATGCGTATGTTCTGGTATTCTATTACGAATACATTTTCCAGAGTACTCTTTATGGATTCGAATTCTCTTGGCATCTTCTGGTATTAGTTAAGTTCGGGAAGTTTCAAAACTTATATGTTGTTTGTTGTATTGGCTGCAGCGATCTGCACGGTTTGCTTTTGTTCTCAAAATTAACTCTTTCTTAGCCACGGGCATTCTGATCTTTGTTTCCCTTAGATTTGTATCTCCTTAGGTGGGCTCCTACGAGTTGGAATTCAACCATTAGTTTGGAAGCACAAAGTTTATTTCTTTTGGTTTGTTGATGATCATGGCTGGTATCGTCATCGGCTCTGTTTGGGCCACTTATTAAGATGAGTTTATTATCCTAAGATCTTTCATTCATAGTCATCCTCTATGAAACTTTTCCTTAGTAATCAATCTGCTTAAACCGATACCATCTTTCGTTGCATCAGCGTCTCTTCTCGACCTCGTCTTTTCCTTTTGTTGGCTAGTATCGATTATTTCACATGAAATCCACCGCTATCCTCTTGATAATATTAGACGTCTTTAATTAGATTCACTTGATCAGGATATTTAATGTTGCGTATTGACCCCTTGAATATGGATTGACTTACCTTTTTAGAGTATGGTGTTTGACAAATCATTTGTTCATGTTAATTCGACCTCCTTTGTGTTTTCAATATAATCTCCCTTTCCAAATGTTTCATTAACGTCCTTCTTCTTTTATTCGCTAGGATATGTTGGTGAATGGAAATCCAATAGGTCTTGATGTATATTAAGGTGTATATATTTTAGAGTGGTTTTATAAGTACACAAAGATGGCGTATCTGTAGAAAGTTGTTATTTTTTTTGAAATGTAAACAATTATGTAGCGGCTAGTTAAGAGAGCATGATAGTAGTGGTAGTTGCCTTGCCTGTATTTTAGGGAGATGATATTTTGCCATGTGTATTGAGTAGGATTCTTGTCGAAGTTTCCACCTATGTTTGTCATCCTCTAAGCTCAAACTCTCACAACCTGCGTAACTTAACTCTCTGTCTAGTGGAGGTACCATTATTGGTAATTTGAACTATATTTGCAATTGAATGGCCACCGAATTTTATGAGTGAGTCTTAAATTTTGTTAGAGATAAGTTATTATTAGATCGATATCTATAGAGCAATACATTTTGGTATATTGAAATTTGTAAGTGAAATTGTATTTAAAGCGTTGTTTTCAACTTACTAAGGATTTGATGCCATACATGTGTGAATCCTATTTATCTTGTTATTACATTTAAGATTGTTTAGTTTTCATTCTAAGACTCCGTATAGGGATTCTTTTATTCTAAGGAAACTAGAATGATATCGAATATCCTTAGAATACCAAGGCATGACCATAGTCATATATATATTGCATTCATGTTTACTACTATGGAATTTGAAAATTGAAATTAATAGCATGCAATTCGTGTGGCCTTGATAAATGTTTAGTGATTCGGCTTTGTAAGTAATTGTGTGTGTTTATATATGTAAGATTATTCAAATAATGTTGCCATTTATATTTTGGAATATTCTATTTAAATCTGAATTTTATTATATGTATAATATCATGATTAGAATAAGATATGTCTAGGTGTTAAGGTGGAAGATATTATAAGCAATTGATATTTTGGGACTATTTGATTTACACAAGTAGATTGAAAATTTAAAATAGGTTATGAGATTGATTCAATTGTGTTAGGTAGTTAGGGGACTCGTTCAAACAATTAGATAACTTTTGTTAATGTGGAATTCCTTTAAGTCACTTAACGCATGAAATCTTTTTCATTTTACGTTAATTTTATAATTATTGTTTAGGTTATTGTGTTCTTGTTTCATTATGAAATTGATTAAATAAGGAATTCATATAACTTTTGTAAATCATAGAACGTGGACCATTTTAGTAAGCAAATGTCACTCATGGTAGTCCCTGCACCTGTGGTGGTGTTATGTGTGACTTTAGGTGGACATAGGCGATCTATGGGATACGTAACCTTTTGGTAATCGTCCGCCTCGCAGCTCACTCACGCGGCGGCGGGCATTTTAAAACTGTCTGGGGGTGTATTAACGAAAAGGGCTGCATACCCACTCTATAGTATGTATCTGTATGGGTCGCCATTAATGCCACGATAGAGGGCTTTGAGTTTTAGGCTTATGGGTATTTGAGGTGTTGTGTTACTTGTGTTTTGCTGATACCTGGAATGTCTCGGAGTGAACTTGGTCATCGCTTCATCGAGTTGAGCGAGCGGTGCCTCTGCGAATTATATACGTAGGCAAGGCCATCGAGTGATGAGCTCCCGAGGCATTAGGTCGGGCCCCTAGGACTGTTCTTCTGAGTCTTGTTTGAGACTTGTCATTTATTTCCGTTAACGTAAAAACCTACCATTGATTTATATAGTTTCTCTTAGTGATCATGTGCTAACTATCTTTGATCTAATGTGTGTGTCAAGTCATGTAGATCTTGCAGGTATAGGCATTGGGGAGCAAGGCCTTATCGATAAAATAGAATGTAAGAGGTATGTTAAGCTGACCTCAGTAAGTAGACTCTATTGCCAAAGTTAATCTTTTTGTGTAGCTGGTGTGAACATTGAGTATGGCTATAAGTAGTGAATAGTGTTGTTGTTATCTTTGTTTCGTAGTTAGTTGTTTGTGAAGCAACCTCGCGTGCCCCAGAGAACTAAGTGTACTAGTGTAATGAAATGTGTTATGTGTTTATAGTTAGTGTTCTTGTATGTTCAGTTGTAATGTTTAAAAAAAAAAAAAAATATTTGCTTTGTCTGTGTTATCTGGGTTGCATGACGGGCGTTACAGGATAATTCTAAATTTCTAGTTGAAAAATATTGAAATAGAGTCATATCAGTTTCATTGAGTCATATTGTTTTCCATTCTAAAATTGAGTTCAACTATTGAAGGATTTCAAGCCTAGACAAAGATTTGTTGCTCTGAACCTGAAGATTTCAAGATCTATGGTACTTTTTTGATAGAAGGAACTCAAAGATAGATTTATTTGTGAAATAACTTCATGATATATATTTATTTGTGAAAGAACTTCATGCTATTCCAAGTTCAGTCCTCTAACAAGAGAGGTGACGAATCTATCAAAAGAATTGTTAAAGAGGTGAAAAGTTCCAGATCTACAATATTTTCAACATAATGTGCAGAAATTGCAATGTTTTCAAGTATTCTTCACACATTTGAACATCTTATGAACAACTTTGCTTCCCCATTGAGTGCTTTAGAACTAGATTAGGGAACATTCAAGAATCTTAGCATGCTTCATACGAGATTTATGTAATAGATTGCAAGAAGCATGTCATGTTGTAGATCTTAGGTAGCCTTTGTATTGAATACTTGCGCTAAGATCTTGAGATTATTCTTGTAAAATGAATAAAAGTGGTGTTGAATAAATTGTATATATATTCTAAATTCCTTTTTTAAAAATTAAGGGGTGAGTTGTCGATTTGTGCCATCTGGTACAAACATGGATAGAAATACACAATTCAATCAACTTGAGGCCCATCAAGATGGCTTCTATACTGATAGGTATAGAGCTATCAACTTTGAAAATATTTGTGGCTACTCAAATGTTATGCCACCCAAGATCAATGATAAGATACTAAAGTTTAGTGGTGAAAATTTTGAATTAGCAAAAGGAAATCTCTAAGAGTTTGTAGATATAATGGGAGATTAAGAGATTGAATTTGAAGATGTGGTGACGAAACACTTTGTTCAATCATTAAAAGGTGATGCAAGATATTTGTTCTCTTTTCTACCTACTACCTCAATACACTATTGGAATGAACTTAAGGATGATTTCCTTGAGCAATTTGGTAGTAAACCAGAGTGTGGCAAGGAGAAATTTCATGGAGATCTTTAAAGGTAAGGATGAATTAGTCCCTACATTATGTGAAGCCTACACATTAGGATCAAGCTAGTGGCTTGAAGATATGAGGTCCCATAGCATTGACCAAGTTGTGGATTGGGTAAGTATAGTTGAAGAGTCTAATAATGGTAATATGTATTCCATTGCGTCCCACCATGCAAATAGTGATTGTCACAATGAGGATAAATAGAGAATAACATTGTCACACCCACATGGAGCATCAGTACTAGGTCACTTAACTATTGAGTGTTGTCATTTCACAGATAGTATGAAGATAGATGTACTTGGTAGTGATGAGAATGAAGAAATAAAATGTGAAGTCAAGGAGATCATCTCTCATTTTCCCCCTCTAGATACCTTGAGCCATGAGCTTACATAGGAGATGCATGAAACTATACAAATGCATTTTGCTATAGTTGATCTTGTGTCATATGATAGTGAGAATACTCTTGATAAGGCTCAAGCAAGGAGTTAGAGAGGTGAAGTTGAGTTTGCACCATCTTCAGTTGAGTATGATTCCTCTTATGAGTTAGAGGTTGAATCTATGGCTTCTAGTAGTGGGTATGTCAATAGCCTTGAAGGGACCTACTTTTTAGGAATGAACAATTCTCTTCATGTGAAGAATTTTTGGAGCATGGATCAATAGTTGTGGGCATAAGTGATGAAGAAGTTGGTGAATCTACTTAGACTCTTTGTTCCTCAAGTGACTATATTGATTCTAAAGGCTTGGAATATCTAGCTCAAGGGATTTTTCATGATGAAGATGATGAGATACATCTAATTATGTCCAATATTTGGTAAAACTCTTTATTTCATGAACCTACACCTAGCATTGAGGATACAAGGGAAGATGTTTATTGGTGTAGGAGTAATCCTCTATTTGAAGACAAACCTAATGAGTTCCTATCAGATGTTACTAGCACATATATTGTAGAGGGTGCATGTAGATACCAAGGTGATAATGAATTCAAAAATATTGGTCCAAATTTAATACTTTGTCAACTAAAAAGAAAAATCTAGTTGCACACCTATGCTGAGGATTGATCATCAGCAGAAGGTTGATTTGCTACCAACCTATAATCTATAGTGCAAGAAGGGGTAGGAAAAGGATGATAATTTTCTCTTTGATGACCATAGGACTAATCAGGATGAGTACATTAATGCTCTAGTGAAAGGGGATTTTTTTGGTGAGTATGATGTTGTGGTTATGTGCTTTGTACATGCTCCTTATCTTCTAGATATGATTATGGATTTACTTTCACCCACCAAAGATAATGTTGATAGGAAGTATATGAAAGAGATGTATGGTTCTGTTGTCCCTATGCCTAATCTTCTGAAAGAATTCCTAGATGTAAGCCATAGTGCTTATGAGGGTTTTAAATTTGATGAAAATTTTGGGTATGATACCACATCTCATCATGATGCAAAATTTGAGAGTTTTATATTTACAATACAATTTGATGAATCCATGATGAGAAGGAGAGACTATAACGGTGGTATTATATGTGTTAAGGGGAATACTCATTGCAATGAGGTTAGACACCTATAATTGCACAATATTCATGAGAATCCACTACTAGTGAAGCAAGCCAAGGTGTTTGACAGAGGAAAATTTTACCCCTAAGGTTTGGAAGCCATGGGTCTCTAGTTTGAGGATTGAAGCCAATGGTTCATATGAGGCTTCTAAAATGAATTATAATGATTCTTTGTAAACCTATGTACATAGGGTTTGGTGTTTTTGCTTTCTATTATGTCTACTTTCCCTATCTGGGTAAGGCCCCTTTTAGCCTTATACCCTCGTTTGATTCAACTGGAGATTTTTTTTTCATCATACCCACCAGGGGTATGCATCCCCGAGCATGAGCCTCTATTAGAGCTTCTAAAATCCTAGTGGATTTTCATTTTAATGGGTCTGGTTAGCCTTTGATAAACCCTTATCTTCATAGGTGAGTAGGGTTTTATCTTAAAGTATGTGAATGTTATAAATTTTGGTTGAGATGCTCAACCAGTCATCGACCCATTAAGTCATTTCTTAAACCATCTAGCATGTTGACCTACCAGCCCCATTAGCCCGAAGAACTGGTTATCAAATTTTCCCACCATGTTAAGTTTTCCTAAGGTTATGTTTTAAATTTAACCAAGATACTTGTGCATTAATCCATTAACCCCAAAGGGTCCCATCGCCATTAGTCAGTCCATTTAATGCTAATATTATGTGAGGTGCAGGTTGGAAGATTTGAGAATAGGGGAGAAGATCTCAATTGTACCCTGCCATCCCATGGGAGTTAAGTGACAACAAGTTAAAAATGGCAAGGTTGGAAAGAAGCTAACATGTGTTCAGTGTAGAGTGCAAAACCCACTCCCCACTACCAATCCCATAGGATCGCATGTTCAACAAGTGGTTGAGATCAAGTGGGTGGAAAAATCTTCACCGTTCCTTGTTGGCTTGTTGAATTAAAGTGAGTGATGGTTAAAACTAGTGAGATTAGTGAGATCTCAACACCTATCCTCCATTTTCTTAAACCATGGGGCCCATACACAATGATGGAATCATCCGGCACATATGAAATGATTGGTTGTAAGTGTTTCAGTGAAGCAATGCTAGAAATCAATGGAATTCAAACAAAGGTTGGTTGTTCGATCATCCATCAGGTAGAGTCTCGAAGGATAACATTCAAAGTTGGAAAAATAGCATTTGAAATCCATTTTTATTCTAAGCATCCAACCTACATTAATGGTTGATATCCTATAGAGGGATTGAGTAGATATTAATTAGTGTGATGATGCAAATACTAGTAATCATGAAGGATATTCTATGGACTCTATGGAAATGGGGAATTGAATAGTGCTAGTACAACTACCGATGAGTTGCTAATGTTATACATGTGTGATAAACATCCAATGTGGATGGCATTGCTTTACTTGATAAATATAGTAGGGGTAGTTTCTATTTGCATCATTATCATTTAGCAGTTAAGCATTTTTTGGTGTGAGTGGTTATCAAAAGAGAAGATGAGAATACTAGTTTCAAGATCTTTTCACTTGAGTTCATTAAAGTCTGGGTTAGATGCATAGGATGTAACGCCCCACCACGCAACCCCAAAGGAATTAAGTAAAATGCAACCAATTTTTTTTTTCATAAGAGAGAATAGAAAATGTCATAACATAACCATTAATCAAATTGCATAGCAATCGCTTTAGAGAACCACGAGGTCGTTACTTAAGAATTATCTCATAACAACATAAACATCTAACTAACCATAACATAAACCATACATACATACATATTAAGATAGAAACATGATAGAACAATATCCAAAAATTATAACATCATTATAAATCTTCTCATAACCGAGGCTTACAAATATCCAATACAATGCATCAACATGAGGCTACATTACAATCGCACCATGTGCAATAATATACAAGACTTCCCAACTAGGTGGGAATGATACATTAATAAAAGAGAATCACATAAATACATAAATCTGGAACCCACGAACAAGAAACCACTGCAACTCAACACCGTAAGATGAACGTGCATAAAAGAGAGAGTCCCAACGGGATGTGAAACACGAACCACCCGACCACCCCCATGCTAGGAGTTGCTAAGGAAGGGTTCCCGACCAAGACCGACAAGACAAAGACTCACAACCAACTAAAAGAAATCACACAACACATGAAAACGCTTCAAATTCAACAATAACAAAAATCATCGATACAAGACAAGTGATCAATTCTAGAGGATTTCCAAAAGACATCATAAATATGAAAGTTAGAGGGAAGTGTCATCGCATGGCTTAACATGGATTCTCTAGTCTACCTAGTGCAAGGTACCACCTCCATCTATTGACAGATTATCCTGGCAACCAAGCGCTAGGAACCGCCTCCATCTATGGTTATCCAGGCTACCTATCTCAAGGAACCGCCCCATAGGGTTTCTCATGCGGAATCGTTACCTTTCGTGGAGACAAGGCAATGATCATGCCAACCACGGCCTTCTCAATCCCCTTTAGTCTGTGATAGCACTAAAAGTCGGATGAGGCAACATTTATCTTTTTAGTGTGTTGCTACCCACTCCCTAATTTATTATTTAAATTATCACTTATTAAATTTACTCAAACGAGGGCTATCCTGGCGCCCCTTTGTGCGCCAACCACCCACTTAGAGCCACTCCCTCTCAACACTCAACCACAAACACATAACATCAAGGATTGTACCACATAAAGAACTTCATCAAATAACAATCAAACGTGAGGCATAACCATCTCACTAACCACAAGAGAGCATTTCCACATTCTGGTACAATCCAACGATAAAACCAAACCATAAGCTTCACAGTTTCCAAACTTCAAACAAAATCAAAAGAACCATAATACCCCACCTCTGGAATCACTAGGGTTACTAAACAGGATTATTAAATTCTAAGGTTCCCTTACAAAGCGTAAACTCCCAATAAAAGAAAAATCCATTATGCATGGAATAATATAACTCAGAAGGATCACTAACAAAAATACCAAAATACATTTCTCAATTACATAGAAAATTCCATCATTAAAACGTAATTCAATACACATAGTTTTCATTTAACTAAAAACATTCAACTTTAACTCTATTATTTATCGTTTCACTTGTTTCTTAAAGAAAATAAATAGCACACTCAACAGATAAAATAATAATAAACTAACCTGCTATCCTACTATCAAATTTCAACTAACCCTCAATAAAATTACAAGTTGTTTATATAAATCTACCCACACACATGTATAAATATACTATAGTGTCAACCTTATTACTAATGAGAATATTAAAATTAACTCCAATAATGGTATATATTGATGTATATAATGGTTTAATTGATTAGTTATCTATAACTTAAATTTATCACCAACAAATTGATTATAAACACAAACCCCATGATATATACATATAAATTTGCAATAACACACACAACAAAATCACATAATCCTCGGGTTCAATTCCCAAAAGGCAGCTATAATACTAAATTATTATAAACGAAGTCCCGTAACCATAGTTAACCTATCGCCCAAACAATAAACACGACCCGCGACCTTAGAAATGGCACTTGAATTCATTTAATACTAAACTGAACAGAACGCATAATTTCTAAAATACGAATTCATCCAACTGAAATTTACTACATATAAAATTTGAACCAACATTTATATATATTAGTGAAAGTATGTGCGCAGATAAGGAAAGAGGATAACTTTCAATAGTTATTAAATACACACAACACCAAGGAAAGAAATCAACGAATGGAAAGATTAATTTCTAATACTTTGCATAGAGAACACGAAACAGTGAACAAACTGACAATGAATGAAGGGATACATGCCAGAATATACGGCACTCTACTCAGGGAAGAACGAAGGAATCTACACTCGCATTAGCCAGAAAAGGGAGGACGGGGTAGTATGATCGCTGCCGATCTTCCCTTTCACAGAAATCTAGGATGAAGCAAAAGCATAGGGCGTAGAAACTAAAGCAACGATTAAAACAATATTCTGGTTTTCCATACGCCAATTTCTGGGTAAAACTCACAATTCCAAAATTTCTAGTATGTCTTCAATATGCATGAATCAACACGGAAAACATATTTCGAAAACAAGGGAGAAGGTGATTTATCAATAGGTAAATAAATGATGAACAGGCGTATGAGACGCGATGGAACAAGTACACTCGAAATAAATAATGACCATGGATTTCAAACAAGTAAACTTACGAATCAAAAATCCCAATGTGGGGTAACAAAATAAGGGTTAATAATCATAGTATATCCCATCTGGAGTGCAGATGCAACAGTCCGACATATTAACCAAGATCATCAGTATGCGAGTCTTGAATAAGTATATTAACTTTCACTTGATACAAGGAAACGAATCAACCAATAAACCCTAGACCAGTAAAAGTATATATATATATATATATATATATATATATATATATATATATATATTTTAAAAAAACCCAGTAATTTGTACACAGATCATGACAATTAACCCTTCTCTATTTTAAATAAAAATACCCATAATTACTTCTGATTCAGACATTAATCAATGTTTGTCCAGAACATCTACAATTCTAAATCTGAGTTTAAATCTCGCAACAATTCTTTTGTCAATCACGAATTTACAAATAATTATAATGAATAATTTTGGACAACACTATTTTATTTAAATTCTCTTTTTTTTTATATCTTTATTCTTTTTAATTTTATGGAAAATTTGCAAGATTTCTACAGGCAGAAATTTTCAATTCATAATTTCACACAGCCAAAAATTCAACTCAACAAAGAGCACAGCCAACCAAAGCATAACAAATAGAATAGAAATTTTGAAAGGCACCTGGCATCCTACGACTAAAGAAGAAACCCAACCCTGATGCTTTCCTTCCCCTTTCAATACTGCCCCTTCTTCCGTAACTTCGTTTCCTAAAACCACCAATTCCCAAAACAGAGAAAAATTCCCCTTCTACCTCTCTCCCCTTCTGTAAAAAGGATTTCCAAAAAAAATAACTAATTTTCTTCTCCGAATAACTCCCACAAGTTTTACCAATTTTAATTAATCATTTTTTATGAATTCGTTTACTTATTTATTTTAAATTACCACCGCTCAACCTTAATTAAAGTGGATTTAATTATTTACTTATTAAATTTTAAACAAAAAATTTATTTTGTTTTTAACATACTTCCACTTAATTTCTAAAATTAATTAAAACAAACTTTTATAAACAATTAACTTTTAACTAAAATATAATTAACCTTAATACTTACTATTTCATAATTAATAATAAAAAATAACTTTAATTTAATCTTTTAATTCCAACATAATTAAATTAACTATCACCAACATAAATCGATTAAATATATTGTTTAACCCCAGAATAATCAAAATATCAGGACAAAACTCAGATCAACCCATGACTCGACAACCTCATACCAATGACGAACTTGGGTCGGGCAATTCTTCCTTAACAACTCCTTTTAACCACATCGTACCCGTTGGGTTTAAATTGGTGCTCGCCCTGTCCTGTCGAAGCAGGTGGAGTCGAGACTTTAACCCTGCAATTCCTGCAAACAGATAAACATCAAGTAACATATAATATCCACTGAATACACATGGTGAAAGGAAATAGTGGGGTAATAGGGCACTCGCAAGCGAGTGGTACTACTCCGTCCTTCCACCATAAAATATTGAACATGTCATCATACACATAATATCATTAACGCATATAAATTTAAGAACTTATCATTGCATAATAAATCAAATCATCTATGTATAATGTATCATCAATTGTCACACATAATGTAAGAGCAGTAAGCAAATTAACCAAGAAACCACATATGATCAAATATAAAACCACCATACAGAGTATCACATAGTATCCATGATATCAAAAGTACCAAAAGTCTCTAATGTATCAACAAACCTGGGAGTATTACATCCTCCCCCCCTAGAACATGGCTTACTCCTGGAAGCCAGAGAACAAATAAGGGTAAGCCTCTCTAATGAGAGATGCATCCTCCCAAGTCGTTGAAGCCTCATCATTCAGATCCCATTGGACCCGCACCTACTCAATATCTCTGCCCCTGAGGGAGAGACTCCGACGCTGAAGCACGACCACGGGCTCTAGATCTAGTTGCCCATCCTCGACCTGCAAAGCATTCCAATCCAGCACATGAGTAACATCAGGAAAATAAGGCCTCAAAACAGAAACATGGAAAACATCGTGAATCCGTGACAGGCAAGGTGGAAAAGCTAGGCGGTAAGCTACAGGTCTGATTCTCTCTAACACCTCAAAGGGCCCAACAAAATGGGGTGCCAACTTAGAACCATTTCTGTAATGGATAGGACTCTTCCGTGGACGCACCCAGAGAAACACACGATCCCCAACTGCAAATTTCCGATCAACACGATGTGCATCAGCATACTTTTTCTGCCTATCCTGGGCTGCAATAAGATGCTCTCTAATACGAGCCACCTGTTGCTCCATATCTCGAAGCATGTCAGGTCCAATAAGAACCCTGTCCTCTAACCGATCCTAGCTCAAAGGGGTATGATAAGGATGACCATACAAAGCCTGAAAAGGCGCCATGCCAATGGAGCTATGATAACCATTATTATAGGAAAACTCAACTAAATGCAAATACTCCTCCCAACGAGATTGTTGATCCATGACGTACATGCGGAGCATATCCTCTAGCACCTGATTAACTCTCTCAGTCTGACCATTAGTCTTAGGATGATAGGCAGAGCTAAAGTTCAAATGAGTCCCTAGAGAGTGCTGCAAGGAAGTCCATAGTGCCGATGTAAATACTGGATCTCTGTCAGATATGATCCTTCGTGGTATACCATGTAATCTAACTATGTCCTCCATAAAAATCCTCGCTATGATAGACGCAGTATAAGATGATCTGATAGGGTAGAAATGAGCTACTTTAGTTAACCTATCCACAGTGACCATGATCGCATCATGATGCCTAGAAGACATGGGCAAACCAATGATAAAATCCATAGAAATGATATCCCATTTCCACTCAGGAATGAGATTAGGCTGTAATAATCCTGCCAGATGATGATGTTCTGCCTTAACCCTCTGGCACTCTAGACATCTAGCTACGAAATCAACGATATCCTGCTTCATTCCTGCCCAAAAATATAATGAACATAGATCTGCATACATTTTCTTAACTCCCGGATGTGTCGAATAGGGTGCCATATGGGCTTCAGTCAAAATTAGAGTATGAAGACCCTTTGCAGGAGGTACATACATATGCCCTGAATATCGCAAAACCCCATCAGAATCCAAAGAGTACCTAGCAAATTTTCCTTCGAGAGACTGGCTTGACTCGATCTTAGACTTCACCTTAGAATACCAACTGTCTGAAGAGAAAGCATTGAGAATTTGACTCTTCAAATCAATACCAAGAGTCATAGCAGAAATCTCATGCCTACACCTGCTCAAAGCATCGGCTACCACATTCTCCTTACCCTGAATATATTTCACTTTGAAATCATACTCGCATAAAAATTCCATCCATCTCCTCTGTCTAGCATTCAAATTCGGTTGCGTAAATATGTATTGCAGACTACGATGGTCCGTATGCAACTCGAATTGATGCCCCAAGAGAAAACGTCTCCATCTAACCAGAGCATGAACCACTGCGGCCAACTCAAGATCATGAGTAGGATAGTTCAATTCATGGTCTTTAAGTTTCTGGGATTCGTATGCAATCACACGCCCTTCCTGCATCAAGACAGCCCCTAGGCCTTCTAGGGAGGCATCAGTACACACCACAAACTCTCCTGCAGGATCTGGTACTGGCAAAATAGGTGCACTTGTCAGTGTCTCCTTAAGAGTCTGAAAAGCCTGCTGACATTTTTCTGACCACAAAAATTTATTCCCTTTCCTTTGGAGAGAAGTAATAGGATGTGCAATCCTAGAAAAACCTTGAACAAACCGCCGATAATAACCTGCAAGCCCCATGAAACTGCGAACTTCTGAGACATTAGTTGGTACAGGCCAATCCACAATAGCCTGAATCTTTGCAGGGTCCAGAGAGATTCCTTCACCTGAGATAACGTGGCCAAGGTACTAAACTTCTGTCTTGTAGAAATCACACTTTTCCAAATTAGCATATAACTGGTCTTCCCTCAAACATTGCAATACCTGTTTGAGATGTTCTTCATGTTCCTCTATAGACCTAGAGTAGATCAAAATATCATCGAGGAACACAAGAACAAATCTATCCAAAAAGGTCATGAACACCCCATTCATCAAACTCATGAATACTAAAGGCGCATTCATCAACCCAAACAACATCACTATGAACTCTTAATGACCGTACCGAGTGCGAAATGCAGTTTTATGAATATCCTGCTCTGCAATCCTCAACTGGTGATATCTGGACTTCAGATCAATCTTGGAAAATATCTTTGCCCCTCTTATCTGATTGAAGAGATCATCTATTATGGGCAGGGGATAATGATTCTTCACTGTTACTTTATTTAGCTATCTATAATCAATGCATAGGCAGAGAGAACCATCCTTCTTCTTCACAAAGATCACGGGTGCTCCCCAAGGAGAGACACTCGGACGGATGAACCCTTTTGCGATCAACTCCTCCAACTAAAGACGGAGGTCCTGAAGTTCATGTGTGGTCATTCTGTAGGGAGCTCGAGAGATAGGCTCAGCTCCAGGTACTAGGTCTATCCAAAAATCTACATCCCGCTTAGGCGGCATTCCAGGAATCTCACTCGGAAACACATCAGCGAACCCCTTAAGAAGAGGATAATCATCCAATGATTTCTCTCGACTATCATCAGTCTCGAGATCATGCACTGCTACTGCAAAAAGCTAACAACCCTGACGGAACAACCATTTTAACTGCATGGCAGAGATCATCCGCAAAGAAATAGGCCTCTGAGTGCCCACGATCTCCACCTTCTTCCCAAAATCATCGGTACACCGCACTACCTTACGACGACAATCCAACAAAGCATGATGAGAACACAACCAATCAATTCCCAATACTATATCATATGAGCCCAGGGGTAAAATCTGAAGGTCCACCTGAGTTGAAAAGGCTCCCAAATCTAACTTACAACCCTGAACAAACTCTTCTACATGAACTTTCAACCCTGAGGCTAGTTCAACTTGCCAAGCTATGCCTTGCCTAGATGCCACCAAACCACATCGTTCCACAACGTAAGAAGATATAAACGAATCAGAAGCACGAGAATCAAAAAGTATGGAGACTTTAGTACCCTCCAACACACCGGATGTTTCGATCACAGTACCCTGATGTTCAGCTTGTCGATTATCTACTGCTGCAAAAACCCGATGAGCTCTCCTCGCATCACCTATTGTAGGCTCTAAAATAGCTGGCCTCTGACTAAATTCTGCAGTAGTCTTCTGTGGACACTGTCTGGCAATATGCCCTTGCTCCCCACATGAGAAGCAACCTGTTCCTCTGCCAAAGCCTCTGACCCTAGAAGGTGCATTTGATTGCTGAAAGCTACCTTTGGATGGTGCCGACTGTGCACTTTGTCTTGTTGCATAGAACGATCAGGTTTATCTCGTTGCCAACTACGAAAATTTTTGCCCTGAAACCTGTCCCTCTGCTAAGACTGCGATTTATTTTGCTTAGGTTGAGACTGTTGCTGGTGTGAACCACCCTTAGATGGTGTCTGAAAGTTCCTAGAAGACCCTGAAAACTGAGACTGCCCACCTCTAGAACCTATACCTGGTGCTGGAGCACTGTCGATCTGAACTCCAACATGCCCTCCAAGAGCCATAGCCAAGTTTTCCTCTACCAACCGAGCCTTTTCCACTGCTGCCTCCATTGTCTTCATCTCAAAGACTCTCACTCCACCACTAATACGTGCATTCAGACCCTAAACGAAATGTTGAACAAGCAGCCCCTCATCGTGATTAATCCCAGTATATTGCTTGAGTTCATAGAACTGCCACTCATACTGCTCAACGGACATAGACATCTGCTTAAGATCATGGAACTCATCAGCTCTGCGCTACCTCCAATGATTGGAGAGAAATCGAGCCCTGAACCTATCTAGGAACAATTCCCATGTAACCACACTGATATCCAAGTGCAACTTCTCTTCTTCTAACCTCCACCAAGTAGAGGCGAAACCCCACAAATGCATTACTGCACATCGAGCCTTGGTATTGCTACCGAAAGGGTGCATTGCGAAGCAACGATCCAAATCTATCAACCAGGTTTCTGCTTCCAAGCCTCCTCCTGAGCCATCAAAGGTAGGAGGGTGAGCTCTCAACAAATATCTCATATGCCCTACTATTACTGCATCCTGATCTGCTGGAGCACCCCTATGCCTTGGGGACCTTTCTCTCTCTCTTTCGATCCGAGACTCTTCTTGAGGCCTAGGTCCCAAACGATCAAGGAGTTCTCCTAAAAGATGTTGCAACTGACCATCCAAACCAGGCTGTTCCTGATTTTGGTCACCAACTGGTGGGTTACTTTGAGGATTTGAATTTTCCTCATGTCCTGAACCATGGAGACTCGGTGGGGTTGGACTATGATGACTTCCTGTTCAACCACCACCACGGCCTCTTCCAAGGCCATAGCCACAACCTCTAGCTCGAGGCATGATCCTGCACACAGTTATAGTATGTAAGATCAAAGTTAACACAAAGGTTGCCTAACGGACACCTACTACCCAGAGAACCCAGTGTTAGCAACCTTGGCTTTGATACCAAGTTGTAACGCCCTGCCACACAACCCCAAAGGAATTAAGTAAAATGCAACCAATTTTTTTTTCATAAGAGAGAATATCAAATCTCATAACATAACTATTAATCAAATTGCATAACTTAATCCTTTGAGGAACACGAGGTCGTTACTTAAGAATTATCTCATAACAACATAAACATCTAACTAACCATAACATAAACCATACATACATACATATTAAGATAGAAACATGATAGAACAATATCCAAAAATTATAACATCATTATAAATCTTCTCATAACCAGGCTTACAATATAAATACAATGCATCAACATAGAATTACATTACAATCACACCGTGTGCAATAATATACAAGACTTCCTAACTAGGTGGGAATGATACATTAATAAAAGAGAATCACATAAATACATAAATCTGGAACCCACGAACAAGAAACCACTGCAACTCAACACCATAAGATGAACCTGCATAAAAGAGAGAGTCCCAACGGGATGTGAAACACGAACCACCCGACCACCCCCATGCTAGGAGTTGCTAAGGAAGGGTTCCCGACCAAGACCGACAAGACAAAGACTCACAACCAATTAAAAGAAATCACACAACACAAGAAAACGCTTCAAATTCAAAAATAACAAAAATCATCAATACAAGACAAGTGATCAATTCAAGAGGATTTCCAAAAGACATCATAAATATGAATGTTAGAGGGAAGTGTCATCGCATGGCTTAACATGGATTCTCTAGGCTACCTAGTGCAAGGTACCGCCTCCATCTATTGATGGATTATCCAGGCAACCAAGCATTAGGAACCGCCTCCATCTATGGTTATCCAGGCTACCTATCTCAAGGAACTTCCCCATAGGGTTGCTCATGTGGAACCATTACCTTTCGCAGAGACAAGGCAACGATCAGGCCAACCATCGCCTTCTCAATCCCCTTTAGTCTGTGATAGCACTAAAAGGCGGATGAGGCAACATTTATCTTTTTAGTGTGTTACTACCCACTCCCTAATTTATTATTTAAATTATCACTTATTAAATTCACTCTAACGAGGGCTATCCTGGCGCCCCTTTGTGCGTCGACCACCCACTTAGAGCCACTCCCTCTCAACACTCAACCACAAACACATAACATCAAGGATTGTACCACATAAAGAACTTCATCAAATAACAATCAAATGTGAGGCATAACCATCTCACTAACCACAAGAGAGCATTTCCACATTCTGGCACAACAAAATCACATAATCCCCGGGTTCAATTCCCAAAAGGTAGCTATAATACTAAATTATTATAAACAAAGTCCTGTAACCATAGTTAACCTATCGCCCAAACAATAAACATGACCCGTGACCTTAGAAATGGCACTTGAATTCATTTAATACTAAACTGAACACAACGCATAATCTCTGAAATACGAATTCATCCAACTGAAATTTACATATAAAATTTGAACCAACATTTATATATATTAGTGAAAGTATGGGCGCGGATAAGGAAAGAGGATAACTTTCAATAGTTATTAAATACACACAGCACCAAGGAAAGAAATCAACGAATGGAAAGATTAATTTCTAATACTTTGCATAGAGAACACAAAACAGTGAACAAACTGACAATGAATGAAGGGAAACATGCCAGAATATACAGCACTCTACTCAGGGAAGAACGAAGGAATCTACACTCACATTAGCCAGAAAAGGGAGGACGTGGTCGTATGATCGCTGGCGACCTTCCCTTTCACAGAAATCTAGGATGAAGCAAAAGCATAGGGCGTAGAAACTAAAGCAACGATTAAAACAATATTCTGGTTTTCCATACGCCAATTTCTGGGTAAAACTCACAATTCCGAAATTTCCAGTATGGCTTCAATATGCATGAATCAACACGGAAAACTTATTTCAAAAACAAGGGAGAAGGTGATTTTATCAATAGGTAAATAAATGATGAACAGGTATGAGACACGATGGAACAAGTACACTTGGAATAAATAATGACCACGGATTTCAAACAAGTAAACTTACGAATCAAAAATCCCAATGTGGGGTAACAAAATGGCGTTAATAATCATAGTATATCCCACATCCGGAGTGCGGATGCAATAGTCCAACATATTAATCAAGATGATCAGATGTGAGTCTTGAATAAGTATATTAACTTTCACTTGATACAGGAAGCGATCAATATAAACCCTAGAAAGGTAAAAGTATATATATATATATATATATATATATATATATATATATATATATATATATATATATTTTAACAAAACCCAGTAATTCGTACACAGAATCACGACAATTAACCCTTCTCTATTTTAAATAAAACTACCCATAATTACTTCTGATTCAGACATTAATCAATGTTTGTCCAGAACATCTACAATTCTAAATCTGAGTTTAAATCCCGCAACAATTCTTTTGTCAATCACGAATTTACAAATAAATTTAATGAATAATTTTGGACAACACTATTTTATTTAAATTCTCTTTTTTTTTATATATCTTTATTCTTTTTAATTTTATGGAAAATTTGCAAGATTTCTATAGGCAGAAATTTTCAATTCATAATTTCACACAGCCAAAAATTCAACTCAACAAACAGCATAGCCAACCAAATCATAACAAATAGATTAGAAATTTTGAAAGGCACCTGGCGTCCTATGGCTGAAGAAGCAACCCAACCCTGACACTTTCGTTCCCCTTTCAATACTGCCCCTTCTTCCGTAACTTTGTTTCCTGAAACCACCAATTCCCAAAACAGAGAAAAATTCCCCTTCTACCTCTCTCCCCTTCCGTAAAAAGAATTTCCAAAAAAAAACTAATTTTATTCTCCGAATAACTCCCACAAGTTTTACCAATTTTAATTAATCATTTTTTATGAATTTATTTACTTATTTATTTTAAATTACCACCGCTCAACGTTAATTAAAGTGGCTTTAATTATTTACTTATTAAATTTTAAACCAAAAATTTCTTTTGTTTTTAACTTACTTCCACTTAATTTCTAAAATTAATTAAAACAAACTTTTATAAACAATTAACTTTTAACTAAAATATAATTAACCTTAATACTTACTATTTCATAATTAATAATAAAAAATAACTTTAATTTAATCTTTTAATTCCAACATAATTAAATTAACTATCACCAACATAAATCGATTAAATATATTGTTTAACCCCAGAATAATCAAAATATCACTACAAAACTCAGATCAACCCATGACTCGACAACCTCATACCAATGACGAACTTGGGTCGGGCAATTCTTCCTTAACAACTCCTTTTAACCACATCGTACCCGTTGGGTTTAAATTAGTGCTTGCCCTGTCCTGCCAAAGTAGGTGGAGTCGAGACTTTAACCTTGCAATTCCTGCAAACAAATAAACGTCAAGTAACATATAATCTCCACTGAATACACATGGTGAAAGGAAATAGCAGGGTAATAGGGCACTCACAAGCGAGTGGTACTACTCCGTCCTTCCACCATAAAATACTGAACATGTCATCGTACACATAATATCATTAACACATAAATTTAAGAACTTATCATTGCATAATAAATCAAATCATCTATGTATAATGTATCATCAATTGTCACACATAATGTAAGAGCAGTAAGCAAATTAACCAAGAAACCACACATGATCAAATATAAAACCACCATATAGAGTATCACATAGTATCCATGATATCAAAAGTACCAAAAGTCTCTAATGTATCAACAAACATGGGAGTATTACATAGGAAGTTGCTCCCACCAAGAAAGCAAACACTTCTAAAAATTCTAGATTGGTGCCTATTAAATGCATTTGAAGGTTGCAATTTTAAAATGATGTTGTAGAGGGAACAAATGACAAAGGAAAGGGTCCAATGTGGTCTCTTATGGGGTCAGAGCAGAAAGTAAGGTGTGGAAATGGCTCCTATGGATGCTAGTGTTCTCCTATCAACCTCATGAGTATTTCCCCTGATAGTGACTCTAATATTGATTATGCTTCTGTTCAGTACTTGGCCCTATTGAATGATGGCTTTCCTTTGATGAGGAGTTGATCTCTATCTTTCCATTGGAAATTAAAACCCCTAGTGGGAAAAATAAAATGATGGTGAACAAAGAAAGAAAATAGAAGGAAGCTTAGGTGTCCTCCCTTTGTCTAGTGAAAATAAGAAGCAGTCATGTGTATCATGGGAATAATTCTGGTGGTGGTGAGGTGATAGGAAATTGAGCATTGGTTGTGTGTAGGGTTGTACCTTTTGTATTAATGCATCATGTTCTACTAGTCCTAGTTTTGGCGTATGTGACACTCTTTAGTTTCTAACGTTGGTTTTCATGGTGTAGATGGTGACCAAGGAGAGCTTTGACAACAATTTTCATTTCTCCTCTCGATTGGTGGTTATTTTTTGTTGTGGATTTTGGAATGCAAAAGAAAATACAGTCAAAATTTTCATAAAATGAAAAATATATATTGAAACTGTAATTGATCCCTAAGCTTGATTCTTCCCTTGCATTATAAAAGGGAAACCAAGGCTCATTTTAAGAAAATAATAGAAGGAAATAGACTTTGGCTAGGGCCTTTGGTTGAAAGTATACAAGTAGATAGGAATAGACTAGTCTGTCAACTTTGAGTTTTATGAATGAACATATGCAATTATCTTAAATTGTTTCTTAGACATGGTTCAAGTGCAAGTTAATATATATAATTAAGATATATTTCTCTCCTCTTCCAAGTCTGGGTGAATTTTTAATGAGATATTAATGATATTTTATTCTACTTTGAATATTTGTTCAAATGCATGTCTCTAGTCTTTGTGTTGATTCAAGTAATCAATTAAATACTTAGATGGGGCCATTAATTTACTTTTATTTGTAAAGGATTTGATAAGTAGTGATATATCAGAAAACTCAAGCTCCATGATGCAAATTATTGTGACGATAGTCTAGTTTATTATTGATTCATTTCTATTTTACTAATTCTTGCATATCCGACTCTATTTTTCCTAATGAATATGACCCTAATATGTTCCTTAATGATTCACCTAAGGGGTTAATCAAATAATAATTCAATGAACAACTTGTAGTTGGGGTTTAAATTCATTGATTCAAATATTCTTGTATATTAATTCATATTAGGGATGTTTTCATTTTGATGGATGTGTAGCTAGTTACTTAGAGATGAGCCAATTTCTAGGTAATTGTTACATAATTATCCTTCATCCAAGTGTGATCTACGGTATGAAGTGTTAAACATAGCTAAATACTAAATGAACACACTAGGAATACCCTCTTTAGTCCCACAGATCCTAAAGTGTAGAAGATCTTAGTCATCCACTAGATCTTGTTAGTTGGCCATTCATTCCAAGAGTCTTGAATATAGGAACTGACTATTCCTTAGAGATATCTTAGGTGAAATGGAAAAAATAAACATTTTCTAGCCTAAATGAAGTTAAATAAATGAAATTGATTGATTTAAATTAATGAAAATGAATGCAAAAGTAAGAGTTACACTATGTTTGAAAACACATTGTGTAATGCAACAATAAACTAAATGAATAAAATATGTAGAATAGAAAGAAAAGTGTTAAATCAGAGTGCACCTAGGTGAAGTATGATGAATCTCGAATGTTGTGGATGCTTGATGAAATCACTAATTTTTCATAGTGGGACTCATTCACTGAGGGTGGAGAATCAGTCCTCTTGGTGAAAACTATTAGAAGCATGTTTTTGTCTATCAAGACCCAAAATCTAAAAAAAATCATATTTTCAGTCCTAAGGTGGGACTCATTCACCATAGGTGGAAAATTAGTGCTATCCCAAATTCTAAAAGAACAAGAGACAACTCTACAACATCGAATCTAGAAATCATTGCTTGCCGAGTTGCCAAAGTCAATTCTATAGGAAACAGACAAAAAACCTTCTCCAAGCTTGAAATAGAGTTGAGTTGACTTGAAGCACCTAGTTGACTTGTAAACCAATCTTCAACACCAAAAATCTTGTCAAATCTACATATATTGGTCTACAAACAAACATGCAATAGGGGAAAATGGTTTAAGGTTAGTGGATAGGGGTTTGCCTTCATCAAACCCTACTTTTGGTAATCAAATCTTTAATAAAATAATGAAATGAAAAGGAATGATAAACTAAAAAATGATTCAATTTCTATTAACTTACCAAACCCTTAATGATGCAAGTCTGAAGTAATGTTGATGATTGCTTCAAAGTGCTTGAATAGTGCTTGAAAAGATGTAAAATGCTTGGATTCTTGAAATATGAGATGGAATGCTTGAATGGATGAAGAGATCATAGGAGATGTAAAATCAAGTGAAAATCACTTATTTATACAAACTTTCTCCTTAGTTACCCATTCATACCTTATCACAAGCTCACATCAAGTGTTTTTGAATAAAATCCCAAAGGGAAATTTAAAATATTTGGAATTTTGGGTCAAGGGGGACTCATTTGCCACCCATGGCGAATGGGTCCCATCTAGGACCTAAAAGTGTGTCTAGAAATATGTTCTATTTAATTTTGTTTTTTGTGATAATAATAAACAAATACACATAATTAAGCATATGAGAGCATAAAGCAGTCATAAAGTATGAGAAAAGGACAAATAGTGAAGATATTCCTAGAGAATCATGAAAGCTTGTTAGAAGACATTACAACACTTCAAAATAGGACTTGTTGATGAATAAAAAGGTGATTTTTAGGTGAATTGTAATTAATAGAGTCTAGAAAAATGTAGAAATGTATTACAAAACTTCACAACACCTTCACAAGACATCATTCTTTGAGTTTAGTACCTAAATAAGCATGTTAAAGCCATGTTACAACATAAAATCATAGTAAAATAGTTCCAATAGAATGAAACAAGTCCAAAAAAGCCATGAAAATGACAAGGGGCCATTTTTCTATGAAAAAACACTTAATATATTTCCAAAATCATTTGAGAATTTCAAAACTACTCTTACTCTAAGTGAAAAACTAGAAAAACTAATGAAAAATTAATTTATTCTCAAATACTCTTGTATTATGGGTTCCAGGAATGTGTGATACACTAATACAATATGGTTTATGATAAACTATAGTGTGATAAACTAATGGAGTGATTATTATGTTTTTAATTAAAATATAAAAAAATAATAAATAAGTAAATTAAAAATGATAATTAATATTAAAATGAAAATTCAATTACATATGAAAGACATATGCAATATGAGTGCTTTTTTTTATTTGTCATTTGAGCTTTAAGACATATTTTTTTGGTTATTACTATCTTAAAGTCTTTCTTCTTTACTAGGAGATGTACAAAAACAACTATGTAAAACTACTTTTACTTCTTAGTGGGATGCTATAATATTCCACATATTTTATAAAATAAATTTTACATATGGGAATCCAATGATTCTAAGTCTTTACTTTCTAAAATGAAGTTTTTCATTTTCATTGGTTTTCTAGAATATGGTGTCTAATTTCAATTCTTAACTTTTCATAGGTTATAGGTTTCTAGTAAGTAGAAGTCTAACTCCATAAATCAAATAATTTAGAAGATTAATACATCTATTACATAATATAAAAAATATAAATATACTAGTAAAAAATAATAATTAAAAAAAAAGGATTTATCCTATTTTATATGTTTTTTGTTTACAAATATTGATTTTTTATTAACAAATTGTCAAATAATTTACTAAATTGAAACCTATTTTGGAGAAATATGGAAAGTTCATTGGAAAACCTTTTCTTGTCAACACAAAAATCTACTTGAAAATGACTCTTATATTAAAATTAAACTATATTTAATCACATTTAAATATAGTCATGTCTCATGCAAGAGATGCATCACTTCATGAGTTATATGTATTTAAATATCCTTATTATCCACATATAAAATGCAGAGAAACTATATTCAATCTCTAATTTTAACAATTGGTATTAGAGGAGGTTGGAGCATGATTGCAAAAATCAAGGATGAATTCTAGAGAAAATAATTGTAGCATTACTGCAAAAATAATTGCTATTTTTTTACAAGATAAACTCCATAATTAATCTCAAAGATCATTACAATTTTTTTAAATAAAAGAATAGGAATAAAAATTATTACTTTTATCACAAAGATCACCACACATGGAAAATAATTTTTTGAATTTCATTTATATTAAGTTGGATCATGCTAAAATTATGGAGAATGGCATCATCAAATGAAAAGTAGTTTTCTCTTGGTAGATCTCACTTCATTTGTAAATGAAACTAAAACAATACATCCAATAGATGTCCATCTGCAAGAACAGTTTGAAAATAAATAAAAGAACCATGCATTGGCTTTGATAATATTGTCTATTAGGAGTATGTTGATAGAAAATTTATGGAATGAAACTACACCAAAAGAAGCTTGGGAAGAGCTCACAAAAAATCTAAAATAAGAGTGTTGTTAGAAAACAAATGCTTAGAACTCAATTATATAATCTAAGAATGGATGGATCAATGACTAACAATCTAACAAAAATCAAGGATATGCTAAACAATCTTATTAATGTAGAGGAGACTATGGCTAATAAAGATCTTATCTCTATAACACTTAATAGCTTCCAAAATCATTTCAAAATTTTAAAACTAGTCTTACATTGAGTGAAAATTTGGAAAAACTAAAATTCAATCATCTAGAAGGTCTACTATTGCAACATGAGAAAATGCTTCATAAAGATAATGAATTTGAATCAACAAATGATTTTACCTCAAAATTCAACGAGAAAAAGTCTCAACAAAGAATTTTTTTTATGAATAATAATGAACAAATAAAAGGAAGATGTTTTTTTTATTATTGCAAACATCTAGGTCATTTTAAAGAGAAATGATTTAAAAAGATAAAAAAATATATAATTTACATTAAGAAAATTATGATAGCTAATGCATGTATTGAATATGATGTTAGTTATAAATTATTTACAATGGATGGATCTAAATATATCCAAAATAAAGATGTTTGAATTATTGATTTGGTGGCTACTCACCACATGACTAGAAATATTGATAACTAGAGAAATGTAGTAAAATGATCAAGAAACTCAAAATTACATTGGGAGATAATTCATAATTAAATATTTGAGGTGGAAAAGCTCTTCTAGATGTTCCCACCCATGGTAAAGCAAGTATTGATAATGTTTTATTTGTTCCAAGCTTAAAAAAATATTTTTTCTATTAGTCAAATTATTGTGAATGATATGAAAATTACCTTTAAAAAAGGAAAGTGTCAAGTGTATGATATTAAAGGAATATTAATATGTTACAGATATATGAAAGGAGCCCTATTTTACTTGAGGAAAAACTCCTCTCAAGCTTTAGTTTCAAGTATTTCCTTAATAAATAAACTATGGCATTAAATTCTTGGCCACATTAGCCTTCAATCACTAAAGAAAATGTTTTATCAAAACATAGTATATGGTCTTCCACCTATCACTATAGAGAAGTATTTTTGTGAAGCTTATTTCATGGGGAAACAACATAGAGAAACATTTGATTCTAGAAAAGATTGAGGAGCCTCCAATAAATTTGAATTAGTTCATTCCAATATTTTTGGACTTATGAAGATAACTTCCATAGGAAAATATCGATATCTCATAACATTAATTGATGACTTCACTTGAAAGGTTTGGGTTTATTTTTTAAAGAATAAATTTGAAAATTTTGATATTTTCAAAGAGTTTGTACATCAAGTTGAGAATGAAGGTGAGAAAAAAATTAAAATGCTAAGATCAGATAATGGGGGGAATATACTTCAGATAAATTCATCAATTTTTATAAACAAAAATGAATTAAGTGGAAATTTTCAGCTCCATATACTCCACAAAAAAAATGGATTAGCTGAAAGAATGAATAAAATACTTCAAGGAAAAGCTAAGTCCATGCTCAAGGCTTGTAATCTTGATGAAGAATCATGGGGATAAGTAGTCCATAAAATTTCTTGTTTGACCAATCAAAGTCTAACTAATAGTTTAGAAGGAATCTCTCTAGAAGAAGCATGATTAAGAAGGAAACCTATAGTTAGAAAATTTAATTTTTTTGGGAGAATTTCCTATAGGAATATCCGAAAAGAGAAGAGAAGAAAATTTGATGATAATAGTAAAAAATGCATCCTTGTAGGTTATGATGACTCTAGTAAATCTTAACAATTATATGATACTAAAACAAACAAACTTCATATCTCTAGAGATGTAAAATTTGAAGAAGATTATGACCTTCCATTCATTTGCCATGATGATGTATTAGAAGAGAAATATTATAGTGGGAAATCATCGTGATCACCGAAAAATGATGAAGTAAAATAAAAAATTCCTATTGAATCTACAAAAGAAGGAGAAGAAATTGATGAGCCAAATTCAAGCATGATGTCTACTCCACAATCTAATGCTCCTCTAAGGAAATCTAAACAAACTAAGAAGACATTTATCAGGTTGTAATACTATGAGATCAACTCTGCATTCATTTCAAGTGTTTTAAGTCCTCAAGAACCAAGCACTTTTGATGAAGCAATAAATGAATAAAAATTCAAAAACTTATGAATCAAGAGTTAAATTCAATTCATCAAAAGGATCTAAACAAACAAAATTCATATCTCTAGAGATGTAAAATTTGAAGAAGAGTGTCCCCTTCCATTCATTTTCCATGATGATGTATTAGAAGAGAAATATTATAGTGGGACATCATCATACTCACCCAAAAAGGATGAATTGCAATAAAAAAATCATATTGAATCTACAAAAGGAGAAGAAATTGATGATCCAAATTCAAGCATGATGTCTACTCTAGAATCTAATGTTCCTCTAAGGAAATCTAAAGAAACCGAGAAAAAAATTATTAGGTTGTAATACTATGAGATCAATTATGCATTAATGTCAATTGTTCGAAGTGCTTATGAACCAAGTAATTTTGATTAAGCAATAAATGATAAAAAATAGAAAAATCCTATGAATCAAGAGTTAAATTGAATTCATCCAAGCCAAACATGGGAGTTGGTTCCCTTACCTATTGGGAAAGGCTATTGATTGTAAATGGGTATTTAATATAAAGTTTAAATTTGATGGTTCAATTGATAAACACAAAGGTAGATTGGTAGACAAAGGGTGTAAGAAAATTGAAGGGGTAGACAATTAGGAAACCTTTCCTCCTACAACAAAGTTGATCACAATTAGAATGTTGATAGTAGTTGCATTTTATCATGGCTAGGAAATTTACCAAATGGATGTAAGATGTGCATTTCTAAATGGAGAATATACAGAGGAAGCATATTTCACACAACCTCTAGATTTGTTGAAAAAGTAATGGAACACATGGTGTGTCTATTAAAAATGGAACTATATGGTTTGAAAAAAGCCCCATGATCTTGGTACTCAAACATTGATAATTAATTTATTAAAAAAGGATTCCAAAAATTTGATGTGGATCCAAATCCATACATTAATATTCTAGATAATATACTCATTGTGTTATATGTTGATGGTTTTTTTTATTATGCGGAACAATCAACCACTAATACAAGAGGTGAAAGAAGATATGAAGATCCATTTTGAGATGTCTAATCTTGGATTACTTCATTAATTTCTTGGAATTGAAGTGTGTAAAAAACCTAAAATATCTATTTTTCAAATGAAGTATATCAAATAATTTCTCAAATGAATCAACATGCAAAACTGTAAAGCTTCATTAACACCAATGGAGACATGAACTAAGTTGACTGAAGACCTAAAGGGTAAATCAATTACTAAAACATTGTATAGGAGCTTGATAGTAAATTTGATTTACTTAACTAATACTCATCCAAACATATCTTATGCAGTTGGAATCTTATCATGATTCACGAATCATCCTAAATGAATTCTTTAGTAAGCTATAAAGAATTTTTTCAGATATCTTCAAGGAACAAAAAAAATGGATTAAAGTAGTTGTAAAAATTAAGATTTCAAACTTATTATTTTTCTTATTTAGATTGGGAAAGTTGTATAGACTACATATAAAATCAACCTCTTGTTATTGTTTCAATATTGGAACTTCTATTATCTCATGGAGTTGTAAGAAGTAACCTAATGCTGCTTTATCATCCACTGAAGCATAATACACGATAGTTGTTGTAGAAACTTGTGAATCAACGTGGCTTAGAAGACTTCTTAAGAATCTTGAAAATCCACAACTTGATCCAAAAGTTATATAATGTGATCACACAAAGCATATTGAAGTACACCATCACTTTATTCATGAGCATGTTCTCAATAAGGAAATTGAAATAGTCTATACGCCAACCAATGAACAACTTGTAGATATTTTCAGTAAACCTTTGAGAAATAATAATTTTGTATACTTTTTAGTTCATGTATTGATGTCAAATATTCATCACTTGTAAATTGGTAAGCTAACAATCCTATTTTTATAGGATTCCCCCATCATCTAGTTTAACCATGTGATAAAATAAAGTTTATGGGGGGTGTTGAAATTAAACTATATTTAATCACACTTAACTATAGTCATGTATCATGCAAGAGACACATCTGTTCATGAATTTGATATACTTAAAGATCCTTATGATCCACATATATAATGTAGATCAAATCTATTCAAGCTCCAATTTTAACATCTTGCAACCTAAAATCTTATTTCATTAATCCCTTTATATTCTCTCATATTATCTTATAATATATGTTCATACTTGATTCTTTTTTTAAATATACATTAAGTACTTCCCTTTCTAGATTTAATTATCATCTCAAATTTTTAATTAATTATATTAAATGTTTCAAATCAAATATGAGTTTCATACTAAACTAGTGGCTTTTGCAAAACTTAGTTTATAAAGTATTGAAAGCTTTGATGTTCTTTATTTGAAGGCTCTATGAGAAGTTAGTAATCTATATAAAATTTCTCATATGTGATCATTAAAGAAAAAAGGATAGTTAAATAAATTCTCATCAAAGTTATAAATGAAAAAATAATAAAAAATAAAATAAATAAACAATAAAACATAAGATTGTCTTTGGTAGAGATATACAATTTTTCATAAAGATAAAAATTATAGGTATAAGACTAAATTTTAATAAACCATTTTGGTGCTGAAAAGTTCTAAAATTAAAATAAAATTGAAAGCCTAAAATTATTCCACTTTTTTATTACTAAGATTTAAAAATTCCTAATGTCTTGGATTGAAATCTTGACTTAATTTATTTGTAAATTATAAAAAAATGACTTATTTGATATTATAGTTTGTATTGATTTTCTATTAATTGTTGAATATTACAACTTTGTGGAGTGTTTTAATATTTTTTCAAAATAGTCATAAATTATTTCGAGCCAAGAAATGTGACATACAATTATGATTTAGATATATATTTATAATATTTATATTCAAGGAAGAAACATAAAAATATAAAGTAGGTTACTTAACTATTTCATCACTTAAAAATTAATAAATCATGTTTTTTAGTATTTTATGAATGAGGCCTAATTAATAACATATTTTATTATTTTTCTAAAATGTGTAAAATTATTAAATTATTGATACATTTATATGTAAATAATTCTATTAGAACTTTATTTTCCATGAGATATTTAATTGAGAGGTAATTTTATGAAATTAGATCATAAAAAGTAAATAAAAGATAATGCAAATTTAATTCATGAAAGAAATATTGTGAGTTTGAATAATTAATCTATTCACTATACTTAAGTGTACTTAGGTTGATGATGTTAGATAATTTGTCTAACTGAATGTGCAACTTTTAGACCTCTTGAGGCTACCAACATGTTTTTTTAACCTCATGCACACACCTTTTGAGGTTGGAAGACTTTTCATCTAACCTCAAAGGTCACTAAAAACTTGATACACAAGGTTGATGACTTGGTCATAAAAGTTGTTGGTTTGCACACTCTTAGTATTCCTAAGAATGACACCTATAAGACAGTTGCATACTCTTTTCTCTACCACTTCATGGGGCGCTTATCAAATCACCTCATAGGTGGATTGCACTATCCTTTCCAATATAGGCAATAATTTGTACTCATTGTAATTTGGGTCTTACTAAATACAATCTACATTATTGTTCACTTGTTCTTGTCATTTTATCTCCTAGATCTTCCTAATTCTAATATGGTATCAAAGCTTTAGGTTAATATTTTTGGAATCCAATAGGTGAAAAAAATTGAATGTATTTTTTGATATTCATTTAATTTTTGTGTGTTAATCATTCGCAAGAAGTTTGAAATGGGTTTTTATTGACTTGACAAACCCAACTAGTTGTTTGGAGGCTCCCCACTATCATCCCTATGCTTTAACAACCTATGATGAGCACAAAGGTGAGGGCATAGATATTTTCACTAGATTGAGAGGTGATTTTTATCACTAGGACAAATAGGAAAAGATATAAAGGCTATGTTGGGAGTAAAGTGTCTCAACCTTAGAGTCCTAACATGTTTAATTTAATTTATTATTGTATTTATTTTCATTATTAAATTTTGAAAGGAATTTTGATGAGTTGAAACAACTTCCTACACTAATATAATAAGAGGAGAGTTACAAAAGAAATATTATAACACCTTTTACTATTACAATAAGAGAAGCACATAGATAGAATAATGGAAATAGAACAATAAGAATCATAAAATAGTGACACCAAATATATGTGGGGAAAACCCTTTTTGGGTAAAATTCTCACCCTAAAAAAGAATAATACCTTCTCTACTACTTCAAATAATGATTACAGTATATCACATGGTACAACCTTCTTCAACAAGTTCTTCAACACAAACACCTATTCTAGAGTGAAACTAGCACCACTTTGTTACCTACAAACAAACTATGCATTCTACAACTCAATCCACTCAATAAATAGAGTGATACAAGCTTCAAGAAGCATCTAGAAGGTGAGAGGTGTCAAAATACACATAACATAATTTTCAACACCTTATACATGCATTTGGACACATGTGACATATTCCCTTACACTTTCGACAAGTGTCAAAGATGGAAATGGTCTTCTTCCAAGCTTGGACACCAAGAATATGCTAAATATATCTTATAAAAGATTCCTTACACATCTTACAACTGTCATAGTGAACCATAGATTTTAGGGGGTGTGAAATGCTATGCCTCTTTTGCTCAATTGGGGTCTTTCACCTAAAGGAAAGAGATAGATTCCACACAAAAATCTAGGTGGTTCACTCAATATAATGTATGTATGATATAATTAACCCTAAATTCAATTATATAGAAGTATAAAAGTAATGAAAGCTATTGATTATTGAACAGAAACCAAAGAAATACAACTTGTTTGAAAACACATCATGTAATGCAAATTGCAATAGAAATGGATACAACGAAAAGTGTGCACCTAAGATTGTAGACACATAAAATGTATTGATTGACATTCTGCATCTGATCCCAACTACTAACATTGTTTCATCTTGAATCATCCTTTGGTCTAACCGTTTAATCAAATCCCCTTATTTGATCAAATTCATCAATATTCCTCTTAATTAAATAAATCAGTTAACTAATTATGTCACCTCTTCTCTATAATTAAATTAATCATCTTGATCTAACTATCCTATTTAATTAAATAATTTATGTTATTTAATTAAATCTCTAAATTCTATCTATTAAATTAAATAAATCAAAACCTTGTTTAATTTAATCTAACATTATCTCTTTTAATTAATTAAATAAAAATCTTTATTTAATTAATCTCTTATCCCATTCTTCTCATTATTTAATTTAAATAACTCCATAAATCTAAGTCAAATAGGTCACACCATCTAACCCCCTTCATTAAATTAATTAACTTTGATTAAATCTCTTATCATGTCCCATCCTCTAGCTTTTCCCACTTGCACATGAAAATATATTTAATTCATTTATTAAATTTCCTATTTTCCTCAACAAGGCATCTTTTGGAATATTCTTCAAGTTTGAATTCAAAAATCAAGTTGACATGTACATCCAACAAGGAATTTACTTCATCTTAAATGTCCTTTGCCTTGAGCCAAGTGGCATTCAATCATTTTATCTTCTCTCTTGCATGTCATTTCAACAATTTCAAAATTACAAAAAAAAACATTTATTGGCACAATCCTCAAAACTTTCACATCCTCCATCCACTCAAGGATTAACAAGTGGAATTTTTCCATTGGATGAATGTTAGTCCCACATTGCTCACTTTTTGACATTCATCCTTAAATATCATCTATAAATAAAGAGGTTCATCCTTCAATTGATCATCCACAAATTATGCAAAGTTACCATGCTAAAATATCTACCAAATTTTCATCCATCTTATTGAATTATTATCTAGGTTATGTAGATTTTTAGCTTGGATCACTCACCATCTTTCATCAAAGTGGATTACTCATCAAAATTCATCAACATACAACAATCTGGAATCATAGGAATTGGGAAAGGGCCAATTTTCATATCAAATTGGCACCAATTCCCCCATGGAATCATGAGTTTCCTAGTTTAATTAGGATTCAATTTCTATTTGGTTGATTTCATAATTTGTACTTAGTGAATGGATTTCATGGGGAATCCTTGTTCTTTCTTTCAAAAATCAGGATGTTTGCAACTTGTGCAAGAAATTCAAAATCCAACATTGCTTCTCCACCCTGTAGTATCCCCAAGGCAATGGCAAAGCAGAAGCTACAAACAAGATCATTTTGAAAATCCTCAAGAAAACTATCAATGACATAGGTCATGACTGGAATTTATAGCTTAATCTTGTCCTTTAGGCCTATCAAACTAGCATCCGCACACCTACCAATGCCACCCCCTTCTCCTTGTTCTATGAATTAGAAGCAACACTCCCCATTGAGATCGAGCTCCCATCCCTCAGGATATCACTGCAAAACCTCATCATGGATGAAGAGTACTGAGTATCAAGATTAAATGAGCTAGAGCTACTAGATGAGCAATGTATGGATGCTTTGAATCATTTGCAAGTCTATTAGAATAGATGCAAAAGGAGCTACAATAAGAAAATTAGAAGTAGGACTTTCCAAGTTGGAGAACTGGTATTAAAAGAGAATCAAAAGAATCTCCCAAACCCAAGTAGAAAAGGAAAGTCTTAACCTAATTGGTTGGGACCATTTTTCATCACAACAGGTTACAAATCAGGGGCATATCAGCTATCAACACCCGAAGGGGAACCTTTGTAGGAGCCTATGAATAGCTCCCATCTCAAAAAGTTTTATGCCTAAATATTTTAAGGTACAGAACCAAAAAATCCAAAAAATTAGAAAATGTCCTTAAAAAATGGTTACCTTGATGAAAACTTGGAAAATAGGCATCTTGGTGACAACAAAAAAATTAGAAAAGAAAAAAATTCAAAAAAAATAGAAAAAAGGATAAAAACTAGTAAAGAAAAAAATCATCCTCTAGTGAAAACCACTTCGGTGGCACTTTGGGCAAATACCTTGGTGAAAACCTAGCAAATAGGTATCTTATGTAAATAAGAACTTTCCATCCACTAGGATCTCTATGGCTTGCTCTGCATCATCCATTATCCATCACATTCAAGTCTTTATCCATCATTCATTCACCCACATCATAGCTTGGTCCAATGTTCATATCATGATGCCTCCTAGTACTACTCAGCCCATCCTCAAGGTCAGTTTTTCCTTCCTTTATTAGAGTAATGTATTGTATCACACTGGGGGCATGTTCTCATCAGATCAGATTCGTGTATATTCTTAAAGTCCTAAAATTAGAAAATCCAAATACATCAAAATCCCCAAAATAGGTCAAGAATTCAGTCAAAAAAATAAAAAACAAAGTCGTTAGTTGATCTACATCATCTCTGAGCTTGAACGTAGGCAAGGTTGATCTTTGATCATCCCATAAGACACTTAGGTCAGTCCTATAGGTGGCCATCACAATAAACTAACATCTCACCATGTATATCATCATCTGTAAATCAGTTAAGTCATCAGTTAGACTATGTGGTCTCTGCATGTATAACATAGGTAAGGCTAATCTATTGATCAACCCCTAAGGCCCCTAGGATAGGTCTGTAGGTTAGTCTATTGGTAAAAATATTACAAAACCCCAAAACATTGAAAAATCAAAAATCAAAACATTTGCAAAATCTCAAAAAATACCAAAAATAGCCTCAAAACATTCCAAAAATGTCCAAAACATCCAAATATTTGAAAAAAATCCATCCATCTCATTTCACTTGCACCTGCAATAAAAATCATCTCATAATAAATGATTGTCATCCTCAATCTTTGGTAAGACAATTAGAAGCAAGTTTAGCAAGTTAAAAAGTGAAAACTCAAAGCATCAAGTCTTAGGTCTAAGTCAATATATAAATAGGTTGGTCAACTCTTTGTGTTGATAACCTATCATCCATTTGGTCCCATATCAATCATTTTAAAGAAGGCTTAGGATAAAAAAAATGACGTGCTCCTATCCACTAACATGTCCTAGGATGTATCCTTGCTACAATGGGAATTATCTTTTGGAAATAGTTTTGGTCCTTATCCTTAAAAACACATCTCCTTTTGGTTAGTTGTATTGAAGAGCATCAACTTGTTTGTTTACTTTGTCTTTATCTTTTGACTTATTTTATTATGCTCATTCCAAGGACTTCTTGATGATATCCGAACAGAGGATTTATAGAAATAGGAATGGAGCAATGATCATTATCTTTTTTCTACTATGCTTTTTGGGCATTCTTGTAATATAACATGGCAAATACTTGCTTTGTTAGTTATGTATGGAGGGTGTTTTGAACAACTTGTTGACTATTGCATTGAAAGGTTATACCTTTCTGTGTTTTGGCCTGAGGTGTTTGAAACATCTAAAATACATCCTAGCAAGGTTTTTGTATGTCAGGTGTGAACAAGAATACTCCTATATGATTGCCAATTCAAAGTTCATCACATTGGGTACAATGCCATCCTGGTTCTCTATACCTTGATGCATCGTACCATGTGTGTTATCAAACATAATAAAATTGTCCCTTTGAAAATCCCAATTCCTTGGCAAGTAATCATCATCATTTTCATTGTCATCATCTTGTGTCTTGTTGAAATGGCTTCTTCTCTTTCATTCCTTCTTTCTTTTTGCTCTAACAAAGTACTATGATAGTTGATCATCACCATCATCATCATCCTTATCCATCCTTTATTCACAAATAATTAGCATATTGCATAAACATATCATATAGGAAACATATGTATTACATTTTCATCATCATATAACCATGATATTATAATCATTTTTCACAAATTATCATATCCCTTTATAATTACATTACATCCATTATTTGCATCATATTGCATTCATCACATAAATCATTGCATAATATTCATTTGAATAAACATTTGCATAAACAATACCATCTATTGCATAATCATACATAATAGGTACATAAGCATTATAAATAATCCATTGCACACATACTTGCATAACATTATAAGATCATCTCACACATTATGCTCATTTTACATTAAGCATTATCATACCATTTTGCATAGAACATTATCATATCATTGTACATCACAGTAAATGTATCACATACATTACATTATCATTTAACATGTTTAGGATAAAAAAATTTATCCCAAGAATCTCAAATCCATCTCATTTGTATCATCAATAAATATCATATAAAACATGACCATTGCATTTAAATTTAATTATATCATCCATTAATCATCCATACCATGTCATAAAGAGCATCACAATCCTTTTTTTCATTTCATTGCATAAATCATTCCACATCATTATAAACATAAAAAGGAACATAAAAATCCATCACATGCAAAGAATACATCCATCCATATTCATTTCATATATAAGCATGATTCACATTATTTCATGTAAACACCATAGATCATTTCCATACCATTTTACATATCATATTGCACATCACATATCATCATTTGCATCATCATAAATGTATCATCACATATCATCCATTCACATAAATACATCTGCATATCATAAATTAATGACATAATATAGATATGTTAGTCATAATCATTACATAATGCATATATAATTGGAAATAAAAGCATCCATAAAATGCATAATATAACATCATAAACATCATTGCAAAACATATAGAAGTAGACTCATCCATACATGCATAAATAAATGATACACATCACATCATATCATAATCAAAATCATCATCTTATATATCACCATTGGGTAACTATCATAGTACAAAATAATTGAATCACTGTACATGTATGCCAATCAGTACAAAAAAGCTCCAGGCTATCAAAAAGGAGCCCATAAGGCACAAAATATTGTATCATCTCAATCAAAAGGAGGCCTAACCGTCCTATTTTCTACCCTCATCTCTATCCCCATGACCCTCCACTAGTCTAACGCTAGTCTGCTATGAGTACTTTGGGACCCATGATGCTCTGGGTATAGCCTCATGATAATGCAAATGATAATACTCAGCCTCTCAGACAACCTCCCTATAGGACTGAATTGATACTATACCTTGAGAGGAGGAGGCTTCCATGCTCTCTAATTATTGTCTCTAGCCTAGCTCTGTGGCCACTTGTAACTCTACAACTTGTCTCTACTAGATGGCTTGATCCCTCTTGGCCCTAGCCTAGTCCCTCTCAATCTGTGCCTGATCTCTCTCGACTGACATAGTCTAGACCTAGGCCTACAACTGTGCAATAAATGTGTCTCAGGGATCCACCTGCCCTACTCATTGTGCTCATGGAGGCTATACCTAAGGTTGATCTTTATCCATAGCCCATGGTGGTGGACCTACTAGCACCTACTCCTGATCTTGCATGTGCACGTCAAGTTGATCTGGCTGATCTGGCTTCACTAGGGGCCCAATTGGCTGGTCCTGTTGTACATCACCTCTTCATCCTCATCCTCCCCCTCTAGCTCTCACCCTTCATCAATTAGGGACTGCTCTTGGAATATTCAATTATAGGGGAGGTCGAAACCAATCCCTGTATGCCTATGTCATGCCTGGATCTGCAAGCCCTTGATCATAAGTCCACGGTTAGGCTACCAATTGTCTGAAGCTGTCGATGGCCTCTGAGGCAATAATATACCACCCCCATGAAACCTGTGACATGGTGTAGGTGAAGATAGCCACATAATCATCATCTGGCCCATCCTAGAGCTCACTAAACTGGCGTTGCATGCGCCTGGGCATATATCTTTCAATCATCATATGCTCTCACCCTTGCATAAAGCAATCCTGCTAGGAAAATAAGATTTGATCTGTATCATCAGCCCATCTAGGCTAACCAAAGTATAGGTGCCATATGAACACCTACATCTCATCCAGGACTCTCCTCCAATAGGGGATCTCATGGTCACCTATGTGTGTAAATGTCACACTGCCTCTGTAGCGCCATATGAGGGGATTGTCTAGCATCATTAGAACTAGAATGACTCATATTCGAAGGACAATAATGTACTCCCATGCCCATATGTGGAGGATTATCACACCTACTCTGAGCGCTCTGCCATCCATGCAAATGTACTTGTGCAGATCTCTATACAAAGTGGCAAGAAGAATAGGGCCCCAAGCAAAATTGACTGGATGATCATGAACCATGTGCTCCTAGAAAATTCCCCAACCAAGACTAAAGTATCAGACTCATCGGTCTAGGTAAATGAGACCAAAGATAGTCCTTGCAACAACTAAGTGGAAGGGAGGTTCCAGGGCCCTATGTCACTCTAGATCAATCTACCCCTCACAAATAACAATGCCCTCTATGGCGAGGACCCTGTGGCAGGCATTACAACCCTCATCCATATCAAAAATCACACATGGACCATGAATCGACAATCGTAGGATGCACCAAAAATCCTCCAAGGTGATGGTGGCCTCATCGGTCAGAAGGTTGAAAGAAGATGTCTCACTGTGCCATCTCTCAGCAAGCACTGACATCATCCATAGGTGCGTGCGAATGGGCGTTGCATAGGAGATGAACCACAACCCTATGTCTCGAAGTTAGTCCTAATCTCTATCGCTTAGGTTTCACAAGTAACCAAAAAAAACTCACAACCTATGCTCTCAAGAGTAGAGCTACCTCCCTGTATCTTGGATCAAGGAACGTCACCATGTTAATTTTTTTGAAAATTCTTCACCCGCTGTTCAAGAAACCACTCTAGTGTCGGAATCCATGAAGGCATCGCAGTTTGATTTTTATCAAACTCTAAAACTAGGGCACAAAATGGTGAAATAGGACCGCCGCAGTTCACTTTCCTCCCCAATGGTGCACTTTTAAAATATATAGGACTGCCACATGGCACTTTTCAAGTCACCCCACTGGCCATGAGCTCAGCATCAGAGTTTGGAGTTTATTTCAAAGTCCAAATTGTACCACCATGGTGTAATATCACACCAAGAGGTGTAGTTTGATTTCTAAGCAGTCGTATATAGCACTACTGCAGAAAGACTAACTTTTAAAGCATTAATTAAGAATGAAAAATGAAAAATAAAGGTCAAGTGAGGATCACTTAATGGTGCACCAATGTTGGGTGGCTACTGGTATGTCTAGACTAGGTAAAAAATGTGCATTGGGAGCTGTTACTACACCATATCGTCATGATATTAGAGCTCAAATCTCAAGGTTTCTTAATGGCTATGTGAAAATGACTTGAAAGTGACCCCTTGGGCCCCTTTTAAGCTTGAAAATTAGGGTTTTTTCACCCTAATTGGCTATCCTACTAGGGTTTTGGACCCCTGAACCTATTTTTGTCTAGTTGAGGCCTGATTTACATTGTTTTATTGCATTTAGACACATTATTGACCTCCTGGAGCATTTTTGGACCTATCAGGCACCTTGTCCTCTTTTTCGTGAGATCACCCAAAAACTTGAAATTTTCATCTAATCTCTTGAGGGGGCAATATATTGGCATGTTTTTTCTCATTGGGTAGTAGTGGGGTAAGATTTTAAATAAATTTTTTTTTGGCTTGGATTGAGATTGTTTATTCTTTGAACGAATGCAACAAGTGCATTGTTTCAAATAGGGGAAAAATGTAAATATGTAAAATTTACCAATTGGCATTGTGCATCTGATCCTAGCTACTAACATCATTTCATCTTGAATCATTGCTCAATCTAACCATTTAATCAAATCCCCTTATCTAATTAAATTCATCAATATTCCTCTCTTAATTAAATAAATTAGTTAACTAATTAAGTCACCTCCTCTCGATAATTAAATTAATCATCTTGATCTAATTATCCTATTTAATTAAATAATTTATGTTATCTAATTAAATCTTTAAAGTCTATCTATTAAATTAAATAGATCAAAATCTTTATTTAATTAATCTCTTATCCCATTCTTCTCATTATTTGATTTAAATAAATCCATAAATCTAGGACAAATAGGTCACATCATCTAACCCCCTTCAATAAATTAATTAACTTTGATTAAATATTTTATCATGTCCCATCCTCTAGTTTTTCCCACTTGCACATGAAAATATATTTAATTCATTTATTAAATCTCCTATTTTCCTCAACAAGGCATCTTTTGGAATATTCTTCTAGTTTGAATTCAAAAATCCAAGTTGACAGTAACATCCAATAAGGCATTTACGTCATCTTACATGTCCTTTTAATTGAGCCAAGTGGCATTCAATGCATTTTCTCTTCCCTCTTGCATGTCATTTCAACAATTTGAAAATTCAAAAATATGCATTTATCGACACAATCCTCAAAACGTGCACATCCTCCATCCACTCATGGATTGACAAGTGGCATATTTCCATTGGATGAATGTTAGTCCCACATTTCTCAATTTTGGACATTCATCCTTCAATCTCATCTATAAATAAAGAGGGCATCCTTCATTTAATCATCCACAAATTATGTAAAGCTACCATGCTAAAATATCTATCAAATATTCATCCATATTATTGAATTCTTAGCTAGGTTATGTAGGTTTTTAGCTTGGAGCACTCACCATCCTTCATCAAAGTAGATTACTCATGAACATATATCAATCTTGCATCATAGGTATTGGGAAAGGGTGAATTTTCACATCAAATTGGCACCAATTCCCCCATGGGATCGTGAGTTTTCTAGTTTAATTAGGATTAAATTTCTATTTGGTTGCTTTCATTGTGTTCTTCATTGTTTTTTTTCCTAATTTGTACTTGGTGAATGCATTTCATGGGGAATCCTTGTTCTTGCTTGCATTCTCTAATATAATGTGTTTGTTCTTGTTGTTTTATAGGTAATAGGATTGGGGTTCTCATAGAGATATGGATGGAGACTAGAATTGAATTCTAGAATGTTGTTGATCCTAATTTTTTAGGCTTGGTAGGACTGAGTCACCATTCTGGATGAATCAATCCCAACTCTATGAAACTATTCTAGACCCCGTTTCAGAAAAATTGGTATCCAAAAATGTAGAAAACCTAAATTAGGACTGGAAGTGGGACTCATTCACCACCCATGGTGAATGAGTCAACTTTTCAATTTTTAAAGACTCAAAGGTGGAAACAAGATCCTTCAATCTGCACTTTCTACTTTTCTAGGTTTTCAATTCTGAAACTGTCAAATTTAGACTTGAAACTGACTTTTTGTAGGTATTTTGACTTTTCCAATGAAGATATTACTTGAGCAACTTTGGAATGCAATATTCAATGATTTCTAAGCTTCAAGATGTCTAAATCTATAAAAACAAAAGAGGGGGAAAGATGTTGGATGTTAGGGCATGGGGGTTTGCCTTGGTCAAACCCCTTTTAGGTAATTAAACCAAATGAAGAAAGAATGTAATGAAACATGCAACAATGGAGTTATTACCTTTCCATGATGATTTATCTTGAATTTCTACAATAAAACATGAATATTTTTCCCTTGAATGTATGAAATGTGACCTTTAATGATTTGGAGTGATGAAACCCTAGCTTGCTTGAATTGAAAAAGAAGACAAGGGTATCTGCAGGATCATGATGGGCTAAAAAGTGGCAATATGATGAGTATGTGGCTGACGACCTTTTTTTAACCCAAAATTGATGAAACAAAAAGGATTTTTAATGGATAATCTCAGCTTTCCACCAATATAAATTATGTTTTACTTTGAATTTAATAAGTAATTATTATTCAATTTCTATTCAAATTTGACTAAAGTAATGATTGATAGACTAATTGAAAAACATCTATAGCTTTCAAACAGTGTCATTTTTTTTGAATCCAAAACATGCATCACATTCTATGCTTCACATACTATAGGATTAAAAAAGAAAAATTGAATTTCATGAATTTTTGACAAAGTTAAGGTGGTCAGACATCAATTTTTTTTATATTTTTTTAAAGTTGTAAAAAAAAAATATAATTAATTATTTATCTGGAAAAAAATTACAAAAAAATATGCATCACATCGGGACATGAGTCCTCTACTTATGTATAAAATATTATAAAAAATATTATCATTTTATTGTGGTTAGGGTGGTTAGACAAACACCTAGTTATTTTCCCCCTAAAATTTAAGTACTACTCCATTGAAATTTCAAATTTTCACCAAATAGATTTATTTATTTTTTAAAACAAACCTATTAGTTTAGAAACTACATTCAATTTTCTAAAAATTCTATTCTTACATATTTTAGAAATAATATAGATAACTTATTCAAATTTTTACATCAAGTTGCCTAACTCTAATTTTTCTAATTTTTTTACCACTTAAGGGCCTTATTTTTCCATGATGATCCTGCACATACCCACAAATGATGAATGATTGAGAAAGTATGTATGAATGAGTTAAGAGATGAATGGGGGGTTGAAATGGATGTAAGAACACTTATTAATACACAATTATTCCCTAATAACCTAATAATACATCACAGGTTGACATAAGGTCTTTTTGAATAAAAACCTGAAAGAAAATTTGAATTATTTTAAATTTGGAGCGAAGAGGGAGTCACTCACAACTCATGGTGAATGGGTCCCACTCTAGGCTTGTAAGTGGGTGTCTATAATTAAGTTTCACTTAATGTTTTTTGTAAGGTTTACATTCAAAAATACACTTAATTAAGTCTTATGAGTGCATAAAGTGGACAAATAAAGCATTAGAAAGGTGTAAATAGTGATAACAAGCCTAGAAAAGCATGAAAACTTGTTACAAGACTATACAAAACTTTAGAATAGGACTTGATAAGTGATAAAAGGTAATTTTTAGATGAATTACAATGAGAATAGTCTAGAAAAGTGTAGAAATATGTTACAACACCTCACAACACCTTCACAAGGCATTATAATTTGAATATTTAGGACCTTATGTGAATGCATAAGTTACATTGAAACATTAAATCAAAGTAAAATATGTCAAGTATTAAAAGAGAAAGACCTAAAAGAGCATGAAAATATCCAAGATCCATTTGTTTATGGTACCAATACAATTTTTCATAGCTGACAACACTTACTAAAAAAAGTTGATTCTCTTGTATCTTGTCATAACCCAACTTGGGCATCCAAATTTCATCGTCCATTCAAAGATGCCTTATGATGTGTCATAGAATCTATAATATCTCATATATTCCAAAGTGGGATGCCTATGTACACTTGAGATGATGATGTATCATCCAGTCACCTACAATGGGGATGCCACCTAGTTGGTGGGTCCCAATTAATGACATGACAACATAAGAAATTTATATTATACAAATAAATACAATAATATATCAAATTAAATAAATGTTAGGACTCTAAGTTTGATACACCTTAATCCGAACATTCTCCCACTTGTCAAAGAACTGCCAAGAGTCATATGAAATTATTTGCTCAGGCCCCCAAGGCCCATGGAATTAGAACACCATCTAAACTATGCTTACTGGTTTTGTCAGTTCATTTTCAATATTCACCAAAGTGTCAACCTTCTCCAAGTTCATCTTGCCATCTTCTACCATATCATGAACAAAATGTTACTATAGATCAATGTGCTTTGTTCTAGCATGGAAGGCAGGATTCTTTGCTAGAAAAATTGCACTTTGGTTGTCACAATAAATAGTAATGTGTCCTACATATAAAAAAATATAATAACATAATATCTTAAGCCAAATAGCTTCCTTACAAGCATGAGTAGCTTCCATATACTCCACCTCTATTGTGGACAAAGCGACTATAGCCTACCACTTACTCATCCAATTGGTAGCACCACTAAACATCATAAACACATAACCACTAGTGGATCTTCTGGTCTTAATGTCACCTACCAAATTTGAATCCACATATCCTTGAATTCTCACATAATGCTAAGGTCTAGTAGGATAACAATGAAAACACAAGGCATACTCAGAAGTACTTCATAAATATCTAACACTCTTAGTAGCATCCTAATGCACTCGTATAGGATTAGCCATTAAATGACTAAGGACTCCCATTGCTTAGGAAATGTCTGGTCTCATACATGCCATCTCACACATTATATTTCCAACTGCATTGACATATGGTACTCTAGTCATGTCCTCCATCTCAATAGGAGATTTTGGACAATCATGCATAGAAAGCTTCATCCCTTGCATCAAAAGAACAACTAATTGTTTGTAATATACCATGTTGAATCTCTCCAACATGAAGTTCACATACTTGCTACAGATTAGCTAAAGCTTTTTGTTAGCTCTATCTCTAGTGATTCCTATTCCTAGAATGCACCTAGATGCTCCTAATTATTTCAAATTAAACTATGTTGACAACTGAAACTTCAAATTTGAAATCATACTTTTCCATTCTCAATAAAGAACATATCTATGTATAGGACAATAATGATAATGCGACCATTATCAATTTTAATGTATACATGATGGTCAAATTTAGATCTCTAAGATACCAATGACAACACATTGGTATCAAACTTCTTATACCACATCCTAGGAGATTGTTTCAAACCATAAAGAGACTTCTTTAGTTTTCAAACCAAATTTTCTTTAATTTTTCAACAAAATTCTTTGGCTATGACATGTATAACTCTTCCTCCAAATCTCCATGAAGGAATTTTTTCTTCACATCCATCTATTCCACTTCTAAGGACCATTTTTTGCTACAAGTGACAACATAAGCTAGATGGATGTTAGATTTACTACAAGAGACAATATCTCCTCATAATCAATTCCCACCACTTGGAAAAAATCCTTAGTTATCAATCATTCCTTATACTTCTCAACATTTCCATTAAGACCAAACTTCTTCTTGAAAGCCCATTTACAACCAACAGGTTTATGTCTAGTAGGAAAAGGTACCAGATCCAAATTATTCTTTTTCTTTAAAGAATCCATCACTTCATCAATGGATTGCATTCAATAGTATAATTCATTCATACCCATAGCCTCTCTAATAGTCTTAGGATCATTAGTATTAGTAATCAAGGAAAAAATGCAACTGGAATCCAACAATGAATACCCAAACCTTTCCACTTGCCACCTAACTCATGTAGACCTCCTCAAAGGCTGAGGTTGAGGTTCTCCTTCTTCTTCAAAAATTTCAAAGCTACTTGATCTCTCATCATTAGGTCCAATAGGGGTACTTGGTTCTTCTTTCTTTAGAGTAGGTGGAATCTAAACTACCTCCCATTTTTGTTTCTATTCTTTCTTTGGTTGCAACTCAATAGTAGAAGGTTTCATCTCACTAAAAATCACACTTTTTCTATAGAGAACCTTCTGAGCTTCTAGATCCCAAAGCTCATACCCTTTCACATTGACACCATAGCCAATAAAAATACACTTAATATTCTTGTTCTCCAACTTAGACCTCTTCTCAATTAGAACACGAGCATTAGCTTCACAACTAAATAATTTGAGATGTATCATCAAAGGATTTTTACCAGATGACACATCCATCATGGGTTTCTTTCCAAAAAGTGCTCATGTAGGAGGATTATTGATAGAACAACATGCAGTGGCTACCACTTCAGCCAAAAATTTATGTTCAAGGCTAGCATCACTCAACATACTCCTAGCCCTCTCCATCAACATTTTGTTCATCCTCTATAGTACTCTTTTTTTTTTGGAGTGTAGGGATTTGTCTTATGTCACTCAATCTAGTTCTCTTTACAAAACTTGTAAAAATTTACAAAAAAAAAACCTCACCACCATTATCAGTCATTAAACACTTAATCTTTCTGCCAGTTTGATTTTCTACCAAGGCCTTAAACTCCATAAACCAATAAAGGCTTCAAATTTATGTCTGAGGAAATAAAAAAAAGTCCTATTATAATCATCTATAAAATAAACAAAATATATAGATTTTGATAACAAAGGAACATTTATAGGACCCAAAACATTTGAATGGGCATAGTCCAACTTATGAGAACTAGAAGAAAAAGAATCATGGTGTTATTTTCCATATACACAATGGTCAAAAAAGTTGAACTTGAGATTGCAATCATCAAGGCCTTCAACAAGGCTCTTATTTTTTAGGGTTCTAAGATCCTTCTCACCAATGTGACTAAGTTGTTGGTACCATAACATTTTCTTCTCTATACAAAGCTTCATTCCATAAAATGAGCACCCTTAGGTTCCCAAAATGTATGACCATTGGATGTTGCTTCAGCACACTTCTTCTCAACATGATTTGATGGTGAGGCTAAAGAATCCAAGATATCTTCTTCAATACAAAAGAAGAACTATTGCACTATATAGTGCATACCTCAAGGTGAAATAGATTCCCAATACGAGCACCCTTAGCCAACACCATAGCTCCTCTTGTCATCTTACATCCTCCAATAGAGAAAAAAAATTGCACTCTTAATTCATTTAGTTTACGTACAAAAAGTATGTTTCGTGCCAAACACAAGATATGAAAGGAACCATTAATCTCCTTCACTCTTCCATGTCCAATAATCTTTAGGTGAGAGTCATCACCTAGGTATACCTCTTCACCATTGAACTCGTCATACTTTGAGAACCAATATCTTTAATAATTCATATGAAAGGATATACCTAAATCTATCAATGACACATCATTTGATGCATGGGATGTTAAGGATGAAATAAATGCATCTCCATAATCTTGGGATGATTTCTTAGATTCAAGATTAGAGAAAGACTTATTTTTCTTCTTTTCCTTCTTGCAATCTTTTTGAATGTGACCAATTTCACCACAATTCCAACATGTTTCCTTGGACTTCTTACTAGGAGACATTGCTCTCCCTAGAGACTTTGACCTAGATTTATTGTCTTTCTTTTTTCTTCTCTCTTTTGGTCTACCACAGACTACAAGGTCCTCCTTGGCCATCCTAGAAGCCTCCTTCACATCTCCTCAAATATTAATAAAGCAACAACCTCATCCATCTTGAAGGTGGAAGTAGTGCTTCCAATACCTATTACTAGGTGATCCCAAGAGTCTAGCATCAAACACAAAATATGCATGCAATAGTCTTGTTCATCTATTTTGTCTCCAATGGAACCCAATTATGCAACCAACATGTTAAAAGAGTTAAGGTGATTTGCAACGGATCCCCCATCTTCCATTTTCAAAGAATACATCTTATTTCTTAGGAAAATCTTATTTACTAAGGATTTACCTTGGTAGATATCACCAAGCTTCTTAAATAGACAATTAGAAGTTTTCTCTTCATAGACATTTGGGACAAAAAAATCAGCCAAAAAGAGTAATAAGATCCTTGGCTTTCCTATCCATGAGATCCCAATCCTCTTGTTTCAAGCCTGAAGGTTTGGTTCCAGTAATTACAAGCCATAAGTCTCATTCTACTAACATTTCTTCCATTTTGAGCTTCCACAACTCAAAATTACCACCATTAAATTTTTCCATATCAATCCTCCCGGATGTGCCTTCCTTCTCTTTCCTACAACAAGGTTATGAAATAAACACTTTTTACAAAACTCCCATGGAAATAGAGATTATCTCAAAAAACCATTCGACCCAACAAAGGAACCAAGCTTAGCCAGGCTCTAATACCAACTTAAAGGAAGTTGAGTGAGTAGAAACAAATTTCTACACTAATCTTTAGAATGAGATGAGAGATACAAAAAAAATCTTTTAACACCTTTTATTATTGCAATAAGAGAATCACATAGATACAATAATGGAAATAGAACAACAAGAATCATAAAATAGTGACATCGAATATATGTGGGGAAAACCCTCTCAAGCTAAAAACCCCACCCTCAAAAAGCACAATATTTTATCTATTACTTCAAATAATGTTTACAAGATATCACCAAGTACAAGCTTCTTCAAAAAGTGATTCAACAAAAACACCTTTTTTGGAGTGATACTGGAAACACTTCATTACCTACAAACAAACTAGGCATTCTACAACTCAAGCCACTTAATAAATAGAGTGATACAAGCTTCAAGAAGCATCTAGAAGGTGAGAGGTATCAAAATCTACATGGTACAATTTCCAACACCTTAGACATGCAAGTGGACACATGTGACATATTCCCTTAGACCCCTAACAACTGTTAAACATGAAAATAGTCTTCTTCCAAGATTGGGTGCCTAGAATATACTAAAACTAGTTGAATCTCTTACATATTTTCATAACCCAAATTGGGTGTGAACTTTCACCCATTCATTCAATGATGTCTTATGATGCATCATAGAATATGCCATATGTCATAGATTACAAAGTGGGATTCCCATGTCCACTTAGGATGATGATGTACCATCCAGTGACCTCCAATGGGGATGCCACCAAGTTGGTGGGTCCCAATTAATGACATGTGACCATATAAAATTTAAATTATACAAATAAATATAATAATTATACATCAAAGTAAATAAATGTTAGGACTCTAAGGTTGAGACACCTTAATCCCAATAAATTTCCTATACTTTAATGTCATAAATTGAGACCCACCAATTTTGTGGTATCCCTATTCGAGGTGACTTGATGACACATCATTATCCAAGTGCAAATAGGAATCCAAATTTGAAATACTTGACTTATGAGAGATTCTATCATGCATCATAAGGCATATTTATGCATGGAGAAAGTTTCCACCCAAGTTGGGTTATTGTTGGATGTTGTGGTTGTGTTGTTGATATGTGATTATCATTTATGTAAGCACTATTAGCATTAATTCATTAGAAGTTGTATATGTTGAGGATATTGAGAAAATTGTAATGGAATGAGTTGAAGGTTGTCAATAGTGAAGTGAAGTTAAGTATGTCGGTAAGTTTTTTATGTCAATGATCAAAGGTTGTGGACTAAAGGGTTTTTTGCTGAGTGTATCTAGTTTATCCACTCAAGTTTCAGAGATCCACGTGAAGATTTGATTGAGTTATGAAGATTTACATTCTAACAATTTTTCTATTGCTTTAGTTGGTGTTGTTGATTAAAGATGATGTGATTTCAATTAGTTTAGTTTCTATGGATGGTTCTCTAGTGATTCATGATGTTTTGGATGCTTCTATATCATTTTGTATCTTTGTTTCATGTCTACATTGAATGTTGTGGTCATGGTTGGTGATTTTCTCTTTTGTGTTCATGTTTTTCTTGTTCTTGGCCAACATGGTGGTTGTAGCATGTTGTGGATATTCGAGGATTATTTAATTGAAGTTTTTTCTCATTGGAGATTTTGATTTGGTACTACACTAAGTTGTGTCCAACCTTGGTTGATTCACATTAATAATCTTTAGTGTTTTGGGCTGACATTTTATATTCATTTTATTGCTTTGTTGAAGTTAACTTAAAGGGATGAAATTTATTATTGTAGATATATAAGAGCGATTTCTTATTTGAATTGAAGTGTGAAAATGCATGCTAGAGTTTTCTTCTATGTGTGAATATTTATCTAAATCATTCAAAGGCATAGAAGATTGTGAAGAAGAGTGAAGAAGAGTAAATAAGTGTTCATGCACTTAACCAAAACTATGATTAGGCATTAGCAAATTCTATTCTATCAGTTCAAATCCTTGTGGATGTAATTTGATTTTCTCTATAAGACAATTTTTCTTCCTTTGGGTAGTTATCCATATTGTAATTTAGTAGTGAGCTCTAGCAAGTGTGCTTGAATGCAAGTGCATTCCCCATATTTTCATTTCTTATACTTTTAACATGGTATAATCTTGTGGACTAACCTCCACAATGGGTTTTTCCCCTAATAGTGTTTCCACATAAAAAAATCTTGGTGCTATGTGTGTTTCTAATGTGTTTATGATTTATCCTTTCATTGTTATTAATTATATATAAGAATAAAGTTAATAAGTTGAATAAGCTTTAAATTTTTGTGACAATTGATTCACCCCGCTCTCTCAATTGTCTACCCTTGTGTTTTCGACAATTGGTATTAGAGTAGGTTCCTTGGAAGAAGTTTAACAAGTTGAGATGATCTAGGATGATAATTTAAAAGAAGGATATTCTAAGATTTGATGGAACAAATTATTCTTTATGGAAGAATCAAATGGAGTTCCATTTTGAGATGCATTGGTGAACACTTCTAGAAGATTACATGTAATAAGTGTGGTATTCCTTAGAATGGTCCTACTACTAATTTTGAGATTAGAGATGTTGAGTATAATATTTGTGGTAAGGAAGCATTGTTGAGTGACTTGATTGATTTTAAGATGAGAAATGTTATGGATCTAAAGACTACTTATGAGATCTAGAAAAAGTTGGAAACCTTGTATGAAGGTGATACTAATGTGAAGATTTCCAAGTTATAGAGTTTGAAATGAAAATATGAAAAGTTGAGAATAGGTGATGATGAGAACATTACTATTTTTATTCAAAGAGTGAATGAACTTGTTTTTGGTATCAAATGTGCAAGTGGACAGATAGACAAATAAAAAATTGTTGCTAAAGTGCTTAGATCCTTGCCTGATTATTACAAAGTCAAAGCTAGTGCTATTAAAGAGCTCTAGATTGTAACAAATGTAACCAAGGACATGTTGGTTGGTAAGCTTACTACTTTTGAGTTCAATGAATTTGGTGATGCCATTCCTAAGGTTGAATATACATTTAAGGCTACTACTTCTGAAATAGATAGACACATATATGATCCAGGTGAGAGTTCATCTAGGAATACATTCAAATATGAGGATGAAATGAGAAAAATTGAAGAACAAAGAGAGTTGGAAGAGCTAGAAGCACTCATTGTCCAAAGAGTACTAAGAGGAAAAGGTAAGTATGAAGGGAAATTACCTCATAAATGTTTTTCTTCCAATAAGATAGGTCATTTTGCATCAACGTGTCAGGAAAGAACTCCTAAACCATGACATAACAAGTCTAGATTTTAAAAGAAGTGTTACTATGATGTTGATGAAGGTGTGATAGATGATGACTTTGATAAAGGAAATAGAAGTGATGATGAATGGGTATTTATTGCTATCAAGGAAAACAATCCTATATCTACTAAATCTGCTTTTTGTATAAATGTGGAGAAACCCCTAGCTACTCGAGTTGAAGAGAAAGATGAATGGGTGATTGACAATGGATGTTCACACCATATGATAGGAGATAAAAGTATGATGGTGGTGTTGTGAGATTTGGTGATAATATAGCTGGTGTGATCCATGGCAAAGGATGCATTTCTCTTGATGGTAAGCATAATACTAATGATGTCATGTATGTGGAAGGCTTGAAGAATAATATCTTAAGTGTTGGTAAGATGGTTGATAAGGGATATAATCTTTAGTTCAAGGATTCCAAGTGAAGAATATTAAGTTCCAGAAATATAATTGCATCAGGTACAAAAACAAAAGGTAATATCTTTCACTTGAGTTCTACTAGTAAAAGTTGTTTGATTGCACAATTTGATGAAATTTGGTTATGGAATAGGAGAATGTGTAATGTTAACTTTGATAATATTTTCAAGATAAGTTCTACTAAGGTTGTGAGAGATCTACCTAAGTTGGTAAAACTTACTAATATCATATGCAAGGAATTTCAGTTAGGAAAGGAAACTAGAATTTCATTTCCAAGTAAACATCATTGCTCAAATGAATTGTTGAAACTTGTGCATACTAATCTGTGTGGTCCCTCTAAGGTCAAAATTTTGCAAGGTTAAAAGTATTTCATGTTACTCATTGATGATTAATCAAGAATGGTGTGGGTTAATTTCTTAAGGGAGAAATTTGAAGCATTGGAAAAGTTCAAGACCTTTAATTCTATGGTCAAGACAAAGACAGGTCTAAAGATTAATTGTCTAAGATTAGATAGAGGTGGTGAATTCACTTCCAATGAATTTAATTCCTTTTGTAAAGAACATGGAATAAAGAGACAATTATCTACACTGTGGACCCCTCAACAAAATGGAGTTGTGGAAATGAAGAAGAAAAAATTTAAGATGCTACTAGAACTATGAGGTTGGAAGGAAATGTCCCTCATATCTACTAGAGAGAAGCTATGAGTGTCATTGTGTACACACTCAACCAGGTACAAATCAAAGGTGATACTGGTAAGACCCCTTTTTAGCTATGGATTGGTTAGAAGCCCACTATTAAATAGTTCAAGATATTTCAAAGAAAATTTTATATCAAGAGAGATGAAGATATAGGAAAGTTTGATGCTAGGAGTGATGAAGGTGTCTTTTTGGGTTATTATACTAATAGCAAGGCCTATTGATGTTACAATAAAATATTGAGGAAAATGGTTGAAAGTGCAAATGTCAAGGTTGATGAAGAATTAGGTACACCATCCAAAGCTTATGGATATGATTCTGATGATCAAAATGTTAATACAAACAAGGGTCCAAGCAAGTTCAAAATACAAATCAAGTACAAATCATTCTGATGGATCAATAAAATCAAGTGGAAGAAGAAACCATTGTAGTTGCAAAAGAGAGAACAAAAGAGCATAAAGTTGAAGAACAACCTAAGAAGACTATGAGGTATGTAAGATTGAATCATTCAGAAGATTAGATTATAAGAGATATGAATAAAGGTTTCCAAACTAAGATAAATATTGTAGAAGAATATTGCTTCATCTCAAAGACTCGACCTACTAGTGTGGATGAAGCTTGTAAAGATGAACATTGGGTTGAAGCAATGACAAAGGAATTAAAACAAATTAATAAAGAATGATAAATGGATTGTTGTTCCTAGAACTAAGGATAAGAATGCCATTGGAACTAAATGGATCCTTAGAAACAAACTAAATGAGCAAGAATAAGTGGTTAGAAACAAATCAAGACTAGTATGCAAAGTATATTCATAGGTGGAAGGAATTTATTTTGAAGAGACTTTTTCTCTTGTTGCTAGAATTGAAATTGTAACATTATTTCTTGTCTATGATCCTTACAAGAACTACAAAGTTTATCAAATGGATGTCAAGTCAAAATTTCTAAATGGTGAATTGGAAGAAGAGGTGTATGTTGAGAAACCTAATGTATTTTAGTTGAATAATAAGGGATATATGGTATGTCAGTTGAAGAAAGCATTGCATGGACTCAAGAAAGCCCCTAGAGCATGTATTCTAGATTGGACAAGTACTTTCTAAAGCTTGGATTTAACAAAGGTACTACTGATAGTAATTGGTATTTCTAGAGTGGTAATAAAAATTTTATTGTTGAAGTATTTGTTTATGATATCATTTTTTGACAATATGATGGTTTATGCATGAATTTTGCTAATGAGATGAAGAGTGAATTTGAGATGCCAATGATTGGTAAGATGAAATTAGTTTTGGGATTGAAATTTAATTAGTAGATAAATAGACTTTTATATCTTAGTCCAATTATGTGAAGGAATTTCTAAAGAAGTTTTGTATGGAAGATTCAAAGCCAGTTGGTACACCCATGGTGATTGGATGCAAGTTGACAACATAAGATGATTCTCCAAAGGAAAATCAGACTAGATATAGATCAATGATTGGTGGATTCTTGTATTTAACTCAAACTATGCCTGATATCATGAATTTTATATTTATTGTTGCAAGATTTCAAGTTGATCTGAAGGAATCTCAAGTGATTGATGTGAAGAGAATTTTTAGATACTTGAAGGAGACAATTGACTTTGGCCTATGGTATCTTGAAGATGATGATCTTACTTTGAGTGCCTTTACTATTGCTAATTGGGTAGAAGATGTAAATGATAGGAAGAGTACTAGTGGTTTTGAATTTTCTTGGGTAAGAAGGGTATGTGTAGGATCATGATGGACCAAAAACTGGCGATATGATGGGTATGTGTAGGGTTATGTGGCTGAATTTTTTTTTAACCCAAAATTGATGAAATGAAAAGGGTTTTTAAAGGATATTCTCATATTTCTTCCAATATAAATTATGCTTTACTTTGAATTTAATAAATAATTATTATTCATTTTCTATTTGAATTACAACTAAAGTCTTAATTGATAGGCTGATTGAAAATCATCTATAGTTTTCAAATGGTATCATATTTTTTGAATCTGAAATATGTGTCACATTTTATGCCTCATATACTATAGGATTAAAAAAAGAAAATTTGAATTTCATGAAGTTTTGACCAAGTTAAGGTGGTCAGACATATGATTTTTTATTATTTTTATAAGTTGTAATAAAAAATTCATAATTAATTATTTACTTGGGAAAAAATTACAAAAAAATGTGCATCACATTGAGACATGAGCCCTCTACTTATATCTGAAATATTATAAAAAATATTATCATTTTATTGTGGTTAGGTTGGTTAGATAGACACCTACTTATTTTTTCCTTAAAATTTAAGTACTATTGCATTCAAATTTTAAATTTTCACCATATAGATTTAAAAAAAAAAAGAAAACCTAGTAGTTTAGAAACTACATTCAATTTTCTATAGATTCCATTCTTACATATTTTTAAAATAATATAGATAAATTATTCAAATTTTTGTGTCAAGTTTCCTAACTCTGATTTTTCTAAATTTCTTGCCACTTAAGAGCCTATTTTTTCCATGATGATCCTACACATACCTAGAAGCTAATTTCATGGTTAAGTAAGAAGTGGAATGCCATTTCTTTATCTACTATAGAGGCTGAATACATTGCTGCTACTAACAATTGTAATCAAGTCCTATGGATGAAACAAATGTTGAAGGATATTAGAGTTGTGTATAATGAGCCTATTGCTATATTCTATGATAATTTGAGTGTTATTAACATTTCTAAGAATTCAGTGTTGCATGCAAAGAAAAAGCATATATCTATTAAGTTTCATTTTTTGAGAGAAAAGGTGAGTGAAAAGGAAGTCAGATTAGAGTATGTTCCTACTAAGGAGTAGATTATAGACATCTTTACCAAGCTAGTTCCTAAGGATACTTTTGAGTATCTTAGAGGGAATTTAGAGGTGATTACCCCTCCTAATTAGAACTAAGGATGCATTGAATTGCATTATTCCATGCATTTAAAAGTCATATCTTGTTTCCGATTGATGTTGTGGTGGCTACTACTCATGGGGGGTAGTTAGATGTTTAGATGATCAGATATATGGTTCAAAGTTTGTGTGGAGCTTAGAAATATTTTTCATTGATGTAAAAGAGGGAGAAGAGTCGTGAAAAAATGTGAATTATCTGAAGAGAAGATTCATGTGGGGAGAAGAGTTGTGTGAAAAAGTTGAGGAGAAAATGAGTTAGAACCTAAGGGGGAGTAAGTGTCAAGAGTTAGCTATGTTGATGGTGTTTTTCACATCATGTGTTTCCATCAATTCCAAAGGGGGAAATTGTTGGATGTTTTAGTTGTGTTGTTGATATGTGGTTGTCATTGATGTCAAAACTATTAGCGTTAATTCATTAGAAGCTATATATGTCGAGGATATTGAGAAAATTATAATGGAATGAGTTGTAGATTGTCAGTAGTGAATTGGAGTTTAGTATGTTGGTAAGTTCTATACATTGATGATCAAAGGTTGTGGACTAAAGGGTTTGTTATTAACTGTATCTAGTTTATCCACATGAAGTTTAGAGATCCCTGTGAAAATTTGATTGAGTTATGAAGATTTACATTTTGACAGTTTTTCTATTGCTTTAGTTGGTGTTGTTGAATGAAGATTATATGATTTCAGTTATTTCAATTGTTGGACATGCTTCTTTAGTGATTCGGGATGTTTTTGGATGCTTCTATATCACACTCTATCTTTGTTGCATATCCATAATGATCGTTGTGCTTGGGGTTGGATATTTTTTCTTACACATTCATGCTTTCCTTATTCTTGACCGAAATGGTGGTTGTAGCATGTTGTGGATCTTTTAGTAATTAATTAAAGTGTTTTTGCATTGGAGATGTTGATTTGGGTCTTCACTAAGTTGTGGTCAACCTTGGTTGATTCACGTTAATAATATTTAGGGTTTTGGACTAACAGTTTATATTCATTTTATTATTTTGTTGAATTTGGCTTGAAGGAATGAAATTTCTTATTTGAATTGAAGTGTGTGAGTGTATGACAGAGTGTTCTTCTATATTCGAATATTTATCTAAATGATTCGAAGGTAGAGTAGAGTGTGAAGAAGAGTGAAGTAGAGTAAAGAAGTGTTCATGTCCTTAACTGGAACTATGATCAGGCATTAATAGATGCTATTCTATTAGTTCAAATCCCTATAGATGTAATATGATTCTCTCTATAAGATAGTGTGTCTTCCTTTGGGTGGTTAGACCCATTGTAATTGAGCAGTGAGCTCTAGGAAGTGTGCCTGAATGCAAGTGCATTCCCCATATTTTCATTTCTTATACTTTTAATAGGTTATAATCTTATGGACTGACCTCCTCCATGGTTTTTCCTCTAACAGGGTTTCCACATAAAAAATCTTAGTGTTATTTGTGTTTATGATCAGTTGATGATTTATCCTTTAATGGTTATTAATTAGATCTAAGAATAAAGTTAATAAGTTGAATAAGCTTTAAATTTTTGTGGCAACTGATTCACCCTACTCATCTCAATTGTTTTCTCTTGTGTTGCTAATAGTTATGATAGGTTCTAAGATAATAAAATATTTTGGCCGGTTATGAGAGGTTGTAAGAGAATCAGATATTACTCTATATAGGAGTATAAAATCTAGTTTCATGATCCTTTAGCCTAGGGTTTTCAATTTTGATTCTTGTAGGTCCCACAGGTAGAAAGCCAAAAATTAATTTAGGGTCTAAGTTTCCATGAGATGACAACAAAGGTGACAACAAATGCAACTTTAAAATTTTGCACTTTTGAGATCTTCAAATTTTCAACCTATGAACTTGCAACACAAAAAAAAGAGGGAAAAAAATATTTGTTTTGGTTAATGGGGGTTTCCCTTGGTCTTGAACCCCATTTTGGTAATTAAACCTTGAGATGAAATGAAAGCATGAAAGAGGGAATCAAGAATGAACAATTCTATTTTACCACTTTAAAATGTTTGAAAGAGGGAATCAAGAATGAACAGTGCTAGGAATCTAAATTTTAAATATTTGACTTATGAAAGATTTTATGATGTATCATAAGGCATCTTTGTGCATGGAGAAATTTGACACCCAATATGGGTTATGACATGTTGTAGGAGAATTAGATATTTTGGTTGGTTATGTCAGGTTGTAAGACAATCAAATATTACTTTATACATGGATATAAAATTTAGTTTCATGATCGTTGAGCCTAGGGTTTCCACTTCTAAATCCCCTAGGTCACACTACTGGAAAGTAAAAAATGAATTCAAGATCCAATTTTCTATGAGATGACAACAAAGGTGACAACAAATGCAATTTTGCAATTTTTCACTTTTGAGATATTCAACTTTTCTTCAACCTATGAACTTGCAACACAAACACAAGAGGGAAAAACTGGTTTTTTTGGTTAATGGGGGTTTACCTTGGTCTTAAACCTCATTTTGGTAATTAAACCTTGAGATGAAATGAAAGCATGAAAGAGGAAATCAAGAATGAGAAATGTTATGTTACCACTTAACAAAACCCTTGATAATGGAGGTTGACAACTTGCATGATATGGATTCAATGGATGCAGATATTGAACTTTGAAATATGATTGAAATGATGCTTTGAATACTTGACTTGATCATGAACCTACATCACAATGTTATCTCCAAAAACATGTATGATGCAAGAAGACTTTGATATGATATTAGATCTTGATTACTGCAATAAAACCTAGATAAATCCACCCTTGGATGCTCTTGCTCAACCTTAGCTCTTGTGAAGTCTCATAAAAAATCTAGGTGAAACTTAGTGAAATAACCTTGTATTTATAAGTATGCATCCTTAGTTTCTCAAATTCAAATATCACAAGATGACATTGAATTATGTAATTAAAAACATTGCAATTCCCTCAAAAACATAATTTAAATTTAGCTCCAAGATTTTAGGGAGGACCCATTAACCCATGGGAGAATGGATCCGAGGTGCCTAATCTTGGAACACACATTGCTTAAGGTAAAGTTTTATGTTTAGGAATTAATTATTGTTGGGTTTCCCCTTCAAAAATGTAATTTAATGGGCTTTTAATTAAATTATAGGGCTTATCGATGTCTAATTAAGCTCAATTAATTAATAGGACCCTAAAATTAGTTTGAATATGTAAATGAATACATTTACAACACTAAATTAAGGCATAATTAAGTCCATTTAATAAGGAGGGCCTAAAAAAGTGAGAAAATGCAAAGGGATACATTTTTATACACTACATTTAGCCCCCACTTTAGTGAGAGGATGACCCTATGTCAAAATCACACTAAATTAGGCAATCGAGAGAGGTCTAATTGTATAATTGTTAGAAAGATAAGATGAAAAGACTAAGGAGAAAAATTAAGCCACCAAGATCTAAGATATAATGGAAAAACCAACAAAGGAATAAGGAGACACATGCCTATGTCAAAAACATGTATGCAACAATGACAAGATACTCAATCATACAATACCAAAGACTAAAATAAAGATAATAAAAAGGGTGGATCAATCCTTGAATTTCCAACGTGATGTGGACCACAGCACAACTATTTTTGGAAGAAAAAATTCACAAGTGGAACTCACTATCCACTATGCAAACAACACACATACTCACATAGGCTAGTGAAATTAGTTATTGACTATGTGAGACCCTAAGTGTGGCAAATGGGAGAATTGCATTATGATCCCATACCATAACAAAGCTATACCTATGTGTCACTAAAAATAGTATACTCTTGGATAAAGAGGTAATTTTTCACTTAATTTGGTCCTTCTTTAGACACCCTTACATTAATCACCCTTTAAAACAACATTTATAGGCCCCTAAGACTCATTATTTTTTACTTTAAGGCCTATTTCACTCACAAATCATACAAATACCAACAAAAAGCATTCAAATTATTCAAATTCTATAAAACACACCTCAAAAACCCATGGTGGAACTAAGTTTCCCAAGGTGGCAACTTAGTCCCTTTTGGGGGATTTTTTAGTTTTGAGTAGAAAAATCACTGACTTAATTCAAATTTTTGATGGATGTTAGCCTGTGAAGTCAAAATAATGAATAATTAGGTATTGATTCCTATAGATATATGTTTTTAGGTCATTTTTCATAACATTAAGTCATTTTGAACAAACAAGTTAAAGAGTCAAGTGTTGACTATATTTCACAGTAAGATTTATTAGTCTATCTACAACAAAGTTGAAGATTTAGGGTAGCAAGCTAGTGATTTTGTAGGTATTCAAGCTCTTTTTTTTTTTTTCTAGATCTCACATTGAAAAGGGTTGATTATGGATGCTTATGGAGAATCATGGAGAAATCTAGGTTGAGGATATTCAACTAGCCATCAAATCAAGCCTAAGGACTTGTTTCCAAAGTGATTCCATCTTCCATTTTCTCTCTATTTTCAGCCCAAGGAAGGTTTGCATGTTATTAGGATTCATTTCTAATGTGATTTAGGGTCTTTTTGAATTAGTCTTGTATCATTCTAGTTTCATTTATGCCTCTTATTCTTGCATGTTAGAATAGGGTTACATCTTGCTTCAGATTTCCTAGTCTTAGATGCACTTAGGGCTAGGGTTTTTGTAAATTTCATTATCTCTTGAAATTTTAAATTCCAACTAGGGGTTTGACCAAGGAAAACCCCCCATTAGAAACAAAATTATATTCTATTTTACAATAATTTTTTGTAGATTTGGATTCAGATTTCAATAGAAGAACAAAGTGCTGACTGAGGGCTTCCATTTCCACTTTCAAATTTCAAAAAAGCTAAAGTGGACCAAGTCACCAAAAATGGTGACTTAGTACCACTACACATGTTTTTCAAATTTTTTTAAAATTTGGATACCCATTTGGCTGAAACAGGTTCATAAGCAGTTTCCCAGATTTGCAACTAAGTCGCCCAACTTGGCATAAGCATCCTAGTTGGCCAAAAAGAATAGATTTTCCATATTTTCAAGGACATATGTAGTCTTAATTATAGCTTCTATTAGTTTCTAGGTGAACTCTTTTAGTTTATCCTTTCTATCTTGTTTTATATTGCATTCAATTTATCTTTTTTCATATCACATGTTTACAAACATATTGTATTTCATTAGTTTTGCATTAATATTCAATATATTTTATCATTTTATTGCATTTAGAGCATTAAATTTAGGAATATTTCATTCATACTTGCATTATTTTTGAGTGGGTAGATTGTACATTTTATCCTACCTCTCTCCTTTTAGGTGAAAACCCTAGAAGTGTTAGGGAGTCTTGTGGTGCCAAAATCGGTCTCCACATTTTGGTGAACTTGACTTTTAAAAATTTTACTTCTGATTTTAAGTTCATTTAAATCATAGGAATAGCTTGAATCAACATTGCATTAGGTTTTTCATTGTTTTTCATTATATGGTTTTCGAATTTGCATTAGTGAGAAGCTCATTTAAGCTTGGATTATTACACCTTCTTTCCTTAACCAATAGTGAAATTTTGCATCTGCACTTTATATTTTCATTGTATAGTATATAACACATAAGCATCCATCAAAAAATTCAAAAAATCTTTAAAAATACCACTACTAGGACTAATTTTCCACCCTAAATGACTTAGTCCCAGTACACATTTTACATTTGTATCTTCATAATTCAGTTTCCAGTTCCTTAAATTATTGCTTGTTCTAGTTAATTTCATATTTTAGTTTAGTTATTTTATGTTACATTGTAATCCTTAGAACTAGCACCATTCAATTAATGGAAATTATGGATAGCATTAGATTTTTACAATTTTTATTTTCAACATTAGTTCCTAGTTCATTTAGATCAAATTTTTCAACAAATGCAAACAAAATCCTTAAACAATCAAATGAAAGAATAAAAAAAATGCTTCACTTTAGAAAATCTATATCATCCAATCCTTTTAGTAGTGATAACTTAGATAAGTTAAATGAATCTCTACATGGCTTCCTCTCACTAAGTTCATCCACTAAGGTTTGTGATGAAAAACCCAAACCAACCAATAATAAATTACCTCCCAAACCTTTTAGTAGTGATGAATTTGACATGTTATATGAATCCCTTCAGGACTTCATCTCACAAAATCCATCCACTAAGGTTTGTTATGAGAAAACTAAAGCAAGAGATGTAAAAATTATTCAACTTCAACTTGTACTTTACCCACCTTCACATAACCTCAACAACCACCTAAACCCGAGTTTACCTTTTACCTACCTAAGCATGATGTTGTTCCTCACACACATTACACTAGAAATAATTTGCAGCCACAACAGCCCAACCCAACACCCTTACCTTTACCCAATCCCATATTATGTAGTGATCCTCATTTAAATTCACACCTTAGGGAGTATGATTTAATTCAACAACTTAAGAATAGTCCTACAAAAATATCCCAGTGGGATGTTCTTAAGAATTCACCAAATTATCACTCTATGCTCCAAACAACATTGCAAAAAAAAGTGGTTCCTCCTAGTAGAAACACAAATTATGTGGTAGTTCTAATAAAAGGAATGAATGCAATTAATGTAGCTAAATTCAAAATGAATCCTATATGATAATAGCCCAATTCAATTGAATAGGCATCAAAAGGACCCTTATTAACAATGGCTTACATAGTGTAAAGCTCCTAGATGGATTACATGTGGATAAATCATAAATCAAACCTGATTCCTTGTCTATTAGAGGATTTGACAATATCACGAAACAATCATTAGGTGTAATTACCTTACCTATTGTAGTTGGAATGGCTACTATGCAAACTCTAATTCATTCCATGTGCTATAATCTTTCCTACAATCTTCTTTTGGGAAGACCATCTATTCATGAGATGCATGTGGTGCCTTCAACCCTTCATCAAATAATGAAATATGTATATAATTTATTTTTTAATCAAGTTGAAATAGAACCTAAGCCTAAAAGTTGTTTACAACTTGAGAAAGGAACAATAAGTCCTCTAAACACATTGGTTCCAACATCTCACATCAAATCTCTTGAGACCAACACATGAAAAGAGGATGAAAAACAAGAACAACCCATGATTATGTCAAATCAAAATTTAGAAGACACTTCCCAAGAATCTACCTCATCTAATTGTGAAGAAAATACAAATTACACAAGAAATTTTGGTGAGATATATTATCAACTTTTGCCTAACCTAAAGGAAATGGAAAGTCTTTATGGGAAAGGCTACAAGCTTGTGAAACAATTGGAATATAATGGAAAAGGAATTTTAGTACCTATATAACCTAATACACAAGAGACAAATAATGGTTTGGGACATTCTTTTTCTAAGATAAAAAAGAAACTCAATGACCATAACTAAACATCAATACCATCACATGTAAACCAAGAATTAATATCACATTAAATCATCCTAAATTCCTTGATATGGATTTACCCCTATCATGGGAATAATTTGACAATTTTGAAGCTCTGAAACAAATGTTAGATGCTTTTGATAAGGAATATTCTTTCAAGAGAAAATTCACCTATGTTGTGATTAGTACCAAGAAAAAGGATATTGATACCAATGAGACAAACACAAGCATGGAACCATATGATCTTGAATTTACTAACTCAAATTCACTCCTCTTCACAAATACAATTGATATACCAATGAACATAGATGATAAAGACAAATTCATTAAGATAGGAAAGTTCATTGATGTTGAAGAACAAGAGGATACCACAACCTTGCTTCATGAATTTCTTGAAATTTTCACTTGGAAACATTCAAACATGCTAGGAATAGATCCAAATATAGTAACACATAATATTGTTCTTGCTAAAAATGCTAAGCTAGTTAGATGAAAGATGCAGAAAATGAATCCTAAAATATCCTTGCTTGTTAAAGGAGAACTTTGAAACCTGCTTGATGTAGGTTTCATTTGACCTATTTATTATTCTCCTTCGATCTCAAACATTGTTGTAGTTGTTAAACTTGATAATCATATTAAGATGAATACAAATTTTTGTGGCATGGATAAAGCCTCTTTAAAGGATGATTTTCCCGTTCCTAATATTGACATGATAGTGGATTCAACTATGAGACATGATTTTTTGTCATTCATGGATGGATTTTTTGTCTATAATAAAATTTTCATCAACCCACAAGATCAATATGAAACAACATTTGCAACTTCTTGGGGAACATTTTGTTAGCTTATGATGCAAGTTTGGATTAAACAACATAGACACAACCTATCAATGAGCCATGAAATTGATATTTCATGATTCCATACATAAATTTGGGAAGACTATGTTGATGACATCCTCACAAAATCCTTAATGTGACAAAACAAAGTGAGTTTCCTTCAAAAGATCTTTGAATATATGTATAAAATACAATGTGAGACTAAATCTAAAAAAGTGTTTCTTTGGAGTAGATAGTTGAAATTTTTTTGGTTTTATCATATATCATAGAGGAAAATGTTGACACAAATAAAATTGATGCTATAATCAACATGTCAGCTCCTAGAAATATTTCACAACTATGCATGTTATAAGGAAGAATTCAAGCCATCTCTCATTTTGTTGCCTCCTTAGCTAATTGAACGTTAAATTTCACACATTTCCTCAAAAAGGATTTGAATTCTGATTGGAATGAGAATCATAAACATTCCTTTGAGTGTTTGAAGGAATACCTTGGAACTCCACCCATTTTACAACCCACTATGACAAACAAACTATTCATCCTTTATATAGCTACATTTTCCAATGCTCTTGTAGCATTACTAGCTCAACAAGATGATAATGGAGAAGAGAATATTTTAATTAAATTATTAGAACTCTAATAGATTATGAAACAAAATATGCACCAACTAAAAAACAATGTTTGGCTCTTGTATTCGCTACTAGTAAGTGATGCAAACCCACCAGGCCCAAACTCATTCAAAGTGTCAATCTTCATTTAAGAGGAATCTAAAAAAATTAAAAGATATTGTCAAACCATTCAAAATATAATCAAGTGGATATCAATTAGTCTCCAAAGAAAATTCAGAAGATCTCATCAAATTTCACCTTTCAAGCATGCTTTACGTAGTAGTAGTGGCAAACCAATTTTAGGGATTTTTCGTCAATATTTTCCAAACACCTAAAAAAATTAGAGATGATTAAGATACCCTTTTTTAATCTATACAACATACATGAAAACCAAGATCAACTCTTTTAGACAAGATCAGAGATCCAATACACCTACCATAGAAAAGGCTAGTGGATTAGCCCACTTTTACAAAGAGTGTACACTCTAACCTACACCAAACCATCTAAAATCTTGGGGAAGAAATTAAAATTCCAATAACCCATTGAATCCATAATTATTTCACCATTACTAGGCTTCTAACACACCACCATGAAACCATTGATCTAGACCCTCAAAAGGAGGGTTTATTGGAAATCACACCTCTAGGCCTCCATAGACCTTGTCACCTTTTTAAATACTCTTTATTATGCTTGAAAAGGCTTAAAAGTTCATTACATAGGTTATTCCTTCCACAAAACTCATAAACCACCCTTTAGTTACTCACTTTCATAAGGAAAATCACTCAAATTCAACCTAGGGAAACACCCAAAATCCACATACACACTCCCTTAGACCTCCAAAAAAATTTAAAACCAATAATTCATCAAATGGGGTCATTCCACCAAGTTACAATGGCTACAATAGGTGGAATTCCCTAAAAACTCATTTTTAACCTCCCAAACCACCAACTTGCACCAAAATAAAGCAGTTTCAAAAAAGTAGGGATATCTCACAGCTAACTTAGTGATTTTCAATCAAACTTGAAGCATTTGAAATTAGACTCAATTACATACCATTCAATTCCAAACTTCAAACACAATATGTAGCTATATAAGCTATTCTAGCCAAACAAAATTTAGGAAATGTAAGGGAAACATGTATATTCAATATAAAACTAAAAAATTTCATTCAAAATGTTCAAATCTATGTTTACAAGGATGGAATCAACTAAATATATCTTTATTAACCTCCTAAAATTCCTATAACCACCTAACTGCCTTTTTCTAAAAGGCTATTAACCCTCTACATTGCTAATTATGCATTATTTACTAATGACAACTCGATATTTGCAACTTAGACTCCCAAAATTCCTATTAAAGACTCAAAAATACATTAAATGGCTCATGTGAACCTTATCAAAACATGAAGGGTCTCATGTACCTCACTTAACATAAAATTATTCATTCTACGACTAACTCCTAACCAACCTTCATATAGTGTATTTTGCAATTACATGTTTTAGGTGCTCTTGCGCTAGTAAGTTGCGAAATTATTTACTAAATACAAAAAAATACAAGTTATAACAAAATTTAATCCTTTCAAACATATTTTTAATAAAAAAAACTTATCAAGACATCTAGATAAATGGGTAATGTTGTTGATTGAGTTTGACCTTAAGCTTTTTCTATGCAAAAAGAAATCAAGGGTTCATCCTTGACCAACCACTATGTAGCAATGACTGTTTTCTTGATGATAGTGTTCTTACAATAGAGGTTCCTACATGGTAATTATATGTTGATGTATCCAAGTGTACAAAAGGCTTTGGTGCTAGAGTTATATTAATTCAACCCATAGGAAAGCCTATTCCTTTGTCATTAAATTTTTTGTGTATGAATAACACAGTTGAATATGAGGTGCTAATTCTTGGATTACATGTTGCTTTAATCATGGGAATCAAAGATATTAAGATATTTGGTGATTTAAATTCAATGATCAAACAAAAAAATTGAGTCTATCAAGCTAAACATAACAAATTATCAAAATATAAGGATCTCACAATGACCCTATTCACACAATTTGAATCATTCACCATGGATAACATCCCATGGAAAGATAATCATCATGTAGATGCAATGGTGAGTGTTTCTTCTCTTATATCACCAAAAGATCCTTCAAAGGACATCATCCTAGAGCACATTATTTCTTGCTTTGGACTTCCTTCCACATTAGTCTATGATAATGGTACACCATTTAAGAATAATTATTTGAAGAAATTATTGGAGACCTTTAATATCCAACATTATTTTTTGACACCTTATTACCCACAATCTAATGGTCGAGCTAAACCAACTAATAAAGTCCTTGGACAATTTTGAAGAAAACTATTAATAGACATCATAGGGATTGCACTTTTTCTTATCACACAAGTGTTCGATCCTCCACATGGAACACAACTTACAACCTTGTTTATGGTACTCAGGCAATCATGCTGTTGGAGTTAGAAATCCTGACATTATGGATTGCTCTCCAAGGTCTTGTCGATAATGAAACTTATAAGGAACAAATATTGCACCATCTTTAAATGCTCGATGAATAATGCATTAATGCTCTTGAACATCTTCAAGCTTATTGCAAAAGGAAACAATGCTATTACAATCTCAATATTTTCCCTCACACATTCAACAAAGGGGATTTATTCCTATTTGAAAATAAACACAACATCAATTCTGACCCCAATGAAAGAGGAAAATTTATTCCTAATTGGTTAGGACCATACAAGGTCGACAAAAACTTTGGGTTAGGTGCATATGTCTTAACAAAACTAAATGGAACACCTCTTAAGGAAACTATCAATGTTGTGCATCTGCATCGGTATTATGTCTAACCCCTTTTCATAGTATGAAAGATAAAGTAGTTTTGTTAAAGCTCTTGGGTCATATCCTATATGATTTCATGTTTTTTCATTCCTGACAAACAATTATGTGTGTGTCTTGAACACTAAAGTGATTATCTAATTTATTTTTATAATCACTTTCAGTTTCATACTATTCAAAATTCATCTTGTGTGTTATGTTAACTTGGATCATAAGGGAATTTAGTTTAGAATAACATACTTAATCATCATGTTATATCTAAAAGAAACTTTCATAAGTTTTATTTGATCACATAAGCTTTATTAAATTATGAAGAAATTAATTAAGTAAACTTACAAATATTATTTAATTAATCACATTGTCACTTAACCTTCAACACTTTTTGACAAGTAATAAAACATAAAATTATCATATATATATATATATATATTGTACATGTAATCAAAATATAAAATATCAATGAGGTCTATGGGTACCTCACCCCTCGAGATCTAGTACTCATGTTGATCCAATAGTAGGAGATCGAGAGATGGTCATATGTGATCATGATCATCATCTAATGAATCTAAGTACAAAATATAAACCTTCTATTCATCCAAGGGTCTCTCGTTGCTCCCTTATTATCTGATCACTCCCTGCCTATAGTTGAGTTGCCTCTACCTCTAGTCTCTCAACCTCTACTAGGTTCTAGGATGATTGTTCCTTTGTTGCAGTCTTCACTCAATGAACTCATCTCCTCAGACTCTCATATGATGCCCATAATCTCATGAATTACCTGAGTGACTCTAGATCTTACTCCATAATAGGTGGCAGAACATAATGATGCAGGAGGATCCAGTGGTGTAAAAGCAATCTTGCATCACCCAAAAATAGTTAAATTTCAAGTTTCTCAGTTTTTAGATGTTTTTACATTTTTGGATACCCTTTTCATCATAATGAAATTCCCAATTTATGGTTTTTATTTTCTATTCCTGGGTTGAAAGATATTGTAGTTTTAGTTTCCTAGATTTACAACCTGAAAATCTTCTGAGTTAGATTTGAGGCACTTATAGTTCCCAGAGCAGCCCCAAAACTTTCCAAAATCAGCCTAGCATATTTTGAGCCCATTATTGACTTTGAGACCTTTCCAACGGTTCAAATAGTTCACGAATCGAAGTCCTAGATCAAAAGTTATGGCCCCGGGAAGTTAGCGCACTTTCTAGAAGATACAATTGCAAATGTTCTTTTAAAATTTGAACTTCAAGTTGTAATTTTTAGTGCCAAACTACCTAAAATCAAATTTGAATGTTGTTTTGGCTCCAAACTAAAGAGGATCCCTATTTATGGGCAGGTTTCTAATTTTTGGGTAGCTTTTTGGGGACAAGCTCACATATTGCGAAAGGGTTACTCTGTAGCTTTCTGTAACTTGCATGTGTTGTAGAACTTGGGGATTTGAGATCTTCTGCATGTAAGAAGCTCCATTTTCTAAATAATAAAATTATTCTCTTGTTTGTGGGTTACTTTCTATGTCTCAGGTTGTGCCCTCATCAAGTGGTATCAGAGTAGGTTTTCTTGAGTGTGTGGATAGATTGTCGATTGTGAGGAAGTTTGCACCAGGACCGTGGTTGTCAGTTGAGGTCAAGAAAGATGCCTCCAAGAGTGATGGTTGGTAGGTGTGGTGGTGCTAGAGGTGGTTGAGGTTGCAAAAATGTTGGTGGAAGAGATGCACTGGCAGCCCTCCAGAGACAAATTGATGCGTTACAAGAGTAGTTGAGAAGAGGGTTAAACCCGAGAGAGGAAAGTGAGGATGAAGGAGAGGAACAAGGTTCAGATGTAGAAGAGGAAGAAGAAGCAATTGATCAAGACCAAATGCAGCTAATAAGGGCCATTTCAAAGATCGGGAAAATACCTAGAGTAGAAGTCCCCAGCTATTCCGGAAGTCTAAACCCGAAAGAGTTGATCAACTTGATCAACGAGCTAGAAGAATATTTTGAGTATGAGGAAATAGAGGACCCAGATTGGGTTAAGTTTGTAAAAATGAAGCTGAAGGTCCATGCTAGTATTTGGTGGAAAGAGGTCCAGTTGGAAAGAAATCAAAGAGGAAAAGGAAAGATCACCAGATGGGATCACATGGTAGAGAAACTGAAGAAGCAGTTCATACCAATGGACTATGAGTTAGATCTGTTGAAGAAATTGTAAGGGTTGAAGCAAGGAAGCAGATCTATGAAAGAATATACTAAATATTTTCACAAGATAATCATCAGAATGGGTCACACAGAGGCCAATAAGGAGAAGGTAGCCTAGTATCTTAATGGGTTACAACCAAGCATTCAGGAGGAGTTAAGCCTAGTCAGAATGACCACCATTGAGGATGTGTATCAGTTTACTCTAGAGGTGGAAGAAAAGTTGAACAAAAGATTTGATGGCAAGCAAAAAGGACAAGGAGGTCAAAGTGGAAGGGGCAATGGAAGACCTTTAGGAAGCCGAAATGATGATAAAAAGAAAAGTAAAGATGTGGGTACCAGCCAAAGCCAAATGAATAACAACTTCTACCGCCCTCATGATCAAAACAATGGTGATCAAAGAGGTAGAGGACAAGGGAGATATGGACTAGGATCTAGAAGAGGTGGTTTCAGAGGAATGTGTTTCCAGTGTGGTGAAGAAGGGCATCAAGCCTATGAATGTCCACAACACCAAGGAAGGGAAGACAAAAGGCTAGAAGGTTGTGGAAGGGTTGTGCATGTAGATGAGGAGGCCCAATCTAAACATTTAGATGATGCTGAAAGGGGAGAAGCCCTAGTGATTAGGAGAGCCCTGGTGACTGAGGAAAAGGAACTAGAATATAGGAAGAATCTATTTTGCACAAGGTGCAAGTATGAAGGAAAATGTTGTGATGTTATTATTGATGGTGGGAGCACCGATAATCTGGTGTCATAAGAGATGGTCACAAAATTGAAGCTGAAGAGGGAAAGACACCCACATCCGTATCAGATTTCCTGGTTGCAGAAAGACCAAAAAAAATTTGTTAATGAGTAGTGCCTAGTAAAGTTCAAGATCGAGAGCTAACATGATGAGGTACTCTATGATATCATCCCCATGGATGCATGTCACATGTTGTTGGGAAGGTCATGGCAATTCGATAGGAAAGCTATACATGATTGCCATGCTAACACTTATTCCTTGATAAAGGATGGGGTTTGTCACAAGTTGAAACCCCTGAAGGAGACTAAAGAAAAAGTATGCAGTAGTGCTAGAATTTGTTATGTAGATGGAAGAAAATTTTTAGAAGGTATGAAGTTTTAGCGTGTGTGTTATGCATTGATTCCTAGAGTGAGTAAGGAGGACAGTAAGAAGGTTCTAGAAGAAGTTTATGGGATATTGGATGAGTTTCAGGATATTGTTTCTGATAATGTACCTAAGGGTTTACCACCAATAAGGAAGATTAGTCATCAGATTGACTTGATTCTTGGAGCCAGTTTGCCAAATAAGGCAGCTCATAGAATGACTCCAGCAAAAAATGAGGAGTTGAACAAACAAGGTCAAGAGTTGTTGAGAAAGGGTTTGATACGGGAGAGTTTGAGTCCATGCGTAGTACCTGTAGTACTAGCACCAAAGAAGGATGGGGAGTGGAGGATGTGTATAGATTCCTGAGCCATAAAAAAGATAACAATCAAGTACAAATTTCCCCTACCAAGGATGGATGACCTTATGGATTGTTTGAGTGGAGCTCAATACTTCACAAAGATTGATCTAAAGAGTGGATATCACCAGATCCATATTCAAGAGGGAGATGAATGGAAGACTACCTTCAAGACCAAAGAGGGCCTGTATGAGTGGTTAGTCATGCCTTTTGGGCTAACCAATGCACCAAGCACATTCATGCGGCTCATGAACGAGGTACTAAAAGAATTTCTAGGAAGTTTTGTTATGTGTATTTAGATGATATTTTTATTTTCAGTAAGACATTGGATGAGCATCTGATGCATATTCAGAGAGCATTTGAGAAGTTAAGAGAAGAGAAATTGTTGATTAATCTGAAGAAGTGCAATTTTGTGAAGAGGGAGTTAGTGTACTTGGGTTTTGTTGTCTCAGTAGAAGGTCTCAAGATGGACCCAGAGAAGGTGAAGGCTATTCTGGAATGGCCTACCCCAAGAGCTGCTATCGAGGTGAGATCTTTCCATGGTTTGGCTAGTTTTTATAGAAATTTCATTAGAAACTTCAGTAGTATTTGTGGACCCCTGATTGAAACAATGAGATGGGATAGAAAAGAATTCAAGTGGAACACTAGAGCAGCAAAAAGTTTTGAATTGTTGAAGCAGAAGGGACAAAGCAACCTATTCTAGCCCTGCCATATTTAAACAAGGTGTTTTAGGTGGATTATGATGCCAATGGTTGTGCCATTGGAGCAGTGTTGAGCCAAGAAGGTAAGCCCATTGCCTATTTTAGTGAAAAGTTAAATGATGCCAAGAGAAAGTATTCTGTATATGATCAGGAATTTTATGCAATAGTTCAAGCATTAAAGAAATGGAGACATTATTTGTTGCTGAAGGAATTTGTTCTATATATTGATCATTAGGCCTTGTAGTACCTAAATAGTCAGGGAAAATTAAATCAGAGGCATACGAAATGGGTAGAGTTTTTGCAGAGTTATACCTTTGTTTTGAAACATAGGAGTGGGAACTCAAATAGGGTTGCAGATGCCTTAAGTAGGAGGCATACATTGATGAAAAAGATGCAAATTGAAGTGGTTGGGTTCAATGAACTCAAGACACTATATGCAAAAGATCCTAATTTTGCAGAGGCTTGGAAAGTTTGCAAGGAACCTGTTATAGTGGACAGGACAAGATGGCTAGATTTCATAATCTAGGATGGCATGTTATTTAAGGGAAGTCAATTGTGTATCCCAAGTAGTTCCATGAGGGAGAACCTGATAAAGGAGAAGCATAGTGGAGGAATGGCAGGACATTTTGGTCAGGATAATACCATTGCCATTATTAGTGAGTATTATTATTGGCCTCAGTTGTCATAGAATGTGAAGAAGTTTGTACAAAGCTATAGGGTATGTCAGATGGCTAAAGGAGTGAGCCAGCATACAGGCTTATATCAGCCCTTACCTATACCAAAGAGGCCATGGGAGGATATAAGTATGGACTTTGTTCTTTGTTTTCCAAGGACACAACGAGGGAATGATTCAGTCTTTGTGGTGGTTGATAGGTTTTCAAAGATGGCACATTTCATTCCATGTCAAAAGACCCATGGTGCAGTCCACATTGCTGACTTGTTCTTCAAAGAGGTGGTGAGACTACATGGTTTGCCAAAGAGTATTGTTTCAAATTGTGACACCAAATTTGTGGGGTACTTTTGGAGGACCTTGTGGAAGAAGCTGAAGATAGAGCTGAAGTTCAGTTTTGCACACAATCCACAAATAGATGGGCAGATAGAGGTTGTTAATATGAGTCTTGGTAACCTACTGAGATGCTTGGTAGGAGATAAACCCAAGGGATAGGACTTGATTTTACCCTAGGTAGAATTTTCTTACAACAATTCTATCAATAGAAGCACTGGTAGATCACCGTTCCACATTGTGTATAGAGGTAGCCCCATAATAGCTCCAGAATTAAGGAAGATGGACCAAGAGAAGAAAATAAGTGCTGAAGCCAAATATTTTACAAAGCACATCAAGAATATACATGAGAAGGTATGGGAACACGTTAATAAGATGAATATGCAATATAAGGCTAAGGCAGATCAGAAAAGGAGGAATAAGGAGTTTCAAATTGGCGATGAAGTAATGGTCACTTGAGGAAAGAAAGGTTTCCCATGGGAACCTATAACAAATTGAAGATGAAGAAATTTGGTCCCTATAAGATTTTGAAGAAGCATGATTTAGGGAATGCATATGAGGTAGAGTTGCCTGATGGAATCGACATTTCCCCTGTGTTCAACATTTTAGATTTGATAGAGTATCATGAAGGTGGAATGGAGGAAGCAGTAGCAATAGGGCAGTATGGCATTCTAGCACCTACTTTAGAAAGGGAGGAGATTGAAGCAATCTTGGATAGTCGTGTGGGAAGGAGTACCAGAAATAGGCAGTATGAAGAATATCTAGTGAAATGGAGAGGAAGGCCTATGGAAGATTCATCCTAGCTATCTAAGGTTGACTGGTTGGGTTTTCCTCAACCATCTGAGATGTGACAGGGTCACTTCTCAAATTACCGGGTGTCCGATGCAGGAGCATCTAGTGGTGTAAGGGCAATCTTGCATCACCCAAAAATAGTTAAATTTCAAGTTTCTCAGTTCTTAGATGTTTTTACATTTTTGGATACCCTTTTCATCATAATGAAATTCCCAATTTATGGTTTTTATTTTCTATTCCTAGGTTGAAAGATATTGGAGTTTTAGTTTCCTAGATTTACACCTGAAAATCTTCTAAGTTAGATTTGAGGCACTTAGAGTTCCTGGAACAGCCCCAAAACTTGCCAAAATCAACATAGCAGATTTGGAGCATGTTATTGACTTTGAGACCTTTCCAACAGTTCAAACGGTTTGTGAATCAGTGTCCTGGATCAAAAGTTATGGCCCCAGGAAGTTGGCGCACTTTCTAGAAGATACAATTGCAAATGTTCTTTTGAAATTTGAACTTCAAGTTGTAATTTTTGGCGCCAAACCACCTAAACTCAAATTTGAATGTTGTTTTGGCTCCAAACTAAAGAGGATCCTTATTTATGGGTGGGTTTCTAATTTTTGGGTAGCTTTTTGGGGACAAGCTCGCATATTGCGAAAGGGTTATTTTGTAGCTTTCTGTAACTTGCATGTGTTGTAGAACTTGGGGATTTGAGATCCTCTACATGTAAGAAGCTCCATTTTCTGAATAATAAAATTATTCTCTTGTTTGTGGGTTATTTTCAGTGTCTCGGGCTATGCCCTCATCACATAATCTAATTCCATCTCCTCCTTATTGATGGATTCTAGCACTATCATTGTAGCTTCTTGATAGTAGAGATCCTGCCAATCTCTCATAGCTCTTGCAATGAAGAAACAATCCACAATCAATACACATCATGATATGTATATATATAAAGAGCATAAGCACTAAATTATATGAATAAAATCAAATATCATCACCTATATCTCTAGTAGGATAAGAAGTATCAACCTTGTCCTATGTAGGGGGCTTGGAGGATGTGTTAGCCTCTCCATGACTATGGGTATTGATGCATGCTATAGATGTTGCTCGCGATCTAGTCATTCAAATGGGAGAGGGATCTCCCCACTCATGTAGATCCTTAGCTACTGCCTCATTACTCTCACTTAGGTGTAGCTCATCCTTGACCTCCTCCTCTTTGTCCTAGCCATCATAGTCAAGATTTGTATCCTCATAATACTCCTCATCACTCACATTGGTAAATCTGTTCATAGATCTATATTGTGTCTCCTTCACCCTATCCTCTCTATCATCTCCCTCATCTAGCAACAGTCCTACATCTCCTATAGTATCATCAATTAGATATATAGGAGTTGGTAGTGATACTATCCACCACTCTTAATCCCATGTGGCATCAACATTGTCTATGTCAGACACTAGAGGCTAATCATGATCTAAGAAATCAAATTTTCTCTTGAAAACATCATCTTAAGTGAGTTCGACTATATTACTTGGTCTCTAGAAACTTTGTACTAACCTCCTGGAAAAGGATTTTTCCCTAGGTGGCCTCTAAATATGTCCAAGCTACAACATGACTCGATCATAGTAGAAGGGATGTACTACATGATCATGAAGGCCAACCAAAAATCTATCTAATTATAGTATCCTTAATTGCCTCATGTGATTTGGCCACTCATGTGTCAGCTGATAAGGTCTTGACAAGATCTCATCCTCCTCTATTCGGTCTAATATCACTCTCCAAAAGTGTAAATACTCGTACTACCATAACCTTTGTAGAGGATAGCAAAAGGCTAGAGGATATCCCATTGTTTCCAAACATGGGAAGTTGGTAGGCCTAGTGCATGTAATATGCTCAAGGAACTAAACCTATAGAAGCATGTAGTGTACCATGTTGTCTACCTACAAAAAAAAGCCAACCAACATCATAATATAAATGTTCTAGGATACAGTGCCCTCAGGCATATATTGTCTTGTGCTTTTCCCTCCTATGTACCAAGTGTAGTAGTCCTCCCTCAAAGTGAATTTCCCACCCAAATGGGATGAGTACTAGTGCCACTATATGCATCATGATTCATATCACAATTAGCATTCATGAATTCAACATGACCAAGTCACTCTATAGTCTCATTTTCTCATCATGCACTAGGCCATCTAGACAATACTGCATATTGGCCTTCTACTCATAGAAAGTGAAATCTCTCTAGAAGTGTACCTACTCTCCCCAAATAGGAATTCAAAGGATATAGTGGACGTACTCTAGAGTAATTTTCATCTCCTTAGTCGAATGGTGGAATGTACATGTGTCTGCATTCTAGCACTCGTATATCACCATAAACATAGCATCATAGTACCTTATGGGGGCATGAGGTATGCCTAGTAAATACCCATAGCCTGCAAATGCTATGTGTCCTCTATTGTAAGTGTAGGGGCTAAATCTTTAAGAAAAAATAGCTCCCTACCCACTAGACATTAACACAAATGGGTGGGTACCTATCAAAAACATAAAAATATGCTCTATAAACCATCTAACATCTTTAATTTTTACTTTACTCATCATGCAAGTATACTAAATTCCATCTAGTGTGCTTTCCTAAAGGCCCTAGACACTTTTGAACCCTTTTGGGACACTTCACAAATAAAAGGGACACTTCGTAAAGAAATGGGACACTTCGTGAAAAAAGGGGACACTTTGCAAACTTTTTTCCAAGATTCTAAGTTAACCTAAAAATTCATAAAAATAATTAAATAACAACAAATTCACAAAGAAAAATTCATAGAATCATCACACCTTGTGATGATGCTCATCCCATGCCACCTAGTCCCATAACACATCTAGTCTTGCAGGTGTGTAGCCCTATCTACTCGAGATCTTTCACTATTCTCTCATCTCTCTCAAGCTACAAGATAGTAAAATGACAAACTAAGTGAAAAATTACTTCACTTTTAACTCTTTTCACTCTTATGTATGAAACTAGGCTTTTTACTTAGAATTAAAAAGTGATTCTTATTCAAAACAACATAACATGTGCTAGTGAACTCCATTTTTCACACTATTTATTGTGTTGGAATTATCATTCTGCACCTAGCATCGTCCCTTGTCTATCAATATGTGGCATGGTACTTGGATGTGCCAATAAATCGTAGGACCTACATCAAAAACCCCTAGTGGGAGTAAGTCACTCAAGGTGGTGACTTCATCCCTTTTGGGGGATTTTTTAGTTTTGTGCAAGAAAATCAACGACTTAATTCAAATTTTCAATGGATGTCAGTTCGTTAAGTCAAAATAATGAATAATTAGGTGTTGATGGCTATAAATATATTTTTTAAGGTCATTTTTGACAACATTCATTCATTTTAAACAAATAAATTCAAGAGTCAAGTGTTGAATATCTTTCATAAGAAGATTTATTATTCTATCTACAAAAAAGTTGAAGTTTGATATTTTTTATGCCAGGGTTTTTGTAGGTCTTCAAGCTCAAATTTTTTCCAAGATATCACATTGAAAATGGTTGATTATGGATGCCTAAGGAGAATCATGGAGAAATCTAGGTTGAGGAGATGCAACTAGCCATCAAATCAAGCCTAAGGACTTGTTTGGAAAGTGATTCCATCTTCAATTTTCTCTCTATTTTAAAGCTAATGAGGGTTTGCATGCTATTAAGATTCATTTCTAATGTGATTTATGGGCTCTTGGAATGAACTTGCATCATTCTAGTTTAATTTATGGATCTTATTCATGTTAGAATAGGGTTGAATCTTGCTTCATATTTCCTAGTCTTAAATGCACTTAGGGCTAGGCTTTCATGAAAATTTCATTCTCTTTCAAATTCTAAATACCAACTAGGGGTTTAACCGAGGAAAAAACCTATTATAAACCAAATTATATTCTATTTTGTAGGAATTTTCGTATATTTGGATCTAGATTTCAGTAGAAGAACAAAGTGTTGACTAAGGGCTTCTATTTCCACTTTTAGATTTTTAGAAAAGCCAGAATGGACTAAGTTGCCAGCAGTGGAAACTTACTCTCACTACACATGTTTGTCAATTTTTTTTGTAGATTTTGATACCCATTTGGTTGAAATGAGCTCTAGAACAAATCAGTTTCTAAGTGCACTCTTTCATTTTAACCTTTCTATCTTGTTTTATATTGCATTTAATTTATTTTTTTGCATATCACAGTGTGTTTCCAAGCTCTTGCATTTCATTAGTTTTACATTAATAATCAAATAGATTTTATTATTTTATTGCAGTCAAGGCATTACATTTAGGCATATTTCATTCATACTTGCATTAGTTTTGAGTGAGGACATTGCACATTTTGGCCTACCTCTCTCCTTTTAGGTGAAAAACCCTAGAAGTTTTAAGGAGTCTTGTGGTGCCAAAATCAGTGTCCACAACCTCTAATAACTCTAATAAGGAACCACACAATACAAAATTTGAGCTTGATATGGCTAGAAATATTTTCTATGCTAAGAACTCATTAACAAACATGACTCCACTGGCAAGAAAGGTGTGTTTTGCTTGGTTGCCATAAAAATGTTGTAACTTTGAGCTTCATAAGGTTAGCAAGCTATGTTATCCTAAAAACTTATGAAAAAAATGTGAATAGGATAAGAAATTTTCAAATGGTTTTTATTAGTTTATGAAATGTATCACCTTAGGGAACATCGTGTTGAATGTATCCAAGAGAGGACTCGTTGAGGATACAAGAACATCAAGAATAATATCACCACAAGGAAGGCATGTCACATGAATTTAGAAGATCACACTTTGAAAATAAATTCACACATCCTATGAGGTATATGTCATCATCACTAAGAAGGGAACATGCAAACAATGAATGGGGAAGAATTCCCCCCCACTTAAAATTTCAACCAATGTGCCATGTTGGTATTTCAAGTAAAAATAGATGAAGAGGTGATCCTTCAAAAGATTCTGACCTCAAAAATTAGTTATCCTTGCCCCTCAATCATAGAGATAAAGACAACCACCAAGAACTGTCATATTGCTTCCAAGGTAGATATGGTTGCACCTAAAATTGTACCACCATGAATGGTAATGAGCAAGGTACATAATGCTATAAATTCCACATAGTGATGAGCAACATGATAGGATGAAAAACATTATTGGGTAGAGGAAATAGGTGCATCAACTTAAGGAAGAGACCAAAATCCTTAAGGTGTTGAATTTTATTACTTAAAGCCTTACATTCATTAGTAGAATGACCATGAACTTGAGGATATGTACAAAATGAACTCTTGTTGTAAAAAAAATTTCATGTTCTTCCAAAGGGAGAGATATCAAGTGATCTTAGAGAAGTCTTGAAAAGATACTCTCTTGATCGATAATGGAATATGTTCCTTTCTTTTTCTTCAAAGATATCTCTTGTTTAGTACAAGATGTCATACATACACAAGACTCTTTAGATTGTGAGATTTCATACTCTCATTTAAAGGAGGGTGTAGAATCTAGTAAAATCCAATCATTAGTTTTTTTTTATTATGACACTGATATTAAGAAAGGATTTCTTTGATTCTTTCATTTGTTTTGAAGTAAAATAACCAATACCACTACTTGTTTCCATCAATTTAGGATGAACCAAGGCTAAATTTGGATTAAAAGAATCTTTTGTAATAGTGTTGGTATTGGGTGAAGGCTTTTTCAATGCTTTTGTTTATTTTGAAGGACAATATCCAAGACCACTAGTGATTTCTTGTGTGCTAGGATCCATAGGGACACAAATACCTTGTTCTCTAGCACACATAATTTTCCACTATAACCAAGTTGTTTCAAAATTTCATAACCTTTTCCATAAATATTTTTCACTTCTTTTGGATTTGGTGGCCTATGTAATCATCCTCATTAAATCTTTTTGTGTAATTTTCTTTTTCTCCTAAAGTGGTTGAAGTGGATTCTTTTGAAGGTTCTTCTAAATTTTGTGTTGATAGTATCATTGATTCTTTTCTCTTTTTAGACTCTTTTGTTATGATATTTTATTCTCCCATGAATTTAGGTGTGAAATATAAGGAACTCCAATCATCCTCCAATAACTTTGTGACTTTTTCAATACTCTTTTATTTTTCTCTCTTTCATAGGTTCCACAAGTTTAGTTGGTGTCAATATTTTCAAGGTACTTTCATTGCCTTTCTCAGTGTGTAAATAACATTTTGGTTTAGTTTTGGCCTTGATTTTGTACACTTTCTTGTTATAAACATATTTGATTACATGATGTATAGTAGAAGGCATTTCATGAATCTCATGAATCCTTGATCTTCCTAAAAGAAGATTATATGAAATATTTTGAGGTATAACATGGATAGGATTTTTCAATGTAACTTCTCCAACATTAATAGGTATTGTGATCACACCCATTGTTTTTCTTTCCTACATTATCAAATCCATAAATAGATAACAACTCTAGTTATATTTTTCTTTTGTCTACTCCAATATTATCCAAAAGGTTTATAATACATGTAGTAAGCATTGAACCATTTTCAATGAGAGTTATCTTTATCATAGTCATATTAATCATAGTTATTATTATGAAAGCTTCATTTTTTTTTAGACTTCCAAAAGAGGTATATCACTTTGGTGGAAAACAATGTTTGAATTCATTCTTTGAATTAGGCTTGCTATATCATTTGGTTTCACATAAGGAGGGATAGGAACTTGTTGTAATAAAATTTGAAGCATACTATAATAACTAGGAGAGGCTTAAACAAGGTCCCATAAGGATATATTAATGAGAGTACATTTAAGTTGTTTAACAAGATCATACTCCTTTCCACTATGTAAAGGTAAATAAGGAGCATTAGGAAAAATAAGTTGAGGCAATGGTAATAAAACATGAGTGGATTGTGGTTTCCTATTGTTCCTTTTATTGTATGTGCGGGAAATGGTATTATAACTTGACTATTGTGAAACATTGTTACTATCAAGTTGCCTTGTAAAGTTCAAGATATCTCCTAGAGCTAATTGTTTCTTTCTAGGTGGCTCTATGGTAAGTATAGATTTAGTTTGAGCTTCAGGTTGATGTGGGGGTGAATAAAGGATAAGAAGTGGTTCAAGAGATTGATTCAAGGGATATCTAATGTTCATAACCTCAAAGTATGTATGCTTATTGTGAGGATCATTTAGTGAATGAGAGTCTAATGTCACCTTAGCATATTCATATAAGGAAGCCTGATTACTATTGTTTGAAATACATGGATAAATTATGTCATTTTGTTGCACCATGATATCTAAGGGCTATTACGAGAGTTTTTAGTAGAGGAGAAAACAAGATGTTGATCACATTCCATAATTATATTTTTTAAGGTAACCTCATCACAAGTTTTGTAACAAAAAAATTATCCTTTTCCCTTCCTTGTTTGATAATTGACCTTAAAATTGAACTATTTATTTCTTGGATTGGTCTTATAATGTTTTGTACACATTCACACTCTTATAGGACCTTTATTTAACTAACACATGCCTTAATTGATACATTTCAAAGGTATTGTAACACACTTTCACACTTTTCTAGAATATATTTTCCTAATTAATCCTTATGGGCCCCTTTCTAAAAAGAATGTAAAAAATTTATGCTTTATTTAAGTGTTGTAAATTTTTTTAAAGAACTTTCACATTTATATAGGTCATCTTAATTAATTGTGGTTAATTGGAGTTATTAACCACCTTTTAATTCAAATTTAGTCCTTAATTTTGACGCCTCCTGAAGATCTATCCCAACAATTATAACTTAAACAATAAATGATTTTACTAGGCACAACTTGGCCCTAGTAAGTTGAGATAGGACCCATTCACCCTTGATGGTGAATGGGTCCTCCCTTAACAAGACCCCTATTTCTCAATTGATCAAGAATGGGTTTTTAGCCTTCTTCTAGTCCCTTGAAGCTTGTTCTTGGAAATTTAGCCAAGACCCATTCACCCAAGGTGGAAAATAGGTCCTCCCTTAAGGAGAACCCCCTTTTTGAATTTTTTTCTAGTGAGAATTTAATTATATTTCTTTTTGGATCTAGTGTTGACTATAATTTTTTTAATTTCTAGGTCAATCTCCTAATTTAGTATAAATAAGAAGTTAATTCACATTAGTTCTCCCAACAAGATCTACCAATTTTTTGAAGCATTAAAACATTCAATTAATAAAGTATCAAAGCATTTCAAAGGAATTCATAAGTCATTTCAAGGTATATTTCAAGTGTTTATTGAAGCAATTCAAGATCATATCATTATTTTAAGGGTTTAGTGCATGCATTCATGTTGTTGAGCTAAGGATGTGGATGTAGCATTGAATATCTACTTGAAACCATTTTTCAAATCACTTCCAAGGATTCTAGATATACATTCTTCATGGCCACTACATGATTTTCTATATATTTGTTGTAAAAGACTTCATCCAAGGTGATATCATTTACATTATTTCATGTTCATGCTTTAATTTCCATATTTCATCATTTAGTTTGATTACCTACAAGGGGTTTGATTGAGGAAAAGCCCCATTCACTAAAAATTCAACAATTTTTTATGCGCTTGAGTGTGTGTTTGTAGATTTATAGGTTGAAGATCAATTTGAGCAAGATTTGGAGCAAAATTGTCAAAGTTGAAAACTTTCAAAACTTTTCATTCAAAGTGCAAGGTCATGGAAAGAGCTCTACAAAATTACATACAAGCTTCAAGAGCTTGAAAACATGAATTTTGAGAGTGCATACATCAAGGAATAGAATCCTAAAATTATTTTTTCACAACCCTAAAAGGGCCCATTCACCATTGAATGAAAATGAGTCCTCCACAGCTCAAAAAAAACTTTCTAGCCAAGTACACAAATTTTTATGATCTAAAAACATCCCCAATAGTTGCTATAATAGTTAGGTTGCATTTTTTATTGTTATTAGCATCGTATTTTACATAATTTTAAGTGTGAGGGCCCTATAAAAATAAGTGGTAGATCCTCTTGTTCATGCTTTTGGGTCTACCCTATTTTTCACTATCACAAGTAGGAGAGGAATCAAGAGAATAACAACTATGATGCTATTTTTTATCAATGATTTGATCCTTTTGTTCAATAATTCCTTCCCAAGTGGTAGAAAAATTAGAAGAGGGAGAAATAAAATTCTCATGACTCTCAATTATTGTATCTTTTAACACCAAAATATCTTCTTCACAAATAGGAGAATATTAGGAGAAGAAAAAATGTGATTTTAATGACTATCCATGATTGCATCCTCTTTCACTAAAACATTCTCACAAGCGAAGAATGAATGGAAACTAGGTAAGGTGACATTAGGAAATGTGTCAATGATCTCATTCTCTTATTCCATAGTGGCTTACCAAGTAGGAGAATTTTTATTAGAGGATCTTTCAATATTGTCATGAACCTCAATGGGTGTATCTTATAACACCAAAATACCCTCAAAAAAATTACGAAAGGTATTGGGAAAAGAGAAACTATGATTATAATGATTTTCTATGCTTGCATCTTCTTCTATCACGTCATTCTCACAAATAGGAGAGATATTAGTGGGTATGGAATTAAGGAATGTGTCAAAATTTTCACTCTTGTACTAAAATATTCTCATAACAAGGAAATATATTGGAATAATTACTAACATTCTTGTTAATAAGCTTTTTCGTAGCCTACATGGAAAGGAAAGTGTCGTGTAAAAAAAATCTAACACTTTTTCACATTTAATTTGGAAATAAATAATTAATGATAAAATAGATTTAATGATGCCTTATTTAGGGTGTTGTAAAGTGTATCTTTACACTTTCACACTAATATAGGGATTTATTAATTAATTAAGGTTAATTTGAGATAAATTGACCCCTTAAACTCAAATCCAAGCTTAATTTATTACATTTTTTTAGGGATAAAGCTTGACACTCTTAAACAATATTATACATAACTTAATTTTACAAGAAATATGTCCTAGGCTAGTGACGTAGGACCCATTAACCACTTGGTGAATGGGTCCTCACTAGGTCCTAGGACCCCCTTTTGACATGATATTTCACATCCCCCGAAACGTGTCCTAGTTAAGTATGTTAGGACCCATTTTCCTGATGGCGAATGGGTCCTCACTTATGACACCCCCCACCCTTGGGATATGCTTTTAGCATTATTTTAATGTTTTTAAAACATAGATCTAATGTTGTCTTGTGTTATTTAATTTTGGGAATTAAAAGTAAGATAAGTATAAATACAAGGCTATTTCACTTATTTTTACCTAGAAAGTTTTCATAAGCATCCTAGATCTTCATATGCAATCAAGATTACTTTCACAAGATGATTCAAGAGTATTCAAGAAAGAATTTAAGGGTAGATTATTAGAGCTTATTGTAGTAATCAAGGATCCATTTCATCATGTCAAAGTCATGCATGTTGTTGAGATAATATGTTGATGTATCTTTGAAGATAACATTCAAGAATATTCAAGGTGTTACTTCTAATGAAGAGTTGTGATAAAGATATACATTTATTAAGGAAACTTCATGTTAAATTTTAGATTTGTAATCCAAGGTCTCAATTGATGATTGGTGATTTGTGGGATTACATTATTCATTCATCTTTCCTTTTATCCATTGTTTCAATTCAAGGTTTAATTACCAAAATGGGGTTTGACCAAGGAAAATCCTTATTCCCTAAAAAATAATCACTTTCTTCTCCTTTGATGTGTGATTAATAGATTTAGATTGAAGATCAAGTGGAGAGAAAAAATTTGAAAAATAGTCAAAGTTGCAAAGTTTTGAAAGTTGTCACATTTCATGAAAAATGAGAGGTTCATCATCTTGTTAATTCATATTGGTAAACCCTATTTTTTCAATGGTTCATTATGGTGAATTTGAATTCTTAAGTATTGATTTTTTTTAATTTTGGAGTCTCTCTTTTCATCTTAGATTATATATTTCATTCACTTGCATTGAATTAGATCTCATTTAGGGTGTCTTAGTTTGCATTCAAATTTTCATCTCATCTAGGGTTTTTGAATTACATTGTTTGCATTCTTTAAATATAAAAAAAATATAAAAATTGATATCATCTTGCATATGATTTAGATCATATAAACTTTCACTTTAAAATCAAGAAAAAAATTGCATATCAAACTAGGTCTTTTAGCTCATCATTTTTTCAGATTTTCAACTTGCACTTCACATTGCATTTACATAAAATTAAACCTAGAACTTACTATAGTAGACTTGAATCTGAAAATCATCAGAAAAGGCTTAAATAAATAAAAAAATATTTCAAAATACTGATCTAGGATCCATTCTCCCTAGGTAAAATGAGCCATTGATCAACCATTAATCTACATTTCCTTAAATAGAAAAATTCTATTATGTGCTTTTGATTGTTGTTATTATATCTCTATTATAGTTTCCTAATTTTCTATTTCATTAGATCTAGTTTATTTAGTTCATTTAGTGCATTATCTCTATTGATGAGATCTTGGGATGGAACATTGGCTATTTTAAAGCAATTTCTCACAATAATTGTGTTACCAACTACTTTAAAGTGGGGGCATACATTAATAACATCTTTCTACATTTTTGCATACTTCATGGTGTTATTTTATTTTTCTTGTGATTGTTGGAAAATGTACCTCAAACTTACTAACATGAGAACTCCTAAAAGAGAAAAATTGGTGAGATCTTTAGAATGTCTTGCCAACTAGCAACTGTGTTCTAGACTTATGAAGAGCTCAGATTGGCTTGAATTTGGAACTATCTTGCTAATGGAAGTCATCAGCAAGACATGACTATCACTGTGAAATTTCCTATCTCTTTCCGTCTAGGAATACTTCTTGTTGATGGTTTGATTCCTGGTGATTATTGGGGAGACTCTTGGAAACGAGTGGCATCGAGGAGAGACCTAAACCTTTGGAGTGACTCATTTTGATAGAGTATGTATCATTGATGGTTCTACACATGAATTTAATCAGGGTGACATGAAGGCTTGATAAGAGTCTAAGCAACAGTGGATGTTTTTCCGATGGATTTGTTCAAGTATTCATTGTTGGTTGATCATTGGAGTTCCTAAGTTTATAACCTTGTCATAGAATCCCTAAGTTATGTAACCTAGTTGTGGATTTTGTAAGTTTCATAAATTCTTGCCTGATCGACTTCCTTCATTGTCGCAACATTTGGGAACTTTCTAACCAACAGTGGGAGTTATGAATTTTGTGTTTTCTCTGACTAGGCGAATGTGGTATCAGCTTGTCACAAGGATCGGTAAATCTATAACTTGAGTGTGCTAGTTATGAAGTTATCATTTTGAGCGACACGCTGATGGGTGTTCACTTTGGTGGGACCATCTTGATGGTTGGTTTGACCACGGGTGTACAACTGAGTTGGTAATCAAAAGGGCTAACTCATGGATACCTAAAGTCTTCAGGATTTTGTTTATAAACTAATTACTATTAATTATTTTTTCCAATGAGGGAAAATGCCGATGGTTTAGTGAACTGAATTGGTTTGGACAGTATATTGCTAGAAGTTGAAGGGTCAAAGTGAATATAGAAAAATGGTAGATCGATTATTATTGTGTTGAGAAAAAAGAAAAAGTTTTGGTGTTGGTTGAGTGGACTATATGTTGAAAGAACATTGTAATAGTGCTACGATTGACTGTAGTTGGTCGATTGTAATGCTATTGTGTAATATCAAAGAACTAATATTTGTGAAGGAGGGATCTGTAACTTTATTGTAATTTCTTTTACTGTGAATAAAGTGACTTCTCCTTGGTGGTGGGTTTTTTTCCTAAAAGGGTTTTCCCACATAAATTAGGTGTCTATTCTCTGTCGATATTATTGTCTATTATTTTATGTGTGAATCTTAATGCTCAGTAATTTTGAAATTAAAAGTACTACATTATTTCCCTATGAAATTACATTAGGAAAGTGATTTCCGCACTAGTCTTTACTTACGAGTGGTATCAGAGCCTAGCCAATTGTGCTATCCTTCTGGGTAGGTTGGATTTTTTGTGTCAATTTCTTTTAGTGGGACTCTTTTAAAAGTTTGGAAATTTGAATTATAGATTAAGATGGAAAGCACATTAGGAAAGATTGAAATTGAGAAATTCAATGGCAGCAATTTTGAGTTGTGGAAACTCAAAATGGAAGATATGTTGGTTGATCATGATCTTTGGATTGTTGTGTGTGGAACAAAACCTATAGGCATTAAGGAAGAGGATTGGGACCTCATAAATAAAAAATAAAAGGGGTTGATAAGGCTCTATCTAGTAGACTTTGTTCTTCTAAATGTTCATGAAGAAAGATTGCATCTTCTTTGTGGAAAACACTGGGAGCTATTTATCAGGGCAAGTCCTTGGTGAATAAGTTGTTCTTGAGAAAGAAGTTGTACTCTTTGAAAATGTAGGAAGGAGTGTCTGCTTCTGATCATTTGAATGCTTTCAACATGTTGATTGCTCAATTAGCATTTGTGGGTGTGAAGATTGATGAAGAAGATCATTGTATGCTATTGTTATGTTATTTTATAGATTCTTGGGATCACTTGGTGATGGCTATTGGGAGCACGACATCCACTTTTAAGATGGAAGATTTTTTTACTTCTTTGTTATCAAAAGAGATGAGAAGAAAATCTTCTCAGATGGTGAAGGAGGCTCTTGCAATTCAAGGGAGATCAAAAGAAAAAGGAAAGAAGAAGGACAAAAATTCCAAATTGAAATTAGAAGGGAGATCAAAGTCTCCTAGCAAGAAGTCCAAGGTGAAGTGTTGGAATTGTGGGAAGTCTAGTTATGTCTGAAAGGATTGAAAAGAGGAGAAAAAGAAGAAGAAGAAGAATTCCAACAATTATTCTTCTTAGAGTGATGCAGATGCCTTCATTGCAACTTGGGTAACTCAAGGATCAGATGATGTCTAGATGATTGATTTTGGAGCATCTTTCCACATGACATCTCATAGAGATTGGTTCACTAAGCATGAAAAATATGATGGTGGAAGGGTGTATTTGGCAAGAGATTCATCTATGGAAAAGTTGGTTGTGGAAGAGTCAAAATTTAGTTCCCTAATGGAAGAGTGAAGGGAATCAATGAGGTAATGCATATACCAGGGTATGTGTAGTATCATGATGGGACAAAAAGTGGCAATATGATGGGTATATATAGGGTATGTGGCTAGTGAATATTTTCTTACCCAAAATTGATGAAACAAAAAGGGTTTTTAAAGGATATTCTTAGCTTTCCACCAATATAAATTATTCTTTATTTTGAATTTAATAAGTAATTATTATTTATTTTCTATTTGAATTATGACTAAGGTCCTAATTGATAAGTTGATTTAAAAACATCTATAGCTTTCAAACGGTATCACATTTTTTTGAATCTGAAAAATGTGTCACATTCTATGCTTCACATACTATAGGATTAAAAAGAAAAAAAAAGAATTTCATGAAGTTTTGACCAAGTTAAGTTGGTTAGACACAAGAGTTTTTATATTTTTTAAAAATTGTAATAAAAAATTCACAATTAATTGTTTACTTGGAAAAAAATTACAAAAAAATATGTATCACATTGAGACATGAGTCCTATACCTATATCCAAAATCTTATAAAAAAATATTATCATTTTATTTTGGTTAGGGTGGTCAGACAGACACCTACTTCTTATTTTTTCCCTAAAATTTAAGTACTACTACATTGAAATTTCTAATTTTCACGAAATAGATTTTATTTTTTTAAAAATAAACCTAGTATTTGAGAAACTAGATTCAATTTGCTATAGATTATATTGTTACAGATTTTTGAAATAATATAGATAACTTATTCAAATTTTTACTTCAAATTGTCTAACTTGGATTTTTCTAATCTTTTTGCCACTTAAGGGCCTATTTTTTCCATGATGATCCTGCACATGCCCACCAGGTCTAGCTCAAAATTTACTTTTTGTTAGTAAGTTGAACGATGCTGGAGTGCAAGTCACGTTCTCTAGAAATGGTTGCAAAATGACTAGAGGCTCAATGGTGCTAGCTAGGGGTGCTCATATTGGTACTTTGTATAAATTAGATGCACTTTTTGTACAATGCAATAGTGTCTCTGCAAAGTCACAGAAGGCTACTCATGGAGAAAAGGAGGAAAAAGTTCTTGATAGTGCAAACTATATGGAGGTTAAAATTCTGATAGAAAAGACTATGCTCTAGCATCATAGGCTAGGCCACATTGGAGAAAAAGGTTTAAAAAAATGAAAAATAAAAACCTAGTTGAGGGGCTTGAAGACTATAACCTCGAATTTGAGTTTTGTGAACATTGTATATATGGTAAACAACATCGTGTTTCATTTTAATCCAACCCTCACAAATCTTATTTTTTACTTGATTACATACATTATGATGTTTTTGGTCCAGTAAATGTTCCTTCTTTGTCTAAATCAAGATATTATGTATCATTCATTGATGATTATTAAAGAAGGGAATTTTTTTTTTTTTGAAAATTAAATCATAAGTATTTAGTCATTTTAAGGAATTTAAAAACATTGTAAAAAATTAGACTGGAAGAAAAATAAAATGTTTAAGGATTCAAAATGGTGGTGAGTTTTGTTCTGATGAGTTCGAGAGGTACTGTAAAGATCATGGGATTAAAAGAAATAAAACTACACCCTACACTCTACAACAAAATGGAGTCACTGAAAGGTTCAACAAGATAGTGATGGAAAGAGCACAAAGTATGCTGAGTAGTGCTGGATTGGAGGAGAAGTTCTAGGTTGAGGCAGTTGCAACAATATGTTATTTAATAAATCATTCTCCTAATTCTGCTCTTGTTGAGAAAGCACCTTTGGAAGCATGGTCTAGAAAGAAGCCCTCTCTAAGAAATATTCATGTTTTTGGCTATGAGGCGTATGCATATGTGTCGAATGAAAAAAGATATAAATTGGAGAAAAAATATTTAAAATGTATTTTTATTGGCTATAGTGCTAGCAGAAAAGGATACAAGCTTTGGAATCTTGATACAAAGAGGGTTCTATACAATAGAAGTGTTATGTTTCATGAGTTGAAGCCTTCTACTTTGGATCTATAGTCAGAGACAAAATTAAAAGATAAAAAGGATGTAGTTGAAATTCCTTCGACACTAGATAAAGAGGAATTCAAAATTCAAAATGTACCTAAAACTAAGGAGAGCTCAAGTAGTTCTGAGAGTTCTAAAGAAGAAGATCATCCTTAGCCCCAGCCTATGAGGAGGTCAACAAGTGAAAGAAAGCAACTTGATAGGTATGGGTTTTCTTTGTTATATTCTACTTGTTACTATGCTTTAATTTCTAGCACTGATGAGCATAGGACTGTGAAAGAGGAAATTAGAATGCCTGATGCAAACTCTTGGTTGGAAGCCATGAATGAAGAAATGGCGTCATTAGAAAAGAATGGCACTTCGAGTTTGGTGCCCTTTCCTTAAGGTAGAAAAGTTGTTGGTAGCAAATGGGTATTTAAAAAGAAGATAGGTTTAGATGGTAGTGTGGAAAAGTGTAAGGTGAGGTTGGCTGCGAAGGGGTATTCCCAAGTAGAGGGAATTGATTATGGATAATTTTTTTCTCCTATACCTAATTTGATGTCTATCAAATTTCTTTTGTCACTTGTAGTATCATATGACTTAGATATTGAATAGATGGATATGAAGACAATATTTCTTCATGGTGACCTTGAAGAAGAAATTTATATGTGCCAGCTTGAGCAATTTGTGGAAAAAGCTAAAGAAAATATGGTTTGTAAGTTGAAAAAATCTTTGTATGGATTAAAATAATCACCTAGAATGTGGTACCAAAATTTTGACACATTTTTTTTGTCATTGGGATTCGTATGATCAAAATATGAACACTGTGTGTACTTCAAAGCTGAAAAATGATCGTGTTCTTATTATTGCTCTCTATGTTGATGATATGTTGTTCATAGGCAATAGTAAGTTAATGATTTTTGATCTAAAATATTAGTTTTTTGCAAAGTTTGAAATGAAATATCTTGGTGCAGCTAGGTATATTCTAGGAATGGAAATAATCAGGGATAGAAAGAGTAGAAAACTTTGGCTCAGGAAGATTAATTATATTAATACTATTTTGGAGAGATTTTGTATGATTGATTACAAACAGCTCGTTCTAGTTTGGTAGGGAATGAAGCTATCTATTGAAGATTGTCCAAAATCTCCTACCGAGATGGAGGACATGACTAGAGTGCCTTATGCTAGTGTAGTTGGAATTTTAATGTATGCAATGGTCTCTACAAGACCAGACATCACCCAAGAAGTGGGAGTACTTAGTCATTTTATGGCGAATCTTTGAAGGACACATTGGGATGTTGTGAAAAGAGTGTTTAGATATCTGAAGGGCACTTTAGAATATGCTTTGTGTTACCATGGAAATTTGGTTGAATCACAAAGGAATCTCAACATTTGTGGGTATGTGGATTCTAATTGGGCAAGGGACATTGACAATGAAAGATCCACCGATGGATATATTTTAATGATGAATGGTGGTGTAGTTAGTTGGATGAGTAAGCGGCAGGCTGTAGCCACTTTATCCACTACAGAGGCAAAATACATGGTAGTTACACACGTCTATAAATAAGAAATTTGGTTAAAACATTTGTGTTCTAACATTGGGTTTGATGAAGGGAAAATTAAAATTTACTATGATAGTCAGAGTGCTATTTGTCTAGTGAAAAATCCTACTTTCCATGCCAAGATGAAACATATTGATGTGTAGTGTCATTTTGTATGAGATACGGTGGAGGATGGAAAGGTCTATTTAGAAAAAGTGGATACTTTGGAAAATGTTGCAGATGCATTGATGAAACTAGTGAGCATAGACAAGTACAAGTGGTGTGCTAGTTCTATGGGCCTTGGTCCCCATGAAATTTAGTAGTTTTGTTGTGCTCTAGAGGTTTCAATAAGATCTTCATCAAGTGGGAGATTGTTGGAAAATGTGCATCAAACGTATTGACATGAGAACTCATGAAAGAGAAAAATTGGTGAGATCTTCATAATTTCTTGTCGACTAGTAGCTCTATTCTAAAATTTTGAAGAGCTCATATTAGCATGAATTTGGAACTATCTTGCCGACATAAGTCATCAGAAAGACATGGATATCGCTGTGAAAGTTCCTATCTCTTTCTATTTGGGAAAACCTATTGTCAATGGGTTGATTCCTTGAGATTATCTGGGAGACTCTTGGTGACAAGTGGTATTGGGGAGATACGTAAACCTTAGGAGTGACTCATTCTAACAAAGTTTGTCTCACTAATAGTTTTACACATGAATTTCATCAGAGTGACATGAAGGCTATGAGTCTAGGTGATAGTGGATTTCTTGCTGATGGATTTATTCAAGTCTTCATTTCTCACCTGATCGCTAGAGTTCCTAAGTTTGTAACCTTTTTGCAGAATTCCTAAGTTATGTAACCTTGTCACAGAGTTTGTAACTTATTTACCCTTGTTGTAGAGTTTGAAAGTTTCATAACTTCCCGTCTAACTAACTACCTTCATTGTCACAGCATTTGGGAACTTTCTAACTAGTAGTGGGAGTTACAAAGTTTTTGTTTACTCCAACTGGACAACAGTGGTATCAGCTTGTTGTAGAGATTGGTAGATACGTAAATTCAGTTTGATGGCTATGAAGTTATCATTTTGAGTGACACATCGATGGGTGTTCACTTTCGTGAGTCCATGATGATGGTTGGTTTGACCGCAGGTGTATGAGTGAGTTGGTAATCAAAAGTGCTAACTCGTGGATACCTAAAGTCTTTGGGATTTTATTTATAAACTAATGACTATTAATATTTCGTGCTAATGTGGAATAATGTTGATGATTGAGCTTCTTGGCAGTTGAGTGAACTGAATCAATTTGGACAGCAGATTCCTAGAAATTGAAGGATCAAAGTGAATATAGAAAATCGGTAGACCAATTATTATTGTGTGTTGAGCAAAAAGAAAGAGTTTTGGCATCGGTTGAGTGAATTGTATGTTGAAAGAACATTGTAACAGTGTTGTGATTGACTCTAGTTGGCTGATTGTAATGTTTTTGTGTAATATTAGAGAACTAATACCTGTGAAAGAGGGATCTATAACTTTATTGTATTTTTTTTTACTCTGAATAAAGTGACTTTTCTTTGGTGGTGGGTTTTTCTCCTAGAAGGGTTTTCCCACATAAATCAGGTGTCCATTCTTTGTCGATATTATTTTCTATTATTTTATGTGTGAATCTTAATGCTCTATAATTTTGAAATTAAAAGTACTCTTACATTATTTCCTTGTGAATTGAAATTAGGAAAGTGATTTCCTCACTAGAGTCTTTCCTTACAGTGATGCATCAAATTCTTGGTGATGTCATTAGGTTTGATTTCATCTAAAAGTGTGATACTTCTAAGTGTATGACTTTCCCTTACTGGTTTGATGTGAAGCAAGGAATCCCATAAGTGGCAATATATTACTCTTGAATTATCCTCTCTTGGAGATATTATGCATGATGATCCTTTTGAAGAAGACCTTACATGATTGAAGCAAGATTCCCTTGAACAAAAACCTATATACATAGTATTAATATTTTTTTAGCATTGTAGTCCCTTATTGAAGTTGTTAGGAGGATAAAATAAATATGGTATGTGAGCCTAATATGATTTTCATATTTTCCACCCTATTGGGATACTCACCGAGTTGATGGCTTGAGATTCTACTACCCCAGAGTGAGTGCATGTGTCATTTTCAAAGTGGTGTATTGTCCAAAAAAAAATTTCATGACATTTTAACACTTGTTTGTGCCCTCCTTATAAAAATGATCTTAATGATTCCTTGACTTAGTGTTGTAATATTTTTAACACTCACATTAGGTCTTGGGACCTTGTGAATTAATTAAACCTAATCATACCTTATTTCGGGTGTTGTAAAGTGTTGTTCAATACTTTCACACTTTTCTAGGGTTTTATTAGATGTCTTATCCTATCTGGGCCTTGTGTTCTATAAAAGGCTAAAGGATGTTTAATTTTATTTTTAACTTCAAAATTTGTGGATGTCGGAGGAGCAAAAACTTCTTTTAAGTTTTATTCTTTCTTCCTTTATGAACCATTCCCATGTAGAACTTTATATGCACAAAGACATTAATTGTTATCAGAGCTTTATGGATAACTACCTATCTAAGTATCTTTTGTAGCTGGTTTTGTAAATTTAGTTGAACAAGACTATATATTGCACCGTTTAAGGGTGCATATTGAACCTATTTGGTGTCTATAAATGAAACCCCCTCTTTAAAAGCTTGCATCATTTTATACATAGGTATGAAGCAATTTGGTGAAGTATAAATTAGTTTACTCTATTTTGATTAATTCTTTGGGTCATCCATGGAGAATAACTAGGATAAATTTTATTTTACTTTTATTTTATGATTTTTTTTAGATTAGATGTTAATATTTTTAAAAAATTTCTAAAAAATACAAGTGAATGGAAATAATTTTAGTGAAAATATTTTATTTTCCATGAAATTTCGGAATGCTTAAAGCTAAATCTACTTAGGTTATAACAAAGAGATTGGTGGAGATATTTTAAAATCTGGTGTTAAATTCACTACTTTCATGAATTTTGAATTTACCTTTTTCAAGTTGGAAAGCTGATTTTTAAATTTTCAAAGAAATAATCTAATAAATCTGTATGTGTATGTTCAAATGTATCCTTAAAGGAAAATAATAGAAAAATTATCACATCATTACCTGAGAGCTATGTTTAGTGCAATCATAACTTGATTTACAAAGATTTGGGATTAAATGAAAGTCAATCTTTGTTTTTTGAATGCAAAATTCTTTCTTAGGTTGTATTCATTTCATATCTTTCATGAAAGGTAGGCTTTTCATAGTCTTATCTGTGGAGATTCTATATGAGTTGTTTACTATGAATAAAATCATTGTCAACAAGAACTGGCACTAGGAGGGCAACATTTTTCATTCTAGTGGTCATGTTTGGATAAACATATAATATTTTTTTAATTTCTTTGATATTTTTAGGGTTCACCTTTCAAAAGTGAATTTGTGTTTCGAAATTCCCTTCTTAATTTGGAAAGAATCTTGTAAAACACAAAAAATGGCACAAGTTAGTTTTCATGATGAAAATTGGAAAAGATTGTAAAGTATTTAACCAAAAATTGCATCCTTTGAGTTTTTTTACCTTTGGAAGACTCACCGAGTGTAGAATTCATGATACAACTAATCACAATGAAATTGAGTGTGATTTTTTTTAACTAAGATAAGTCTATCCATAAGTGGAACAATTTTTCTAGCGGAAGAAGTTTTAACTACAAAAAGAAAAGGATTTTCCATGAGAGAAATGTTTAACCCTAGTGGAGTTGAAAATAAAAAATCAACCACTAAACTAAAATAGTTAGAAAATTGTGATTATTTTAAAGAAAATCGTAACATCTTGCAGGTGAATAAGTGAGAATATCGAGATTCAAAGATATTTCATCATAAATGAGGGAAAGATATGGATGGATCACCATTCCTTGTATACATTGAAAGTGAAAATAGTGAGATAAAGCAGGAAAAGAAAGCTAAAGATGTGTGTATTATGCTTCAAGTTGAAAATGCATTAGATACAATAAGACATTTTCCTAATTTTATACAAGATACAAAATATCAAGTTTTTACTTTTTCTCTTTCTGATAATGATATAAATATAGATATATCTTGGTCTAACACAATGTAAAGTAGAGACAGGGCCAAAAATATGAGGGTTTTTAAAAGAGAAGGAAATAAAGAAATGAATGTAGTCATTGATGGAAATGGACCAAGGTTGGAAGAAGGTACAATATTGTCACACTAGAAAACATGTGTGCAACCGGTCTCTAATGAGATCGTTTACATACATTTAAGCCAAATTTTGGGTAAGTACACCTTCAAATTTATGATGTTTAAATAAATGAAACATAATATTTTTCATTATTATGGTAGGATATTGAAGATGCTGATAAGGGAATTTAAAGATAAGCCTACTGTAATTTGTACTAAAATAGTAAAAGAAATAGTTGTAAAAATTGAAATAAATTGCTTAGTTAGAGTTAGTTTGTTGTGATGTTAGCGTTAGGGTAGTTAGGGTTAGCGTAGTGTTAGCTTAGCTTAGTTTTTTTTTAGGATTTTTTCTTCTTCTTCTTCTTCTTCTTCTTTTTTCCTTGTTTTCTTTTCCTTGCTCAATTTCTTCATTTAACAAATTATGCCTAAATATATCTTAAACATGAGAGTGAAATTGAAGCAATTTTCTAAACTAAACTATAACACTAAAACCATAAACAATGAAACTTGCTTTTAAGAGAAGTAACCACAAAAAATTATATATATATATGTATGTATGTATGTGTGTGTGTGTGTATGTCACGTATATACATTTGATATCAAAATCCTTGTCGAAAACCAAAAAAGGACTCAAGAGAAAGGTGAGCAATGTTGCAGCCAATAGTAGTTGTCTAGTCAATTTGGGATGCCTCTTCTATCAAGACTAAATACCCTATGTAGGTGAGTTCTTGGTAAATTTCAAAATATTGTATATGGACATCAATAAGAAAGGCCAAATTGGAACCACTTACCCATATTTAGGAATCGAGGAATATCATCCATGGTGTCTAGATTCTCCAAGAATTCCAGTTTAACTATTAAGTTTGTAGTGGCGCACACATCTTCAATAGGTAACCCAATGTCTAGAAGCGAAGCTACAAAATGAGAAGTTATGTCAAAATAAAAATGAAAGTAGAGGTTGGATGCAGCATATCTTTCCCCAAGGACCAAGCATAAATTTGGCATAGTAAAGCTAGAAGTCCTAATAATGAAAACCTTTTCAAACCTTTGTGATGTGATGCTTCCCAAGAAAACATTCTACTTATGAGAACAACCCAAGCAAATGGGAATATCCATAGTCAATAAGCAAAAGAGTAAAAGAACATAATAGAATGGAATTACATAAAAATTAGAAAAAAGAAGAGAAAAGTGTGAAGAGTTTGAGGAGAAATGCATGAATTTATAGAAATCGTGAATAGTGTAGCAATACATAGTTGCCTAGAGTTTTTAGTAATCATATGTGTGAGGTGGAAAGCAGTTAATACTCTTCAAAATTAAAGGTTAAATTAATAAATTCTTTACACATGTTTAGTGAAATTGCTTTAGAATTGAGTAGTATGGAGTTTACAAATCAAGTTGGAAATTTCAAATTAATAGGGGGTCATTTCTAATTGTTGTAAGAAAGCCATAATGATTATTGAGGTGTTAAGTGTGCAGATTATACATGAGAATGAGGTTTCAAAACTGTTACACATCATCACCTAATTAAGTAGGAAGATAATACATGCTAAAATAGGTGTGTGAATTTAATGTTGAGTAGTGTGATCATTTTTAAAGGTAATCATAATATTTTGATCCATTAATATAGTGCATCACCATCAAGTTGAGATACTTAGAATTTTTTTTGGAAACTACCATAAATTGAATCAAAAAGGGCTGGTAACTAGTATTTCTAAATTTAGATTTAAATTTGGTGATTAAGTGGTCTATTGATAAACTTTAATTTTTGCATATCTTTTAACATATAGTAGGCTACGGTTAGTTAGGATTTGGCATAATTGATGAAATTTAGCTGGAAACACACACTTATAGGGAATTATTAAATGAGTTTTGGGAAGTAGTGAATTGATGACGAGATTTACATTGTATGAAAAATCAAAAATTAACCTTCACTACTACTATAATTCCCAACCTAATAGCGGTGCTTCAATGCTTGTAAGTTGATAGATGAGCTATTATTGCAAAATCAAAAAGTGAAAATGATTTATCATTGCTATATCTTATGGATAAATAAAATAAGGTAATATCAACTCTTTAGGCTATCCAAATAACTCTACTGGGGATATGGACACCTGACTGGAAGTAGAGCTATGTTTGGGGGAATTACAAAGATAACCTTGTTGCGGCTATGGACGCTTGACGAGTAACAAGGTTCTCTCCTTGGTTAGCTTTGGAGGATTACTATATTATGTAGTTCAATGTTAATGAATTGATTATATTCATTGAGTTCCAAAACTAGAATTAATCAAGAGCACACACAGGTGTTTCTGGTGGAGTTTTCTTTTTTATGCCAAAATCTAAATAAAGGTAGAAAGTTATTGTTTTAAAATATGTATAAGTTTTAATTTACAACCAATGATTTAATTTCAAGTTTAATTTTAAATTTGGTTTTATTTGTTGCAAGTTGTTGTGTGGTCTCACAACACACCCCAAGATTGAAAAGACTTGGGGACCCAAGTGAAAATTTGACTTCTATGGTAGGAGCTAATAGATTGGATGATCAATGGAAGTGAAAAGAAAAAGAATAAATCTTTATTTTAAAGGAAAGAGCTTAAAGTTAAAATGAATGGTTTCAGTAAGTTTGAGTCTGGTAAATTGGATTTAACATATAACCGAGGTCCAAGAAAGTAAGTGGGTAAAGCTACAACTGGGTACTAGGTACCAAGTTGAAACATGAAGTAAAATATATTTTTTTTAATTTTGTACGATGGTCCCAATGATCTGGTATACATGCAAGTATTTTAAATATATCTTTGAAAGTGTTTTTTTGTGGATTTCTTGTGTTAATATTTGAATGGTGGTTTTATTTATATGTGATATGGTAGCATATTTGTTTAAAAAAGATTTAATATTCAAATTTTGTGATTGTAGGAGATATTGATTGTGATGTAAATTTTCGATATGGATGGTCAGGAAAATTTGATTCATGGTTGGAATAAAATCTAGTCTTGTTTTCTTACTCTGGGATGTGATAATATTGATGGCTTTGAGTCGACTAGAGTACAAGAGATCCTAGTATTCCACTTTTGCTATGAAAAAATGCTAATTTTTGGGAGAGCCTATTCTCGAGAGTGACACAACCAAAGCCAAATGAAATGAAGGGGGAAAAAAATCTACGTTATCATTATGAATGTATGGGAAGCCCCTACATATTATCATGATTCAAGTTATTTTCTTAGTTAAGATTCTAGATAAAAGAGGAACCTGAAGAGCTTCAATGAGTAATTGGAGTTGACTTCCATTGACTTCAATTGTTATTTTCCTATAGGTCACAATATTCCATGTTCCTTGATGAGATTGATCCCTTAAATTCCCTCTCATGTAGATTTCTTATCCTATCTAAGCCTTGTGTTCTATAAAAGGCTAGATGATGTTTAATTTTATTTTTAAGTTCAGAATTTGTGGATGTTAGAGGAGTAAAAACTTATTTTAATTTTTGTTCTTATTTCCTATCTTCTGAACCATTCCAGTGTAAAACTTTGTATGCACATAGACATTAATTGATATCAGAGCTTTATGGACAGCTACCTATCTAAGTATCTTTTGTAGCTAGTTTTGTAAGTTGAGTTGAACAAGACTATATATTGTTCCATTTAAGGGTGCATACAAAACCTATTTGGTGTCCATAAACAAAACTCCCTCTTTACAATCTTGCATCATTTTATGCGTAGCTTTGAAGTAATCTGGTGAAGTATAAAGCAATTTGATCAGTTTTGATTAATTCTTTGGGGCATCCATGGAGAATAACAAGGAGAAATTTTATTTTACTTATTTTTTATGGTTTTCTTTAGATTAGATGTTAATGTTTTCGAAAATGTTCTAAAAAACTGAATGGAAATAGGGTCAATAAAAATATTTTATTTTCCATGAAATTGTTGAAAGCTTAAAGCTAAATCTACGTAAGTCATAGCAAAGAGATTGGTTGAGATATTTCAAAATCCAATGTAAAATTCACTACTTTCATGAATTTTGAATTTACCTTTTTCAAGTTGGAAAGCTAATTTTTAAATCTTCAAGGAAATAGTATAGTAAATGTGTATGTGTATGTTTGAATGTATCCCAAATGGAAAATAAGAGAAAAATTATCACATCATTACCCGAGAGTTATGTTTAGTACAATCATGACCTGATCTATGGATACTTGGGATTAAACGGAAGTCAATCCCTATTCTATGAATGCATAATTATTTCTTAGGTTGTCTTTGTTTCATATTATTCAAGAAAGGTAGGCTTTTCATGGTCTTGTCTGTGGAGATTCTATGCGAGCTATTTACTATGAATAAAATTGTTGTCAACATGACTCATATGCCACTCCTAGTGTATGAATCCTATGTACCATAAATTAAATTTAAACCAAATTTTTGGTGAGATTTCTTTCTCCTAGATCTGAGGTTAGCTTGTAGTGTTGTAATTTCAAGAAATTTTGTATAAACAAGTATAAATACAAGTTTTTTCCACTCATTTTACACCTAGAAAGTTGAATGAGCATCCTTATAGAAAATTTGAGTTTAGAAGAGCATTAAATTGTTTACAAGAGCATTCAAGAGTCTTCAAGAGTTTCTTATCAAGTGTTTTAAAGCATCATTGAAGTATCAAGAATCATGTCAAAGTCATCATGCATCATTTTTTTTGGTTAGCTAACAATTATGATGTAGGGTCTCATGATTCAATCCAACATTCAACTCAAGATCTTTCATATTCAAGAAAAATCCAAGATCTACATCCATTAGGGCCACTTCATACATGTTTGCAACACTTTATTGCTAGGTTTTGGTGAGTTGCAACATTGCATGTTGTTCATTCATCATTCCTTACTTCATTTCATTTCATTACAATGTTTGATTACCAAAATGGGGTTTGACCAAGGAAAACCCCTTCCTACTAACAAAACAACATTTTCCCCTCTCTTTAGTGTGTGATTTGAAGATTTAGGTTGAAGACACATTGAAGATAAATTTTGGAGAAAGCTTGCAATTGTTCAAATATATCAAAGTTTTCACTTGAATTTGAGTTCATTCGAAGACATCTATAGGTTACAAGTAAGAGTTTCAGATCTTGAAAACAAGTGGAAAGGATAGAGTAAACATTGAAGAGAATATTTAGACTTTGAATTTCTAGAAAACCCTAAGTAGATTGATACACCACTTCTAGTGTATGAGTCCCAATTTGGTCAAATATTTTGATTTGAAGAGTTCTAGATACCTTTCTACAAGATTTCTATTCTTGCCTAGAAAACCTAGTCTAGGACTAAATCACCCAATCTAGCATATGACTCCTAGTAAACATTAAATTTAGTTTTTTCAACATTTTAGGACTTCATTCAAGCCTCTATAGGTTCTTAGGTGAACATCTTTCATCTCTCAGCTTTATGTTCTATTTTTACATGCACTTTTAGGACATTTAGTGAAATCTTGCATTGCATTAGGTTTAAGCATTAGGTCTTGCATTCCATTAGTCTTTCCAAGGCATATCCTAGTGGTGAAATTCTCTTTACTTTATAATCAGATCATAGGAAAACTGTATTGTAAGATCTCTTTCTTATTTTCATACATTAGATTGAGATCTCTAGGTTTTTCCTTGAATGAGAGTGTAGAAGTTTTATATTCTATCTCCCAAACATAGAAGCAAAAAAATTCAACCTTTCATTTTGGTGAACCTACATTTAAAACATCATCATTTCTTATTTGGAGTGCATAATCATTCTAGATCTAGATTGCATTAACATTGCATTATATTTTCCATTAGTTAATTGGAATTTTAGGATTTCTAAATCTTCCATTAGTGAAAGTGCATATAGGTTGCATTTTTGCATCTTATATCATTAAAAATCATTAGAAATATGAATTTTCATTTAGTCTACAGATCATCCAAACCAAAAATCATTAAAAATCACTTAAATTTTTTTGAAATTTGTGAAAAAAATCCTCACTAGGACTCATATGCCCCTCTAGGTGATTTTAATAGTGTAGAATTTAAACTACATATTCCAAAAATAAAAAATCAATTTATGAGATTTTCTTTTCTATTGATAAATTTTTTTTTCAGTTTATAGATTTTTTATTTCATTTAATTAATTGCATCTAGTTTAAATTGGTTCATCTTGTGCATTTCTCAAAGTCAAAACTACATCTAGAATATCTCATTTTAGATTAATAAATAATGAAACTAAGATTCCATTCCAACATGGATATGTGCTTTGGTAAGCTTCATATGTCCTTGAAGTCCCTACTGGATGTGTCAAGTTGTGCTTTAGGAAATGACCCTAATAAATTTGAACTTACTCATGATCACTCAACTCTTAATGTGTGTCATCCTTGTGATGTTGAAATCATTGTAGAAGATGGTGATAGCATGAATAAATTCCTAAATGATTATCTTAAAAACCTTGAAACTAATGCATTCTTTTATCCACCCATGGAACAACCAACCCCCCTATAATAACACCACTTCAGATGTTTGGTTATTTATATCTTAAGATTGAGACATGAGTTTAAATTAAGTTCCCTGTAGTAGGTGAACCTAGTTCCTCTACTTAAGAAAACACTCAACCATTCTATGTTAACAAAGTGACAAACAACCCCATCAGTCTAGAAGAGACAATTGTAAAAGGATTCATGACATTAAGTAAACAAGGATGTGATACCACAAGTGAACATGAAATTTTTCAACTCTTAGAGAAAATACATACTAAAGATACTAATAGGTTAGGATATAAAGATCCTCCTCCCAATATGAGTTTCCTTATTCCTAAAGAAAAACCAATGCCTCCCATGAAGTGTTCTTGCCTTGATCATTTTTATTTTTGGCTTTTATAATGTTTTCAATTTTGAATGTGCCTGCACTCAAGTAGAGTTATCGAAAAGGTGTGTAATGTGCCATGTGGTTGTTTCATAGCTTTAATTTTTCACATTCCTTTAGTGAAAGAGTCGGGACACATGTTGGCTCATTAAAGATTTTATATGGAGCTATATTCATGACCTAAAAAGTTTCCACCCGTTTGACATGTCATAACTTCACTGCAAGCAGATTGTGCTTCTTATGAAGCAATATCTTTTGGGAGTTTGTTGAAGCTTCTTGGAATTTTTCTTTTCTTGGTTTTTGGGATGGAAGCTTTCAATTTGTGACTTTGGGTGATGTGATTGGTCAATTGGACCTTTTTCTAGGTTGTGTTTCTAGGATTTGATCATTTACAAACCTCTATCTTTGCTAAATATCTAAAAAAATTTAATATAGTAGCTAAGAATTGATGAGCAAATATTGTTCTGACCTAAATAAGGATCTATGATTAGATTATGTGCTATCAAAAGCTAACACCTAGAAGTGATTACTTTTGTGTTATGGCAGTGATTTCCTGTTTTTGCAGCTTATAAAGTGGGTGGTGATAAATGAAAGGGTTAGATTCCAAGTTTTAGTTTCCTTTGTCGAGGAAATGTTTCTTTATTTTTCTTAGGATATATAACTATCTTAAGGAATAAAGTTGCAAAACTACTTTTCTTTGGCATGTTATATTTTTTAAGGATTAAACTATTGTTGGATTGGAATCTAACCTTTGTTTTAAAGTTCATTTGATATTGAAAGAATGAACTATTGAGTAGAAATCATTGAGAATATGCATTTGTGGCCTTTATCAAGCTTTCTTTCTTCATGTTTTCATTAAAAATGAAACATTGTGTCTTACAAGTTGAATTTGAATAGTTCAAGTAGCTGATTTCCATACTATATGCTCATATAGTAGAATAATAACTTGTGAAAATTATATTATGTCATTGGACTTGTTTGTTTTTCTGAAAGGTTATTGTTTTATTATATTATGCTATATTCGGAGGGAGAGTTCATGCAATTTTTTAATTTTTTTTCTGTTACCCTCAAAAATCTTTATGTTTGATAAGACATTAATGAACACTACCTATAGAAAGATTTGAAAGTCTACACCATGCTTGTTGTTAGCCTTTACTATTCATTCTCTTTCCAATAATGAAGGGTTGTGGTATTCTATGTCTAATTGTATCAATCATGGGAATGATTGGGTTTGAAATGTTGTAAAAGCATGGTACATCACCATTTTTGAGTTTTATATTTACATTTCCTTCTACCATTTTCTCTAAACCCCAAAGAAGAGTTGGTTTTCTATAAAAATCCCATAGGTATTAAGTGAAGCATAAAATGGTCCCCCACTCACTCAATTTCCCATAAGACTTTTGAAGAGGTGAAAGCTATGATGATCAATAGTTCTTTCTTTGGAATGCCTGGTGGGACAAGTAGTTTTCTGAATGCCTGATTAGAAGTTAGAAATAATTCTTAAATTAGGATAAGGAAGGAAACTAGAAGTTTCATATCCAAAGTTTAAATAAGATCATCTTCAAGAGGTCACCTCCAATACTCTCAATTATCTACCTCAATACCAAGAAACAAAATACTTATAGGATCTATATCACCTGTAAGGAGCAATAGAGAAAGAAGAAAGATCCCAATATCTAGAGCCTTATCTACTCCACCTAGATGCTCAACCTTCCAAACTAGAACAATTGTATACCCTATTTATAGGAATAATTTCTCTATGGCTCATGTACCTCCTCCTACTCCTAGAAATTTCATAACTTGGGATAGCAGTAGCCACTATGTCTGCCCATTCCACCCACACCCCTAGATGTATGGCCTACCATACCCACTAACACTCTCAAGGCTATTCCAAAATTCTCTAAAGAAGACTTCAAAACCCTTTATGAACACCTTCAAGATATAGCAGAGGTATGTAGGGTACATAACATATCAAAGGAGAACATTTCTTTGAGGTTGTTAGCTACCTCTTTCAAAGGAAAGACCCAGGATTGGTATTGATCTTTGGCCTTGGGCTCTATCATCTCTTAGGATCAGCTCAAAGAATAGTTGTTTCAATGATTTTCAAAGAAAGGAGACCACTCTTCATTTTTGCAATAGCTAATCACCATCAAGAGAGCTCCACAAAAGGCCATGAACTATTTGAAAACTAGATTTCATAAGACCTAACAAAGGATCTTCATGAATGCTTGACCCCAAGCCCTACTGAAATTCATGTTCTGTCTAAAGGCTCTCAATTTGGACATCATAGTTATGTAACCTCCATGGGAGGGGATATCTTTCTTGACACATGAGATGGTTGTGTGGGAAAAGAATAGTCTAATTGATGCCAGTAAGCTTCTTCCCTAATCTTTGATGCTAGCACTTGTAGAAATCTCTAGTGGCCTTCGGGAGAAGCTACTCCAAGAACTTCCACTACATAATTGATGTCAATCATTCCATAGTCTATGTACATGTATTATGCTTCTCAAGAAAGCTCAGGGGGCTCTTCCATAATCACAGAATACATCAATGACATGGAGAGTCTCATGCAAACTTTTTCTAATGAGTTGGTCATTATCAAATTACAATAAGCAATGCCTCCAAAGTTGAGTACACAGGCCTATGGTAGAGGAAAGTCATCTTATCAGTAGAATCCATACCAAGGATCCTCTAGAGGAGGAGGTCAATAGGAGACATCTACAAACTAGATAGTTTTGGTTACCATGCCACTACAGAAGGTTAAAAATAGCCTAAGTAAAGAGCTGAATCCAAGCCAAAATAATTCAGAAGAAGATGAGAATGTATGGTGCTTCTTCTATAGCAATAGCCATATGCCCTAAAATTTCCCAAGGGGAAATATGCAATAGAGGATAGCAGAACAAATGAGCAAAGGAATTCTCCCAAATATGGATCAATATGAATCTTCCAAAATGGAAAATGTTCATTTCAGAGCACAAATACAAGGAATGTCCTTGGAGCAAGAACTATATATTATTCCTAACCAAGCTCTATTTTCATGGATGGAAGATGTAGTGTTCACAAATGAAGCTTCAATGACTAGTGTTCCACAAGTGTAGTCATATTACAACACAAGATATAAAAGAACACTCATGGGAGAATATGTGAAACAAGCTCTACCATGTCCTCATCCATGTCAATGGCCCAAATAGGAAATGTAGGCTCCATTGCTTGTCATCTGACCTTTTCCGTAGCTACACAATCCATTGTTGGAAAAGAAGGAGACAAACAAGACACCAAGACCAGTCATGATAGAATGCTTTCTTTCAAAAACAAGAGAAATATCACCATGCGAGCTTAAGAATCAACTAGTCAGATTGCTCAATGTGGTGGAATAATTGAAGAAGGTCCCTACTAATGTATCATTGTGGGACATCATATCTATTCCTAAGAAAAATACATTGCTTTAGGAAGCATTAAAGAGAGATGAAAAAATCCTGCTGGTGGATGCAACTTAGTCCTATAGTTGAAGTAGAGACAAAGGATCTATGTCACCCCCTCAAGCTCCAAAAGCAACAATTTATGTGAATGATTTAGGCAATGCAAAAGAGAAAGAGGTAAGCAAGCCAAAGTCTACACCTTTCCTTTTAACACTTAGTGTGGGAGATAAGCTATTGCATAATAATATGATTGATTTGGGGGCTAGCATGACTGTCATACCAAAACAAATGTTTGATTCCTTGAAAATTAAGTATGAACCCCTTGGAAAAGGAATCATTCAACTAGATAAGAGGAAGGTTCTAACCATCGGTCGAGTAAAGGATCTATCTCTAACCTTCTCATGTCTAAGCCAAATAGTCACATGAGAAACAATAGTGATAGACATCCCCTCATTCTTTAGAATATATTTCAAGAGATTTCACTACAAAGCTTAGCAGATAGTTAGCACTCAACTAGTCCCACCTAATATTGAGAACCAAGCATGAGAAAATATGAAGATTCTATTTGAATCTTTGTACCTCGAGCACATTATGGACAAAATAGTCTTGTGGTTTGAGGTGACACATACCTCCATCTCTCAATAAGAGAGATATTATGTAGAAATGTTGGAAGATGAAGATAAAAATGATCAAACTCTTGAAGAAGAGGTGCTACACAACCTATTCATTGACTCCAATCCATTTGAAAACTTCCATGCAATAGGGCTAGGAAACTATGTTATTTTCAATGATGATTAGGTATTTCTAAAATTAATGAAGGATTGAGAGGACTGTGATGATCTAGGTGATAATCATCTATGGACCTTGTATTTTGATGCCACCAAGTTTAAAGTTGGCTCTCGAGTGGGTGTCTGACTAGTGTCTCCAACAAGATCAAAACTTCAAAGCTTACCATTTTCTGTTCTCATGCTCCAACAATGACACCAAATATAAAGCCTTGGTTCATGGGTTGACTCTTGTAGAGTGGATAGGTGCAACGACAATACAAGCTTTCAAAGATTTAAAGCTAGTGGAAAGCTAGGTCTATGAACAAGTAACTACAAAAAACACAAAGGATGAAGTTATACAGACATTGAATTTGGGATCTTATCAAGATCTTCAAAGATTTCAATATGTAAGTTATTCCCCAATCACAAAATAATGTTGTTGATTAGATGGCTTCTATCGGCTTGTAATTTGAACTAGTTTCTGATCCAACCAAGTAGAGTGTGGTGTAACTCATTATCTAATCCTCAATTCTTGAAAACTATCAAAACTAGAAATTTTTTGATAATGACATCCAAATTTCTTCCTTCATACAAAAATCAAGGACAACTTCTAAATATTCACCACCCAGAGTAGAATTTCCTGAGGAGCATGTCATCTAATTGAAAGGGAAAAATATCTTTGATTGTGAAGATGCATGAAATGGCAAGAAAAGGCTCACTGAAAATGCAAGGGATTATGAAGAGCTTGATGTCAGAAGTGGCAAAAAGCTGAAATTTGGGAAGGAAGTTCCTCACAAGGACAATAAAAGACTGAAGGATCTATGTTTCAAATATCATGGTATTATTTCCTATACCTATGATGATCTGAGAGGTTATGACTGGGGCATAATTCAACATACCATTAACTTGGAAAAAGGATCCATACCCATCCAATAGAAGTAAAGGATAGTCAACCCAAAGGTCAAAGAATTGATGGCACAAGAGCTAACCAAACTAGTTGAGTCAAAGATCATAACCCTATCAAAAATTCTAGTTGGGTGTTCAATCTGGTTCAATTCTAAAAAAATAATAGTGGTATTCTACTTTGTGTTGATTTCTAGGATTTAAATAAATCCTCGTTAGAAGACCATTACCCCTTGCCACTGATGGAGTAGATCTTGTAGACTGTGGCTGGATTGGAGATGTTCCCTTTTCTAGATGGTTTCTCAGGATATAATCAAGTCTATGTAAGGGAAGCTCACCAACATAAGACAATGTTTGCACACTCAAAGATTTCATTCAGAATTTCCAATGCTGGTGCAAATTTTTAAAAAGCAATGGATGTTTCTTTCAAGGGATTGATCAACCTAATTATCCTAATTTATCTAGATGACCTAACAATTTTTTCAAAATCAAAAGATGATCACTTTGATCATCTAGAGAAGGTTTTCTAGAAATTCCAATAGCTTGGGATTTCTTTAAATCCCAAAAAATATGTCTTTAGACTACCTCAAGGTAAGATGCTTGAATTTGTAGTATCAAAGGATGGAATAGCTATAGACCCTAAAAGGGTTAGATCTATAATAGAATTACCTCTACTATTAAACCAAAAGTTACTTCAATCTTTTATGGAGAAGATCAATTTTGTCAACAAATTCATATCAAATTTTGAATCAATTTTGTCAACAAATTATATCAAATTTTGTAGGCATTGTGAGACCACTTACACTGATGCTTAAGAAGAACCTCCTTTTCAAGTGGACCTCTAAAGGAAAAGTAGCATTTGAGCAGCAATATATAGCCATCTCAACAACCTCAATGTTGGTCAACCTATGTTCTTATAAGGAATTTCTACTCTATGTGTATAGTGGCCAACATACTATAGCTTTGGTGCTCACTTAGAAGTGTGAGGAGGATAATGGGGAGCATACTATTGCATTCCATTCAAGGACCCTGAAAGGTTACATAGCTAGGTATAATTTTGTAGAAAAGTAGGATTTTTCCATTGTTAAAAGCTTAAAGAAGTTATGACCCTTTGTTTCAATCAACAAGATCACTATTCTTGTGGTACATCCTAGTGTGTGGGAGTACATTACAAAAGGTGAGATAATAGAAAAAAGGGAAAATTGGATCACCAAGATCCTAGAATGTGATGTGGGCATTAGGCCAAATAAGGTAATTTGAGGAAGAGGTATATGCAAATACATTGCATAGGAATCAAGTCACATAGTTGTAAAAGAGATCAATCAACTCTACTTGAACCAATTTGAGTCTGATGAGTCTTGGGTAGTTCATCAAACATAGTATATGCAAGAGGGGTACTACCCAACTAGGATTCCATTCCATAAAAAAGATATACTACCAATTGCAAGGAACTAGGTATGTATTAATTGAAGGTATATTATTCAAGAGAAATTATCATGGTGTATTTCTCCGATGTCTAGACAAACAACATGCAAAAAGAGTTCTCAATGAATTCCATCATAGTCTTGAGGGTGGACATTTCTCTACCAAGATTATCTCTTTAAAGATAATGCAAGTGGGATATTATTTCCCTTCTATATTTTCCTTAACACATCATTTCGTGCAAAAGTGTATCTAGTGCCAATATTTTGTTGGCAAAAGAAATAATGTCACTTTAGCCTTGAGCTTAATCATAACCAAGGAACCCTTTTCTCAATGGTTTTTAGATTTTATCAAAATGATAAATCCTATTTCTAGTGCTAACACAAGTGGATACTCATGACAATCGACAACTTGACAAGCTGAATAGAGGCCATAGCCCTAAAAAATGCCACGGAGGGGGAAATTGTCAATTTCCTTCAAGAGCTAGTAGCCAAATTTGGCCCTCCCACAACCATCATATCTGACCATGCCAGAGCTTTTGTAGGATCAAGAATGTTAAATTTTTCTATCATACATGGGATTTTCCTTAAAAAATCATCAAATTACTACCCACAAGGGAACGGGTTAGTGTAATCAACCAACAAAAACCTAATTAGGTTAATCAAGTGCATTGGATCAGAATGACAAAGGGATTGGCACAAACATCAGCACTATGGGGAGACTGAATTACTCTGAAGAAAATTTTGAAGACTTTCCCTTATGAATTGGTGTATAAATAGAGGTACTGTTACCCATTTCCATAGAGATTCCTTCCTTACAACTACTAAAAGCCATAGAAATTGAAGAAAACAATGAAATGGAAGTATGGCTAGTGGAACTCCTTAAGCTAGAAGAAGATAGAGAAAAAGCTTATGAAGCCATGATCAACCATCAAAAAATAGTAAAGTAGTGGTTTGAGAAAAATAATTCTAACCTAGAATTCAAAGAGCGGAGCCTAGTACTAAAGTATGATGAACGTACTACAAAAAAAAGGAAACACAAAATTTGAAGCCCTATGGAAGGGACTCTTTTGAATTAGAGTATTCAATTAGAAGAATGCATACAAACTTGAAGATATGGATGGAAATTCTTTAGATATATTGTTGAATGGTATTTATCTAAACTTATTCCATTAAAATAAATAGTTCTTTAAAAAATTTAATAGCTATGTACCATATCTATAATTGTTTATAAATATATACTAAATTTTGTGAATAAGGAATTTGAGAGACACAAAAGAAGAAAAAAGTTTGTATTATATTATATTCATCAAAAGTTTATAATGTAATACAAATTTTGAGGATTTGGTTTCAACATGAGGCTCTCTCAAACAAATCTAAAAGAAGTTGTAAAGAAAAGGGAAGCAAAAGGGAGGAAACATGCAAAAGATAGTAAAGCCTTCAACTATTGTCAATGAAGCAAAAGGGCTCATTATCAGGTTCGTCTTCTTCTTCTTCTTCTTATCTAGTAGGGTGCAAAAAGGAGTTGAACACATAATACATGCAAGCTACACATAGTGCAAAACCAAGGGCTATTTGTCACAACTCTACACCAGAATGTTGAAGTGCTTCCTCTAGATGAGTCCTAGAATGAGCTCCACACCATACTCTTGTAGAAAATAGGTAGACAATAGTTAAGAAGAGTAGCAATGCATCTAAAGGTCCATAGTGTAGGAGTCAAAAAGGATGGGTAACCAGGGTACATCTATTTGAAAGTCCATGTGCTTGTAGACATCCATGGCACCCAGGATACCAACATCATAGATGGCTACTTACACTATCTTTCCAAGCCCTTCTATCAATGAAGCTTCAAACATCTAGTGGCACAATTCAATTATCATGGGATTGGCCATGTTCAGGTCAAGCAACAAGGCCATGAAATGGGAAACAATGTTTTAGTTTCTCTGAAGCTGGTTTTCATCATTGATGAAGTCCTGGCCAACTACCCACTTGAATGCAACCATGGAAAGGTAGTCACATTTCTTCACTAGGAACTTAATTTGGTCACTAGTTACCTCTCCCACAAAGCAATATTCTGGCCTCTATGGGAGGAGTCAAATAAGATTACCTACGCCAACAAACATTCTGATAGAGCAGTGAATTAGGGAAGAATGGGAATAAGAAAAAAGCTTGCTAAACATAAGAGGCTATATTTTTAATGAATGTTGCAAAAGGTGGTATAGATATATATAGAGAGATGAGCCAGTGAACTTAACCAATACAAGGTCTATTTTTTGCCAAACAACAATGGGAAAATATTAAGTCAAAATGAAGAAGAGTAGATAAATCATATGGGGAATCTGGTAGAATGTCTTGAAAAATAAATTTGGGCATTGGGAGTAAATTCTCTTTTTTTTCAATTGTAGACATGTTTCATTTTCCACCATCAGTACCATCTAGTTTACTAAAGAGAAAAGATATGGATTAATGTGTTGAGCTTGAAAAATTAATGGTCACATCTTTTCAAGGGTACCTTGTATCACTTCAACATGTTTCACATAGTGAAAATAATTCTTTTCAATGAAATGAGTTTATTTATTAAAAAGGTGGTGGGAAGAATGTACTATTTCCATTCTTGCAGTGTTCATGAAATTCCCAAGGGATACAAATCTAAAATCCACACATATCATCTTGGTGAAAACATTTAATGGACCAACAATAACAACATAACCTTAACTACATGTGGAAGCAAGGGAATTAACTACACTCAAAAGTAGATTTCTCCAAAGAAGTGAAAGGAAAGTGGTCAGTATCATTCAAGAAAATCTCTACAAATTTCTCATATAGCCATGGCAGAAGCATCAAATTCTAGTAGAAAATTTGTAGTTTCAAGAAAAAGGCTTGGTTACACTGATATTTTCTGGTGGAATTCATTCACCAACTCCATAGCAGTCAAGGAATGGCCATTAAAATTTTATAAGAAGGTACTAACTAATAAACATATCCCAAGCGAGGTGGTGCAAGATATCCCCAGTAGTTGAAGAATCAATAATCCTAAAACAATTAGGGAAGGTGTGTTTCAGAGAATGGTGGAGCACAAACCGTTAGAGGGTTTTGTGTTTCAGCTCTTGAATTGTGGTCTACCATAGTTTATACTACCTAATGTACATCCATGCTTGAATTTGATCAACACATGTGCCAAAAGATTCAATAGAAAGACAAAAGCCTTTGAGGGTAGCAAGATCAAGGTTACCATTTTTGCTAAAGCCATATAGGATATGTTGTGTATCCCTACAACCTGGGGTGCTAAATTTTTTGATGAAGAATAGATGGAAACCTTTATGGAAGAAAAGGTTAGGCCAATAAATTTTTATGAGGATGAGGAAAAGGAAAGGCTAGAGAGAGGTCATCTTCTCTTTCCTCATTTACAAGAGAAATTCAAGGACACATAGTCAACATTTTTGATGCTATCCTAGGTTGTCAACCTTGATAATGATCAACAGATCAATTTTTTTTAGTTTGGCCTAAATTGTGTGCTCAAAATGGAAAGGAGCTAGAAGTACTATGATTTTGCTGAGGCAATATTTGGAAATATGCTAGAACAAGTGAAGAATTATAATACTAAGTCTAAATTTAGGTATTCTTTTGTCCTAGCTCATTTAATTTTCTATAAAAAATTTGAGTGGCTAAAGAGGAATATACCAATGCCTAGGTTAGATGAAAGGGGTTATATCTAGCTAGTTTATGTGTCAACCCATGTGCTTTCAAGAATAGGGTATTATTACTAGTTTGCAAATCACTTTCTAAGGCGAGTGCTTCAAGATTTGTTGCCTCACCCTATTGGTTTTTTCTCTCAAGAAGTAATCCAATGGATGGAAGATATGCTAACCCTAATGGATTATTTCTTGGGTGAGGATTTCAAATTTATCAGATTTCATGGCTTTCCTAGGGAGCCTTTCTGACTCCCCAAATTTGTAACAGATAGAGTTTTCATGTTGGAGGAATTTCGTCAAGCAACCATTTTCAACAAGATCTATGGAATTGAAAGAAACAAAAATAAGATATATCTGCTTTCCCTCTTAATTGCTAAAATTCATGTAATATTGAATAAGTGGAAGTTTGAGGGTGAAATCACAAATTTACTTGCAGCCTTAGGCTTGGTCCTCATTTATGACAAGTGGGATTATAACCCAAAGAGGGTTATAGTTTGAAACATGAGATTTAGGAATATTTCAAGAGGAGGAATCTGACTTGAGAAAGTGTAGAGGTCTACATTGATTTGGCTTGCATTCCATTCTAGTGACCAAAAAGGATAAATTTATATTAACCACAAGTGGAGTATTAGAGGAACCTCCCAATGGGAAAACCCCTCAACACATAGTTGAAGTGCAAGGGATGGTTGGAAAGGAAAAATGTAGACTTGTGGAGATTTTAATAAGAGATAAGCTCCCAAGGAGCTGTGTTTGGTAACTTTCAGCCAAATGATGATGAATTCGAGGATATATATGATAGAGAGGTTTATTTAAACAATAAGAATCAAGAGATGAGCCAAAAAATTGATAAGGAACAAGTTTCACATTACACTTTTAAGCCTTAGGAATCCAATAGTCAAAGAGACTTGAGGTGAAAGGACTCACAAATTTTTTCCTCCCCAGTGCTTGAAGTAAAGGAAAATGGACTTGATGGTCTCTCAGAGGGTCTATTGTTTTCCTTGAAGGCCATGTTTTGGAAGTATCAATTGCTATAGGATTGGGACATACTAGTTCTAGTCATGCAAAGAGAAGATAGGTCCAAGATCTAGGTGCCCCTTACTTATTGAACTAACAACAAGAAGAAGCAGAGTCCATCCTAGAAAATCTTCCTATTGCTACAACTCAAGTAAGTTTTTCTCCCTATCCTCTTCCTATTTATGCATATTTGGTTAATCCCCTCTCTCCTATGGAAAGGAATCCTCCATCCTCAGACCTTGAACTCATAATCTTGAATGCACCCCTTGCCATTTTCAATGAATCTTTTGAAGCTACCCTGCATGCTAAAAGAGCATAATTCACTACGATCGCTATTGATTCTTTACTCACCCTGTCAAGGGCCCCCATTGAAATAGCTAAGGTTCCCACTTTACCCATCACTCTTGACCCATATAATACTAGGAAGGAACCTCTCCATCAACCTTTTTCTCTGTTAACCCCAACAAGTTTTTCCCCCACTCAATTTGGAATCCTACCTTTTTCCAAGATAACACTACCTTTTGTGTCCCCACATGCTCATACATTTGAAGTTTCCCCTTTTGTCACCCTTTTTATACTACCTTTGTTGCTTCCATTGTAACATAGAGCATTGATGTCCCTTAGATTCTTCAAGGCCATTTTGATGCTACCAAGCATGACAGGCCAGAAAGAAATAATATATTGTTAAAAAATGCCAAAAATGCCTACTACCAAGAAGATTGAAGCTTGCTTTAGTAAAGAGTGGAACTCTTTGCTAATCACTACCATGAAGCCGCTCTTTTCCAAGCTTCAAGGGAAAATGTAGATAGAAGACTACAAAATTCATGCCATGGGCCTAGACTTGAATGAAACTCACCCACATGACAAAGTGGTCCTAGCTAAGGGCACTTAAAAGGTGGTATATGCTAACTAAAAGAGGCTAAATAGGAAATTGAAAAAGCATGAGGTAGAGTTAGAAAATGTGAAGGAAATAATGAGTAGATTGTAGAACAAGATTCAAGTTAGAGAAGCTAAAATGACCTGTGTAAGGAAAATTCAAGGCTAGAAAGGGGGAACATTTAATTTACTTGCAAAAGCTCAGAGTGAACAAGTTCAACTTAATGCTAAAATTGAAAGTTTCAAAGGTGATTTGGTTACTAAGCACCAAATGAATATAGATCTGAACCATATATTTTTGGCACCTTAATCCTTTCTTGAACTTCTAGGGTTTTTCACCTAAGAGGATAAAGAAAGGCCAAAATTCTAGCTAGGTTCACTCAAATTATGCAATGTATGATGCTATTTAGACTAAATGGAATGATATAAGTGCAATTGGATGATATATTTGACTAACTATGAATGCAAAACTAATGAAATGCATGTTGTTTGAAAACACATTATGATATGTAGAAAGATGAAATAAATATAATAAATGCAAAACAAGAAACTATGAACCTGAAAGTGAACTTTCATTAATATTTTGGCTTTGTGAATAAGAGGTTGTCTTCAACAAGTTTTCAACCTATTCTTCAATGATTTCCAAGCCTAAATCTACAAACACATAAAGAAAGAAACATAAATGTTGAAAGTTATGGAATATGGATTTTCCTTCATCAGACCCCTTTTAGTTAATTAAACCAAATGAAGAAATAAGGTGAAGCATGGACATGAAATAATGGAATTTAGTACCTTTCCACGATGATGGACCTTGAATTTTTGCAACGATGGATGAAAATTATATCTCATGAATGTTATAGAATTGAGCTTGAATGCTATGTTAAATGCTTGATTCTTGCTTCCTTGACTTGATGATATGAATGAATGATGAATGAATTTATTGGATAATGGATGGATTAATGGTCTCCTTTTATGGAGGAGAGTTGAGATTAAGGATCATGATCAAAGGCCAAGATTAAATTAGAAAATAAGTTAATCAAGGGTGGAGGTTAATTGAGAGAAGAAAGACATGGATAGATAAAAACTTGAGGTGGAAGATAAGATTCACACAAAAAAATAGGTTGTTGGAAAAAATTATTTAATAAAAATTATTTATTTTAGGTGGCCAATATAGAAGAAATAAATAAAATATTAATTTTATTTATTTCAAAAGAAAGGTGGGAACAAATAATTAAAAAATTAAAAAATAATTATTTAATTATAAAAGAAAGGTGGGGTGTTAAACAATCAATAATTAAAAATAATTATTTAATGTAGAGGAAAGGAATAATTAAATAATTATTTAGTTGGGGAGATAATGGAAGGATAAATAATTAAATTTTATTTAATTATAGAATAAGAAGGATCAACAAACTTTTGAATAATATTTAATTCAAAAGTGGGGGAAAATGACAAAATATTAAATAATTATTTTATATTCGAGGGAAATTGGGGAATAATTAAATAAATAATATTTATTTAATTATAGAAGAAGAGGGAAAAGCTAACTTTTGAATTAGACTAATATTTAACTCAAAAGTTGGGGGGGGGGACCATTAGATTTAAATGCTTAATAAAATTCTAGAAAAAGTGTGAAAGTCATTTACAATTATTTACATCACCTTTACAAGACATGCATTTTATTAAATTTTAGAGGGTCCAAGACCTACTGTGGATGTGTAAAATACCTCACAACACTAAATCAAGTCCTTATTGAGTACAATTTATCATGAATCATTCTCATGTCAAGCAGAGGGTATTTTTTTCTACAACACATTTAGCCCTCACTTTAGTGAGAGGATGAACTTACCTCAAACTCACACTAAAGTAGACATTCAAGAGAGATCCAATTGCATAGATGAAGATGACAAAGAATGGAAAAGATCAAAGGAGATTGTGCAAGCCCCCAAGATCCAAGATCCTAATTCAAACCAACAAGATACACAATCATGCAATAGAAAGAACTAGGAAGAAGAGAAAGATGAAAATGAAAAGGTGGATCAAGCTTTTATTGTTTGTCTAGCTAGTGTTGGATCAAATCTAGGCTAATTGTCTAGAAAATGTTTTTGAATGTCATGTAAAAAATTTGTTAAAGGGGATTTTGGTTTTTTCATGTAAGGTATTCTTCTTAGGGAGCATCATGCCTAATGTCTCCAAGAGAGGATAGGTCATAAAGTTAGATCATTATCCATGGGATGCTTCATTCACATTAGGAAACTTCAGTTGATCATTATCCCTAGCATTAGATCATTATCCATGGGATGCCTCATTCACATTAGGCCACTTTAGTTGATCATACACTCTTGAAAGGAATAAAATCCAATGAAACCAACAAGAAGAGGACATGTCATAGGAAAAAGTAAATCACACCATGAAGATTTTGTGAAAAGATGTTGTTTATGTATGCTCCCACTTTAAAGAAATTGCTACACACTGTACTATGAGAAATTTCTTTAAAGTAGATGAGAAGAACATGAGAGCTTATTCAAAAAGCCCTATGGAAAGTCATATGTTTCTAGTAAGTTGTCTCATGAAGAAAGGGATTATGCTACATATGAGTCAATCTTAAGACATGTCATCCACATCTCAAGCTTCATCTTATAGGTTCATGAAATGTTAATGAATAGCCAAAAGAGAGAATGACAAGTGACATATATGGATAAGGCTTTCTAACCCCTAGGCCCCACTTATACAAGACAAAGGTGAGCCTAGAATGGATGGTGGTATGCTCCTCCTTGCGAGGAATGTAAAACATGCAAATATGGTAAGGAGCAGCAACTAATGTTATTTATGTTGATTAGTAAACAAAGTTTCTACTTGATACATGTTTAATGAGATATCTATCAATTTAGGATGTACCAAGGTTAGAGTTTCTTGAAAGAATCTTGTGTGATAGTTTGATATTGGGAGAATTTTTTTGATGGTTTTATTCTATGAAAGGACAATCATGATGTGTCTTATGTGTTTTAGGATTTAGAGGGTTGATGTTTGTGTGTACCATGATACCTTCTCTATTAGGAGAGTTTGTATGAGAGAAGCAATCAATATGTTGATCACATTCGATTAATTGGTTTTGTAGAGTAATTCTAGCATAACAAGAGGAAGCATCAAGAGAAGAAAAAGAATCACATTTGTGCTCACTGAATGAATAATTTTTCTCAATTGTGTATTCTTGGATGGGGGAAACATTAGGAAAGGGAGTAAGAAGATTCTCATGACTTTCAGTGAATAGTTCAACTAATTCCAAAATATCTTCTTCACAAATAGGAGATGTATACACCTGAAAAATGGTCTAGAGAATATGGGTGTGTGTAGGATCATGATGAGCCAAAAAGTGGCAATATGATGGGTATGTGGTTGGTGACTATTTTTTTACCTAAAAATTGATGAAATGAAAAGGGTTTTTAAAGGATATTCTTAGCTTTCCACTTATATAAATTATGCTTTACTTTGAATTTAATAAGTAATTATTATTCATTTTTTATTCAAATTATGACTAAAGTACTGATTGATAGGCTGATTGAAAAACATCTATAGCTTTCAAATGGTATCACTTTTTTTGAATCCAAGACATGCGTCACATTCTATGCTTTGCATACTATAGGATTAAAAAAAGAAAAATTGAATTTCATGAAGTTTAGACCAAGTTAAGGTGGTCAAGCATACAAGTTTTTATATGTTTTAAAAAATTGCAATAAAAAATTCATAATTAATTATTTAAAAATTATAAAAAATATGCATCACATTGGGGCATGATTCCTCTACTTATATCTAAAATATTATTAAAAAATATTATCATTTTATTGTGGTTAGGGTGGTCAGATAGATGCCTACTACTTATTTTTCCCTGAATTTTAAGTACCACTGCATTTAAATTTCAAATTTTCACCAAATAGATTTTTTTTTTAAACATACCTAGTAGTTTAGAAACTACATTCAATTTGCTACAGATTCTATTCTTACACATCTTTGAAATAATATGGATAACTTATTCAATTTTTTACATCAAGTTTCCTAAATTTGATTTTTCTAAATTTTTTGCCACTTAAGGGCCTATTTTTTCCATGATGATCCTGCACATACCCATATAATTAATTAAATATGATTTATTTGATTAATTAATCTTAAATTCATCTACATAATAAATAAATAGAAATATTTATTTATATAGTTCACTTTTTAATTATTCTATTTTTATCATATTATTTCCTCTTAATTAAATAAAAAAATTTAAAATACTTTGTTTTATTTAATTATTATCATTATTATTTCTTCTATATTTATTCATTTATTCTATCTTAATCACATTATTTTATCTTAATTAAATAAACAAGTTTAAATACTTTGTTGTTTAATTATCATATCTTTTCTACATTTAATTAATAAACAAATTGCTATAGTTTTCTTTATTAAATTAATTATTCTCTTTTTGCTAATTTGAATAAATCAAAATATTCAAATAAAGGTAATTTCCTCTATTCACTCACCAATAAAATTAGATATTTAATATCTAATTAATTCAACTAGCATTCACAAGAAATTTTTGAAGATAAATTGAAAACAATTTGGAAATCAATTTGTCAATCTCCTTCCTCTAATCCTTCCTATCATCTGGAAAGATATTTTTTTGGGGAGGAAAAATCCCCATGATTAGCTTAGACTTCTTCATCTCTCACCATTCAATCCTCAAGATCAAATTCAGACCTTTTCCTTTCTACCACATCATAGGATGTTGTCGTGAATCTATATATACAACCTTTCTCCATAGGAAATAGATCCAAACTTTGTGCAAACTTACTCTGTAGAAATAGCAATCAACCATTCAAGCATTTAACAATGATCATTTAGCAATAGCAATCAGTAGAATCATAATCATGGCATTCCATTTAGATTCATCATAGTTTATAGTAGCTTCATTTATCTATTTTTCATTTTCATCAAAAGTATTTCATCATTGAACTTAGAAAAAAAATCATATAGCTTTAGTCTTATAATCATAATCATTCCATTCTCTAGATTGATATTTTAACAATCATAGTGCTTACCAAATATGAGAGCCCTTGGTGATTTAATATATCTTTGGAGATAGGGAACAATGAGATGCTTTCAAGAGTTTTCTTATGTTAATTAGATTAATTATTCTTGATTCTCTTGATACAATGTCTATTTAAGAAGTGTTGTTTGTTATTTTACTCATTACTTATTGCACACTTACATTTTTGACACCCACCATGGAGCCTCTAACCCCATGTTTTAACATTTTTTCTAAAAAGTGTCTATACAAGATTCTTGCATGTTTCTTTTAGCACAATCGAGAGATTTTACAATGCATCCATCAAAAAATTTAGCACATTTGACAATTGTTTTAGTGCATCCATCAAAAAATATAGCACATCTTAAGACTATTTTAGCACATTGACTAGAAACTCCCAATGCAATTGAATGTTTCCTATTCAACTTTGTTTAGTGCATTTGATCAATTTTTTAGTGCATATGACAAATTCTATGGTACATTTAATTGATCATGTAGTGCATTTGATCAATTATATGGCACATATGACCTCTGTTATTGTGTATTTGTAAATAGTTGCCTGGATCCAACGTGATTGTGACTAGTGATTTAATTACTACTTTTGGATTAAAATGAACCAATCCTAGGGTAGTCATCATACATTTGCTATCTCGGTTAAAATTAACATCATATCTTTTGTGAAACAATATCTTCACATAGAATAGAAAACTGTCATTTGGGATTTAAAACTCAACATTGTTTACTGTGATTGTGTGGTGATATGCCTATGCTCTCCCCTTAACTGGGTAATCAAATTGCTAGACTCATCTTTTGTTTTCATGCACTTTATGCTTTGTTAAATCCTTTAGAAGGCTTTCCCTACTCAGAAAAAGTACTCACCCTATGGGAATGACTTGAGTGGGAACAAGTAAAGCCAGGTTTTCCAACCCACTATAAAATAAAAGTAAATCTAGGGAAACCCCAAATTTACTAGACGTGTGCAAGATAACCATCCCCAAAATATTTTTTCTAAATATTGTGAGGTCTCCTAAGGAAATGTACCATTTTTTGTTGTGATAGGATACCTTATGTACAAACCCTAGTGTAGTATCCAACTTGTTTTTTTTCTGAACATTGTAATACTCACAGTGCAAGGGGAGGGAAGAATCTTCCCCAAAGAGAATCACCATATAATTGCCAAGGATCGTTTTCTCAAGGAATCAAGAAATCTAACTTTGAGTACACACCTAAAAAAAGAAAAAAACACAGATGCCCTCTAGGGGGTGACATAGCTGTGTGAGTTGACACAATTGTAAGATGTGGGTTGTTGAGTATAACAATGACCTTTTTGACCTTAAGAGTGATTGTGCTTGAAGTGTATTCTTTGTCAAAAACTAGTGGAAATTAAGAAGGATCATGTTTGATTCTTGAGCATACACTTATTGTTTAGATTCTATTACTTAAAAATAACTATTTTACAATTTCTTGTTGTGTTTTTAAATCATTAATTCATATAAACATCATCCAAAAATACACGATATTTGACAAGTCAACTTGTGAAAATTTATGATCAGGGATTAGAAATCAACAACATTTGTCAATAAATCACTCACAAAAAGAGTCAAGAAACCAAAGAAGTAACTTATCTACAAAAAAGTTTTGGAAAGGAGATGCTTCTTGTATTAAAGTAGAAAAATCTTACTTAAACATCAAACTTTTATCCATAGGTATCACAACTTTTCTAGAGGATATACTAATGATTTTTCCTTAGAACCTTTAAGTTCACAAGCTTATTTTCAATGAAGAGCTCTTTCACAAAAATATAATCATAGTTGACCCCTTCATTAGTCTTTCATCCCACAACTAGTAATACAATATTCTAATAAGCCGGATCAATTCTTACAATAGAGAAAAACCTTGGAAACATTAGGCTTTTCATAAAAATTCAAAGATTTACTAGCAAAGATATCCTGTCAAAATACCCAAAATTTAAAAAATTACACCAAAAAATCAATCCCTTTACTGAGAAAAAATGGACAACATTGAGAAGTCTCATAATAGTGCATCTACTAAAAATTTTAGTGCATACACCCTATTTTTTAGCACATCTATAGTTCAAATAGTTCATTCACAATCTATTTCAATGCATTTAACAAATCTTATAGTGCATATGCAATATATCATCAAAACTCACCAATGTCAGAAATTACCAGATATTTTGGTGCATCTCTAATTTTTTTTACTGCTTATAGCTTGTTTGATAGTGCATTGACCATATCTTTTAGTGAATCCATAGTTTCTTTTAGTGCTTCAACCCTTTGTAATAGCACATCCATAGAATAAGAAAAATAGAGAGCTATTAGAGACCTCTATTAGACTATTGACATTGGAAACTTAGGTTTTTATTATACAAAAACATTTTTCACCACCTAGACAATGTCTTATACCTGAAATAAATAGAAACTTACAAGTCAAAGCTCTTTCAAGTTAAACCTAGATCTTGCAACTATAAAGTGTCCAACTATCAAACATAAATATTGATTATTAGGTTAAGCTTCATCATCAATATTTTTGTCATCCTACAATCATGAAATGAAAAACAATAATTAGATTCTTAACTTGGTTTCATCAATAGAATATATAATTCTATTTTACTTTTTACAAATCCTATTGACACTCATTCAAACACAAAATATCAAATTTTAGTGAGAATAACAAACACTTGTATGTCAATTTTGACAAGGTCACAAAGACAAAAAATTATAGAAAAGGAAATTTAAACACCAAACATCATGGCTGAAGAAAACCCCTTTCACTGATTCCACCAAAATGATACAAATGAAAAAATAAGCAACTACACAACAAGATCCAAATTTTCACAAATTCATGGAAAAATACCTATTTATGCTAGCTGAAATAGGTGCAAAAATTCCAAAATATTTTTGACATTAAATGATTAAAAGAAACACCTAGAGCAGTTGAAACTAAACCACACAATACACAACACAAAAATCAAGTGGTTTCCCTAATATATCAAATACAAAACTTACAACAACTTCAGGATATACAAAAAGGAACCACAAAGAGGTACTCATTATAGGACATCTATCCTTATCCTTTTTATCCAAGTGTGGACATGATACCATTTCCTAGATACTATGAATTCCCCAAATATAAAAAATACAATGAAAAAATATATCCAATTCACCATGTGAGGGAATTCAACTCTGTGAGTTTACAATTTGCACAAGAGGAAAATTATCTAATGAGGTTATTTGCAAGGAGCGTAGGAGGTCACTATATTGAATGGTTCTCTAAACTACAACAAATAATTCAATCTTTTGAAGAACTAGTCAACAAATTTATCTCACAATTCTCTTTCAATATTCAACATGAGGTAACAATAAAAGACCTTTACAACATGAAACAAAAGAAAGGTGAAAAATTCATCTGATTTCTACAAGGATGGCAAAGATTGTTTGCTAGGTATCCTTGTTCTATAACCTAAAGAAGAAAAAATGGAACTATTCATTGACAACTTAACTGATGACATGACTTATAAGCTTGAACTATAATGTCCATCTACATTTGAGAAAGTGATTGAAAATGGGCTCAAGATTGAAGAAGCCTTAGTCAAAAGAGGAGTGATAAAACATTACAATGAAGGATCAAGCAATGCCAATTCCTCAAATCACTATGGCAACAATGATAAACCTAAGTTTTGGTAAAAGAATAGAAATACTAGAAACAATGATGCAACAAATGATACACAAAATGTGAAACCAATATTTAATTTGATGGAAACTACTACAAAGACCAATCAAAGCAATGACCAAAAAATAAATCAAGGTGTAAATCAAAACAACCCAAACAATAGAGAATCTAAACCATAATCATATCAAAGACAATCAAATCAATGAAGATCCACACCATTGGGACAAACACTAGAATAAAAAAATGAGAGAATTTATTGCAGATGGACTTATCACCCTACCTAAAGTAAGAAATTAGGAACCAAAAGTGAAACCATCTTGGTGGAATGATGTTGACTATTTTAACTTTCATAAAAACAAAGGACATAAAATGAATGATTGTATGTAGTTGATGCATTTAATAAAAGATTGGATTGAAAGTAAGAAACTATTTGTAGTAGGACATCAAATCAACAATGATCATAGTGCATTTACAAATCCTTTACCAAATTATGAAAAGGGGGAATCTTCTTTTGCAAATGGTAAATGAAAAAATGTAAACTACATTTATGACACCAATATTCATTGTATTTCTGAGGTTGAGAAAAATAATGTCATTGATAATCAAACTAAAAACATTAGCTTCAATGACATAGCTGCACTAAACATGATCCTGAAAATAGATACATCTAAAAATTAGATCAATGTCATAAAAATCAAGGAAAAGCAAGATTACCAACTAGTCAACATGACAACAAGGGGAAAATCCAAAGTAACACTGAAAGGAGTTAAGGCCACTACTCCCCCTTCAAATCAATACAACAAGTCGATCAACTATAGAAAATACTTTAACAAATGTCAATATTGGAACTCCTTAAAATTTCATCATCCCATAAGGAGGTTTTGGAACAAGCCCTTATGGCCACCACGATACCCAATAATATAGATGTCTATCAATTTAAAGCTATGGTGGGACATTTAACCATGCCTCATTTTCTATCATTCTCTAAACAAGATGATGTATCACTTAATCACCCACATAATGCGTCCCTTTATATAGAATTTTTCATCCATAAACATCATGTTAAATATGTCCTAATAGATGGTGGAGCTTCTTTAAACATTTGTAGTTTAAAATTGATCCATGCACTAGGTTATTCTGACAATGCTATTGATGCAAGACAAAAAATCACAATAAAGGCCTATGATGAAGAAGATAGATCCTCTAAAGGGTTGATTGTGTTACCTATTCAGGTAGGACCCATTCTGAAGAATATAGTTTTCCAAGTGTTAGAAAAAGAGCTGACATGTAACAGACTCTTGGGATGTCCATGGATTCATGAAATGTAGGTAGTACCTTCGACCTATCATGAGTGCTTAAAATTTCCTATCAATGGATAGGAAGTTACTATTTCAACTAGCTATAATAATCCCCAAACTTGTAATAGCCTTAAGACAGCTCAAGACACTTTGGTGACCCATAATAGAGAAGAAAACACTTCTAATTCATCTAGTGGTGAAAACCAACTAAATTTTATATCCAAATGGGTTAAGAAAAAGGGCCAGCCAAAGGAAACAACTATTGCTAACTCCACTTCATCAAGCAAAGAAGATCCATTGAATACTCTATCACAGCAATTCAAAGAGAAGATCTAATTAAAATACAAGGGCTTTGGAGAATATTCCATTGAGCAATCTTTATGTCTTTCACAATTGCTGCCATCTCCAAAATCATATGGAAAACCATCCACAAAAACACAATAATCACAACCTACCACAATTTTGGATGAAAGGTTTGCAAAAGAAGGCACTCTAGAAGACAAATCAAAAGACAAGGCTATTCTCAATTGGCTCTACAAAGATGAAGAAGCATCAACATCATCACATATCAACATAAAGACAAATTACTATGGAAAAGGAAAATTTATCTTAGAAAATGTGGGATATGAAGGACAAGGACCTATTGGTAAAAGAAAAGAGGGCATTATCGAACCAATCCAACCTCTCATACTTCTATCAAAGGAAAAAATAGGACTAGGTCATACAGGAGAAACAATAGAAGAAACCACTCATGAAGTTGTTGAAAGGGTCCTTCAAATGAGAGATAGCTCTGAAACATATTGTAATGAGTATGAGTGGGACTCTTTGTCAAAAATATCATTGAAGGACATACCAATTGATGTTATAAAAGAGTATGCACCCAAATGTGAGGAGGGACAAAGTTCAGGGACTAGACCCCTTGTATTTGGATCATAAAATATTGATGAATCAAGTGAGGATTGACAGATATAAAGTGAGATAGATGACTTGAAAGAGAGTAATGTCATAGAACTTAACATTACCACTAAAAATTTTAACAAATTTTTTGTTAGATCCTTTATTACCATTGACCTTGACCAATTTGATGGCCTTCTACCCTGATTGCATCCTGAACTTATCAACTAGGAACTAATTGAACCTATCAATATACCTATCTTTTTGAATTATGATGCTATCATAAATTTTCTTTGCAATGATGAACCTGACACAAGTTCTACTCATAAAACTTGTAAAAATACTTCAAATCAAGAGGGTGCCACATCTTCCAGTTGCAAAATTGAAAATCGGAATAATTGATCTAATGGTGAAAATCATTCATTGACAACATTAGATCTTGAAAAAGTAAAAATAAAGAACACATCTAATAGTGAAAACCTTTCTAAGGCACTAGAAGATGGGAGATTTGGCAACCTTCTAGAACATTATCATGAAATATCATTAGTCCTAGTGGAACTTACATAATCTATCAACCTTGGCAGAACAAAAAAGGAAAAAATTCTAACTCAGGCAGCATCTATGGGTATGTGCAGGATCATTATGGAAAAAATAGGCCCTTAAGTGGATAAAAAACAAAAAAAAATTAGAGTTAGGAAACCTTACGTAAAAATTTGAATAAGTTATCTATCTTATTTCAAAAATATGTAAGAATATAATCAGTAGCAAATTGAATGTAGTTTCTAAACTACAAGGTTTATTGTTTAAAAAAAATCTATTTGGTGAAAATTTGAAATTTCAATGTAGCGACTTAAATTTCAAGGAAAAAATAAGTAGGTGTTTGTCTGACCACTCTAACCACAATAAAATGATTATATTTTTTTATAATATTTTAGATATAAATAGAGGACTCATTCTTGATGTGATGCATATTTTTTTGTAATTTTTTTCCATGTAAATAATTAGTTATGAATTTTTTATTACAACTTTTAAAAAATATAAAAAACTCATATGTCTAATCACCTTAACTTGGTGAAAACTTCATGATTTTTTTTTATCCTATAGTATTTGAAGCATAGAATGTGATGCATGTTTCAGATTCAAAAAATGTGATACCATTTAAAAGATATAGATTTTTTTCAATCAACCTATGAATCAGGACTTTAGTCGTAATGCAAATAGAAAATGAATAATAATTATTAATTAAATTCAAAGTGAAGAATAATTTATATTGGTGGAAAGTTGAGAGTCTCCTTTAAAGACTCTTTTCACTTCATCAATTTTGGGTAAAAAAATTCATTAGCCACATACCCTACACATACCCATCATATCACCACTTTTTGGCCCATCATGATCCTACACATACCCCTATGACAAAACTAGAGAAGCCTAAATTCACCAAATTCTTTGAGGAGAGATATATAAAATTTTCTTGGTCTTACTCTAATATTCTAGGGATAGATCCAATTTTTTGAATGCATCATCTATCTCTACCATATGGAATCAAAATAGTAAAACAAAAACTAAGGAAAATGCATCCCCACATCGCATTGATGGTAAAGGTTGAGCTGAAAAAGTTCTTAGATGCATGATTCATTAGGTCCATTGATTATGCTAAGTGGATTTCAAATATTGTACCTATATGTAAACCAAATAATAGTATCAAAATATTCACATATTTCAAAGATCTAAATAAGGCATGTCCAAAGGATGTGTTTTCTTTACCAAACATTGACCTTATTATGTATTTAACAGTAGGACATGCCATGCTCCTACTAATGGATGGCTTCTTAGGGTATAACCAAATCAAGATAGCACACAAAGATTAGGAGAAGACAAAATTCACTTGTCCTTGGGGCACATTCCATTGGAACATCATGCACTTTGGATTGAAAAATGTAGGTACAACATATCAATGGGAAATGATGACTATTTTCCATGACATGATGCATACTTTTATGGAAGATTACATGGATGATATATTAGAAAAATCATATACCAGAGAAGGAAATTTGGAGATCCTATGAAAAATACTACACTGGAGAAGTTCAATGTCATATTAAATCCAAAAAAGTGTGTGTTTGGGGTTACATCATCAAAGCTACTCAGAGAGATAGTTTCAAAAAAAGGTATCAAAGAGGATTTGAATAAATTAAAAGCAATAATGTAAATGCCACCATTAAAGAATATCATTCAACTATGGTCTTTACAAGGTAGGATACAATCAATCAGGAGATTTATCTCCCAATTAGCAGATAAAAGTCATCCATGCAATCATCTACTACACAAGAATGTGAAACAACTTTCAATCAAATAAAGAAATATCTGATATTTCCTCCCATGCTTAGACACCTATAGAAGAGAGACCATTGTTACTATACATTACAACAATAGACATTTCTGTAGGAGCTTTATTAGCACATGAAGATCCTAAGGGAAGGGAACAAGTTGTCTATTATAGTAGTATGAATTTGAATGGTTATGAAATAACTTACACCTTCATTGAGAAAGCTTGTCTAGCAGTGGCATTTGCTACCCAATAGTTGTGGCATTACATGTTGACCCACACTATCAGACTCATAGCAAAGATTGACCCATTAAAATATCTACTTAGCAAGGTTTCTCTAATAGGGAGATTAGCCAAATGGTTCATGCTCTTGAGTGAATTTGATATCTAGTATGTGGATAGGAGAGCCACCAAAGGTCAAGGGATTGTTGACCAGTTAGCTAAAGCTCCATTACTAGATGATTTTCCAATGAACATATAGTTTCCTAATACATACATTCTTACTATGACAACACAACAATGAAGGCTTTATCTTGATGGGTCATACACACAATGTGGGTCTGGTGCTAGAATTCTATTTTTACAGCTCAATGACACACCATCCCAAGGTCTTATAGACTCGTGTTTTCATGTACAAATAATGTAGCTAAGTATGAAGTGCTAATTATTGGCATCAAAGTGGTAGTTGAATGGAAGATCACAAAACTATATGTATATAGAGATTCACAACTAGTTATCTATTAGACAAATGATGAATATCAGACAAAAGATGAAAAATTGATGCCATATAAGATGATGATAGATGATCTCAAAAATTACTTTATGGATATCAAGTTTGAACATATTCCTAGGGTAGAAAACAAAGTTGTTGATGCTATGGCGATGATTGCTTCTCTCTTACAATTACTAGAAAAGTGAGGTCATTATGATTTTATGGTGGAACAAGTGTCTAACCCTTCTTATGAAGATCCTGATTCTCAAACCATATGCTAATTAAATATCACTGAATCCTCCATTTATGGAAAACCTATGCTTACCTTAAGGACAATATCCTCCCTCTTGATCTTTCAAGAAATAAAAAACATAACTTCATCTACCAATCTACACAACATACCTTAATCGCTGACATAATTTACCATCAAGGTCTAGATAGTACTCTTCTTCGATGTCTAGAACATAATGAGTCTAAGAAAAATTTACATGAGGTTCATGAAGGTATTTGTGGAACTCATTCATGTGGACTAACCCTAGCAAATAAACTCTTCCATTTGGGATATTGCTAGCTAAGCATGGATAAATAGTCCTTTTATTTTGTAAAGAAATGCCAAAAATGTTGGATCCATGGTAACTTAATTCATGCACTAGCATAGGAATTGCATTTGTTTACATCAACATGACCCTTTTGTCAATGGGGACTAGACCTGGTAGGAAAGATAAATCCATCTTCATCCAATGGGCACAAATTTATAATCACAAAAAAATACTTTACAAAATGGATAGAAATAGTTCCTTGAACAACAATCATTGGAAAGCAAATGCCATCTTTCATACTAAAGTAACTCATTTGTAGATATGGAATTCCCCAATCCATTGTCTTAGACAATGGTTGACCTTTTAAAAATTAGGATGTGCAATAACTATGTGAGAAGTTTCATATCCAACATCATTTTTCAACACCGTACGACCCTAAAGGAAATGGCTAAGAAGAGGCCTTAAACAAAAAAATTCTAAAAATTCTAAAGAAAATGGTTAACAATGTTGGATGTGATTGTCATGTTCAGTTATATCCTACTCTTTGGGCATATAGAACAAACATTAGAACACCTATAGAGTGACACCATATGCCTTGGTATATGGAATAGAGGCCATATTACCCATTGAGGTTGAGAGTCCATCACTCTATGTCTCACTAAAGGGTATCATTCCAGATGAGGATTATAGGGTCTCTAAACTTCAAGAGCTAGAACTATTAGATGAACGTTGTCAACAAGTTGTGAACCATTTGACAACATATCAATAGAGGATGTCTAGAAAATACAATCATAGAGTAAAGCCTAGAGTCTTTTAGGTTGGTGATTTAGTTCTAAAGGAAAACCCTAGAAATCAATAGGACAAAGAAAAGAAAGGGAAGTTTAAACCTAACTAGCTAGGTCCCTTTGTCATCATATTAGTTTATGGATCTAGAGCCTATCAACTATCTACACCTCAATGGGATCTATTAGATGACCCTATCAATAGTATCCATCTCAGAAAGTTCTACACCTAAATCACCTAGTGCATGGTTCAAGTTTTGGAAAAAGGTTACCTTGATGAAAACCTAGCAAATATGAATCTTGGTCATAGGAAAAATACAAAAAAAAATAAACAAGAGAAAAATACAAAAAAATAATAAAGACTAAAAAAGAGCAATAAAAAAATGTAGTGAAAACCTAGAAATAGGTGCTACTTGTAAGTTAAACCAACAATTCCATCTATTGGGGGCATGTCATGGTCATTCACTTTCACCATCATTTTTTGTCCATTATCGTATCATTGCAATATGGTCATATCCCACCATATCTTGGGGGAAAAATATAAACCTCGTTAGGGACGATAAATTTGAGTTTAAAAAAATGTATAAATAGCAATAAATAAAATTCAACAAAAACAATGATCAAGACACAACCTAACATTGAACATCAATCACCATCAGAAATGCATCAAACATTCATATCATATCAAAATCTGAAAATAGGTCAAAAATTGGTCAAAAAGTCAAAAACAAAGTTGTCTAGTTGAACTACATGGTCTCTGTGTGTATAACAAAGGCAAGGCTAATCTTTGATCAGCCCCCAAGGCTCCTAAGATAGGTATTTAGGTTAGGTTTTTGGTCAAAATTTCAAAAAATCCAAAAAAAATTAGCAAATCAAACATAAAATCAATTCAAAATGGATGATCCAATCTAAATAATGGTTGAAATACTTTAAGCAAAGGTTTGATAGTTATACTTTGATCTTTATTATCATTTCTTTGGAGAAACTCAATGATGTACTAAAGTAGAGAAGCTAGGAAGGAGGATGGTATTTTCTTTGTCTATTGTCTATGAGCTAATCATTATTATGTGAATTGTTGTGATACGTTCTCTACAAACTATCCCCAATGACATTTAGAATTCACATAGGAAAGTGATTGATTCATGTTTGTTTACACAGGAAATGCTCAAGTCATCTTGGTTTAATTATACCTAGATTCTTGTGTTCACTTGCAATATCAAAACTCATGGAAGTATTACTCAGGTCATCATGGTCGAAATTATACCATCATTTCTTGTACCCACTTTCCACATTTTAAAGCTCTATGATGATACAAAGCACAATAAATTGATTGTTAAGATTCCAATGTCTGTATGTTGATTTACATGGTAAAATAGATTTCAATTATGATATTTCTACATCTACAGAGTGTTTGTTACAAAAGTTGGCAAAGGATTCAAAATTTATGATATCTTTTCTCATAAGGGATTGAGTATACTTGACATTAACAAAACCATCATCAATATCATGTAGATGTATAATCATTTTCATTACATAGATTGGAAAACATTTATTTTTATCATTTAATCATTTATCATATCATATATCATACATTTGATATGCCATTATATTCATTACATCATGTATTTGTAGTTAAAATATATCGCAAGAATAAAGTGCACATATCTCATTTACATCACATGCCACATATCATTAAACAATCATATCCATTATCATGCATATAGGCACACTATCATATAATTTGGAAACACATTATACATCTATTTCATCCATGTAAATACTACATACATCATGCATCCATACATCATAATTATGCACATAATCATGTTTACACATCATAGATTAGACATCATAAATCATAAGCATGCCATCATGATTATAAATTGCATCCATAACATCATAATATAAGGAACATCACATGGCATATATAACATAGAAAATAAATGCATCCATCATAGAATCATATAGAACACATAATAGATCTATAAAATCCACTACATATCAAATAGATCTCAAAATCATAATATCAATTGTACATTGATGTCTACAATGAAGAGAGATATACCATCAAAAATGGCTATAAATTAGAATAATTGGAGTGCACCTCACATCTAAAAATAAAACAAAAGGTACAATCATGAAGCTATGTGTTGCTAGCTCCATATGGTGTAGGAATCTTGGGACCAGTCCCTCCACCATTGAATGTACTAGGATCTCGCAGGTCTCTCAAGAGAGGTTGTGTCATACCTCTACTCACAATCCTCAACTCAGACCTGCTAGATTGAGACTATGCATAACTCACTCTCTACTCTAAAGGAACAACATCATAGTATTTAACGCTATAGTACTTAGCCTCCTAACATAAATGAACAACCTCTCTCATATGATCTATTAAAGATGTACCATTAGCCAATCTCTGTAACCTCTTGGCTATCAACTATTCCTACTTTGTAGCTCGCCTAACTACATCTCTCTCAATTGTCAATGAGGTAATCTATGGCTAAGTTGTTGTTAACTATCCTTGTACTTTAGCAAGAGCCTATGCATGATATTGGGCCTGTGTCTACATATATGTTTGTGTCTATAATAAGAGACCCTGAGCTTGAACCAATTGACCCTGTAGAGTCTACACCTACACCTATAAATTGGCAATTTATGTCTATTATTGTTGGAAGAATACACCAATCTGCACATGCTACTCCATAGGAGCTATCAACGATCGCCTCTTATGAGGAACAATGATGTCTCTAACATCCAAAATTGGCACTGATCCACTGGCTCCACCTAACCCACTAGCTACACTTGGTCCTCGACCTCCATCTCCACCACTCCTATACCCCTATTCATCATCACTGCTATCCTTATCCTCACCACTACCTTCCTCATCACCACTATCATCAACATCCTCCAACTCCTCCTCACAAACCTTCTCTCTCCTCCATCAATGACTGTAAGGAACAAAAAGTTCCTCCTCAACAAGTAGTGGACTAGACTCATTAGGAATGGTAAACCAAGGAAAAGGATGTAATGCTAAATAATTTGTATAACCAGCTGTAATAAGTGGTTTGACAATATCAGGACAAATATCCCAAACTAGAGGTTGTAGAGATTGAAAATCTTGCACAACAACATCATATGAAAGACTAGGCCCCCACTCTATAGAATCTAAGTGTTGATGAGGATAATGGGAAACACCCTAGAGCATGCCATAAAAACTACCATATTGTTGAAGCACTCATCTAAGAAAAAATATCTATAAAACCCAATGAGTCTTACCAATCAATATCATCAACTAACAAAGATAAGGAAATTGAATTTCATCGTCATCCCAGTGCTCGCAATCTAAGTAGGGGTGTCATGTCATAGCCTCTATATTATCATATTCTCTCCTCCAATTATCCAACTTACCTAGTCTATGTTGAGTAAGCTGACCAACGTATATATGCACATAAGGCTACATGGCAGGTCGCTACCTCACCAACACTAGACGTGTAACAACAATATTCCTCCATGCCCACACCTATAGTAGAGTAACTCATGATGAAAAATTGCAACCTCTAAGATAGACAACCATATGCACATCATGATGAAGATGGGAAAGCATACACATTCCCCAAGAATATTTCATCCCATGCATGATCATGCTCTCCAACACATGACCCCAACCAATAGAAAGTCCCTTTGACCTATGATCAGGACAAAGGAACCTTGCAATGAAACCAAGAAAAATTGTAGGAAAGGCGACATAAGAATCCACCATCTCTTGCCATGGAATCCAATATACAGAAATAGAATCATCTTGAAATACTCTATGAAGATCATTGGTCCTACCCTACTCTAAAGAATCAAAAAAATACAATGTCACCAACAACTAGTATACATAGAATCTAGTAGACATCCTCAAGGTTGACTATCATCTTGCTAGCAAGAAGGTGGAAAGTATTATGCTCACTATGCCACCTCTCTATTAGGTCTATCAGGAGATCCCAACTAATCCTAATCTAGGGCATATCTAATAATGAAGACAAACCACAACATGTAATAACTATTGTCTCGGGTTGTGCTAGCTATGATATCAAATTGAAAGTCCTAGGGAACCACTCTAAAATTTGTAGGTTTGTCAAAGCCTCCTATCATCATGAAATGTTGAAAGTCAGTACTCTTTGTCAAAATCATCAAACATCAATTATCTTATCAAATCTAATCAATTCTTGGTGATACTTTTTATGAAATCTCGTGAGCGAACATCATTGAACCTCACCTATCATGAGGTCAAAACATCAAATCAACCTCACTTATCATGAGGTAAATAAATAAAACTATAATTATTCCTCATGTATCATGAGGATAATTATCATCAATCAATCATCAAACCTCACCTATGATGAGGTTGGATATCATCTACTTTATTGAGATCATTGATCAAATTAAACCAATAGCTAACATGGTCAAAATTGACAGAATCAAGGATAAAATTGACAAATTTCATCATTCTAACTTAAATGCACTAAAATAGTGTTTTTATGTGCCACAATATCAAAAGTTCTATTAAAACACCTCTAAGTGTTGAAATAGGTGCTCAAAGCACTAATTCATCATATGCACCATTTTAGGATGCAAATGTGCTAATTCAAGAAGCCAAAGTGCCATTATAGTGGATGTGCTATTTTGTAGAGCAAGATAATTTTCTAGTACTACTATACCTTAGGTAAGAACAATTATGCCATCTAGCACACCTACACATCGTATAATTGTCCATACTTCTCCATTTGGTATGTCTGACATGACATTGGGATTTAATTTCACTATAGGGGCATCATCATCCACTCCCTCTAATCCTCTTGTTGGGAGTAAAAGACTTAAAATATCAGCTTCTACACCATATGTTGGTGTCACAATTACCATATCATAGTCAACAGCCATACCTAATACTAGTGTCATGAGCACCATACCATAGTCGATGGCCATACCTAGAGCTCAAGTCACTAGTACTATACCATGGATTATACAAACAGGAGGCATTCCCTCATTCCAATATGGCAATTAGAATCCATTCTCCTAGACTAGAAATCAGAATCCATTCTCCTAGACTGGTAATCATAATCCATTTTCCTAGATGGGCAGTTAGAATCCATTCACACAGATTCTGAATCAGAATCCCTTCTCCCAAAGTGGTAGTCAAAACCCATTCACATAGATTCCAAGTGAAAACCATTTTACATAGATTTCAAATCAAAATCCTTTCTCCCAAAGTGGTAGTCAGAATCTGTTCACACAAATCAAAAGTCAAAACCAATTTATGTAAATTTTGAGCCAAAACACATTCACCAACATTCTAAATCCAAACCCACCTCAAATACCAACATTTAATTGAAACCCATCATGTGACTTTGGATTTCAGAATACATACACAGATCTGCATAATCTACCTAGAACATCATTGACCCACGTGGGAATCTTACAAACACAAATACATGCAATACAAACAGAGATGGATAACATGGTAGTGTTAACTAAGAAATCCTCTTTGACAAAGTACATATGCCCATTTCCCTTTGATAAATCATTGTACATGACCCCTTTCCCTCACAGGTATGTCATACTAAATCTCCCTAAGTATAATGGCAAATAGAATCCAATAGAACATATAAGGGAAATTTCTACTATGTGCGTAGATGTCTCTTATGAACCCACGTATCTTATGAGACTATTTACTATAAGTCTTGTATGAATTGCACTAGAGTGGTTTTCAGGTCTAGACTATTACATTAGATCTTGGGGTGAACTGGTTGAGAAATTTGTTGAGAAATTTTCCTTCAACATAGAGCATGAGATAAATATAGCAACTTTGTCTCACACAACACAAGATGAAGGTGAAACATCTATCACTTTCTTTCAGAGATGGAGGACTATAGCTAATCGGTCTCCTATCGAGATACCTAAAAAACAAAAAGTAACTATGTTAAAAGAAAACCTTCATACAAAACTAATGAGTAACTTAAGTGTAGATTGTTGTATATATTTGTTAGAAAAGGATCTCATTGAAAAAGGAGAACTTAAGACATCAACATCTAATAGAAATCTCATCGTGCAAAACACCCCCAATGATAGAAACATATTTTGGTCTTGCAACAAAAATTTCACTAATGATGGGGTAGTTGATGCTAAGACTATACAAGCAGGACAAATAATCACATTACGAGGACCTAACACTTCTACCAACATGATTAACATTTTCAATCAACCTCCCAACATTGTTCAAAATACTCAACATCTGCAACAACAAAGGAGGTTTCAAAAATGTGAGTTCACTAGCTTAGGGGAGCCCATTGAGTCTATATTTAAACAATTGTTACAACATAATCTTATACAACCTCAAGATCCAAGACAATATGATCCAGTATAGTTTAAACCAGTTTGGTGGGATGACAATCCCTTTTGTGATTATCATAGAACTAAGGGACATAACCTACAAAATTGTCACCAACTGAAGAATATCATACAAGATATTTTTGAAAGAAAAATAATTGAAGTTAGTGGATAGAAAAAAAAGTCATCAAACAATTATCATCAAGTCTTTTTTGATCCACTACATGACCATGGGAAAGGAAGTGTCCCCAGTTCAAGTACTAAGACCAATATGTTAGCCAACTATGTGACTATCAAGCATGATTATAATAGTGGAAAAAACACTCATCACCTTCGTGTCACTGATGAGAATATCAATACCATTACTATCAATAAAAATCCCGAGTGTGCAGTTAACACTCATCATACGAAGATCACTATTCAAGGTCGTACATCGGGACAAACACCACAGCCTCCCAAGTCACAATATAACCTACTTGACCAATTGGGGAAGACCCCAACCAAACTCTCAATCTTGGAACTATTTCACATCTCTCTTGAGCATCGATCTATTCTAGATAAGGCTTTACAAACCACCACAGTCCCTAATGATCTTGATGTCAATCATTTCCAAGAAATGGTGGGCTATTTGACCAATAACCATCATGCCACATTTTCTGAACAAGACTATGTAATTGAAAAAATGAATCATAATATTCCTTTGCATCTAGAAGTCCTTGTTGATAACACAAAATTTAGATGAGTTTTGGTAGATGGAGGAGCAGGGTTAAATCTATGCACTTTAAAACTAGTTAAAGCATTAGGTTTTTTAGAAGTACGTGTAGACACCACCAAAAGTATTGTCATAATTCTTATGATGATGAGGAATAGAAATCAAAGGGGGTGATAACACTTCCTATCAGAATTGGTCTTTTAGTAATGGAGACAAAATTTCAAGTCTTAGATCTCACCCTTCCATACAACCTTCTACTAGGAAGACCATCAATTCATGCCATGAAAGTAGTCCCTTCCACATATCACTAGTTTCTCAAATTCCCTTACAATGGCACTAAAGTAACTATAGATGGTGACCTTGACCCATTCCAATACTACTGCAATCTAAAAGAAATACCCCAATTCCAATTTCTACTAAACCAAAAGTCTTCATCATCTAACTTGTCTCACTATGTCAATCCATCTACCCTCACACAAACCTCTGTTTCACATTTAGGTCCTACCACTCCTAGGGTTGAGATCCAAGGCAAGGGTTGTGGAGAATATTACATGAAGACATATTTTTTTGTTATCCATTTGATTCCTCCTAAGTCATATAGTTTACCTACATCAGATAGGAGATAATATATGGTCACTATACACATTCCTACCACAACAACCTTCACTAAATGGGGTAAAATAAGCAAAGAGGACATAGATACAAAAGATGTCACTTCCTAGTTATACAAGGAAGATAATGAAGAACCTCTCTCACTTGCTCACATTCCTATAGATCTATATGGAAGAGGTTTCACAATTATGTAGAGCAAGGGATATGATGGACATAATAGTTTAGGCTTAAATCAAGATGAAAGGATTGAACCAATATTTGTTTCTCAATGGACAAAAGGCTTAGGGCTAGGCTTTCAACTAATTCAAACTGGCATTCCTAGTACCACATCACCCTTACTTGAGTAAGTAAGTACTTCAAAAGATATTGAGACACCTCATGAACCATCTAACCAACACCATTGTGAGTCCCCTGACTCCAATAAGTATGAGTGGGATTCCTTATCCTCTACCTCTTCCATGGACCTAGACAAGATATTTGGAGAACTTGACTTAATGTTGAGATCATCACCAAATCCTTTGAATTCTTGTCCACCAAATAATATGAACAAAGAGGAATGGTTTAAACATTACTATTGGGAGTCACTTGATCCTACCTCTTGGCAACCTAATAAATTTATTTTAAATAAACAAACCTTCGCATTAGGCCCATCTCTCAATCCACCTAGAACTAAACCAAAGATCAAGGAGGACTTAGTACAAGATTTTTGTGACTATATGAATAATTCATTCCTTACCTCTACTCCATTAAACTTTGATAACTCTGACGATGACATGCCTTTAGTTTATCCCCAACTTATTGACTGGGATCAACAAGACACACCTGTCTTAGATATTTTTGAGAATGAAAAAGCAATTTCTAAGTTCTTGGTATTACAAGAAGACATACCTCATGGTGATTACAAGGCTTATTTTACCATTGAATTGGAAAAAAAAGCATATTTTGAGGAATCTTTTCAACCCTCCAGTCGTAAAAATGTGAAAAATAAAAATCAAGATAAAAATGACAAGTCTCTAGATGAAAACTGAAAGACACTTTTAGACAATGAAAAAGTAAAAAAAAAGGACACATCTAAAGGAAAAAACCTCTCTGAGGCACCTACCGATGGAGGTTTGAACATTATCCCCATTGCATAGGAAAATTCACCCATGGTCATTGAATAATTAGTAGAAGTCAACATAGGTACATAAGAGAATCCTTGACAAGTCTATTTTGCAGCATCATTGATAATAGAAGAGTAGCCAGAATTCCACAACTTCTTTGCAAGGAGATAGATACATTTTTCATGGTCATATGCAAACATGCTTGGGTTGGATCCTAAAGTTGTTCTACATCACTTTCCCTTAAAACTAGGTGCCAAACAGGTGAAACAAAAATTGAGGAAAATGCATCCATAAATTGATTTACTAGTCAAGGCAGAACTCAAGAAACTGTTAGACTTCAGTTTCATTAGATCAATTGACTATGATGATTGGATTTACAATCTTGTACAAGTCACTAAACCAACTGGGGGCATCTACATCTGCCCTGATTTTAGAGATATCAAGAAGGCTTTTCCTAAGGATGACTTCCCTTTACCCAACATATACATTATAGTTGACATGACAACAGGTAATGAGATGTTGTCCCTTATGGATGGATTTTTAGGATATAATTAGATCAAAATTACAACTAAAGACCAACCTATGAGAGCTTTCACCTATCCTTGGGGAACTTATTGCTAGAATGATATGCCCTTTGGACTCAAAAATGATGGAGCAACCTATCAACATGCCATGACTACCATCCTTCATGATTTAGTACACACTCTTATGGAGGATTATGTTGATGACCTTATAGTTAAATCCAAGACAAGGGAAGAAAATTTACAAGTTTTAGACAAAATATTTCAAAGGTTAGAGAAGTATAAAGTGAGACTCAACCCCAAGAAATGTGTGTTTGGAGTAAAGGTCGGAAAGCTTATAGGCTATATCATTTCTAGATGAGGCATTGAATTGGATAGAGCCAAGGTGAAAGCAATCATGGACATGCCTCCACCAACTAATCTCAATCAGCTAAGGACATTACAAGGAATACTATAATGTATCAGAATATTTATAGTGCAGTTAGCAAATAAGACACATCCTTTTCAACATCTACTTAAGAAAGGGGTACCCTTTGCATGGATAGATAGGTGCAGAGAGGCTTTTCAATTGATTAAAGAATATCTACTCACACCACCAGTCTTAATGCCACCTATTGAAGGAAAACCACTGATTCTTTATATTACAACCCATTCATCACTTCGGGCATTTCTTACACAAAATGACGATGAAGGTCATGAAAGGGTAGTATACTATATCAGTCAAACTTTGGTAGGTTATGAGCTCAACTATAGTACCATTGAATGTGCCTATCTTGTAGTAGTATTTGCTACCCAAAAACTAAGGCACTATATGCTAAACCATCAAACAATGTTGATTACCAAAATAGATCCTCTAAAATATCTTCTAAGCAAGGCAACATTAACAAGGTGACTGGCCAAATAAGTTATGATACTTAGTGGGTATGATATCCAATATGTAGAGACAAAGGCTATTAAAGGACAAGTCATTATTGATCAGTTAGCTGATGCACCACTACAAGCTGATCACCCATTAGTTGTAGACTTTCCTGATAAATTTATATTCACAGTAGACACAAACATAACATGGAAGTTGTACATTGATGGCTCACATACAAATCGTGGTTGAGGGGCTGGTATACTTTTTATCACACCACAGGGTGATTTCATCCCTAAATCATTTAGGTTTGCATTCCCATGTACTAATAACATAGTAAAGTATGAGGCTCTAGTGAGAGGGTTATGCATGGTAGTCAAGTGGAAAATTAAGAACCTATAGGTATATGCCAATTCTCAACTAGTAATTAGACAGGTAAATGATTATTATGAGACTAAGGATGAGAAGCTTGCAATGATATCTTTAAGGAGTATTTAGAAAAGGTCAAATTTCATTAGATACCTTGTGTTTTAAATAGGGTAGCAGATGATATGGCTACAATTGCATCACTTCTAGACAATCCTAATAATGTGCCTAAGTTTGAGTTCTTGGTAGAATAACTTTTGGTCCCAGCCTACAATATCCCAGATTCTAAAATGTTGTGTGACATTTTTGGTCTTGATTCCCCATGGTACAAAGAAATCTATGACTACCTTCATGCTAAAATCATACCCACTGGTCTGTCAAACAACAAGCATAGGAAATTCCTTCAAAAGTCATCCAAACATACCATCATTGGACACACCCTATATAGACATGCCTTATCTAATACCCTACTGAGATGTCTTGATTCTAATGAAGAATAAGAAAAATTTCAAGGGGTGCATGAGGATATATGTAGTTCCCATTCTAACAGTCCTAACTTACTTAAAAAGATTATGAGACTAGGTTATTATTGGCCTACTATGGAAAAGGACTCATATGTCTTTGTAAAGAAATTTTGTTAATGCCAAGTTCATGGAGACTTGATACATGTACCAGCATAGGAGCTCCATCCTAAAACATCACCATGACCCTTCACCCAATGGGGAATCGACCTCCAAGGTAGGATCCAACCCACATCATCTAATGGCCATAAATTCATCATCACTTCCATTGAGCACTTTACGAAGTGGATTGAAGCCATTGCTATGATATACATTACTGGCACACAAATTTCTAAGTTTATCCTGAACTATATTATCTGTCGGTATGGTGTCCCTCAGTCCATAATCATGGATAATGGCCGCCCATTTAAGAATCAAGAAGTCCACCATCTTTGTGATGAATTTCATATTCAACATCACTTTTCCACTCCCTAATACCCACAAGGTAACGACCAAACAGAGGCATCTAACAAAACCATCATTTGAATCCTCAAAAAGACTATCAATGATGTTGGCCATGATTGGAATTTAGAGATTAATCCTGCCTTATGGTACAAGTATTCATACTCCCACTGGCACCACTCCCTATTCAATAGTACTTGGTTTTGAAGCTATTTTCCCTACTGAGGTTGAGATTCCTTCCTTGAGGGTATCCTTGAAAGGCCACACTGATGATGAAGAGTATCGAGTATCAAGAATCCATGAGCTAGAATTCCTAGATGAGTGAAGATAGAAGGCACCAGACCATCTCAAGGATTATCAGAATTGCCTTCATCATGCTATAATAGGAAGGTCTTGAACAAAAATTGACATTGGTGACCTACTTTTTGATGGAGAACCTGAAGAATCAAGTAGAAAGAGAAAAAATAGGAAAGTTTGAACCAAACTGGTTAGGATCTTATATTGTTATAGAAGCCTTTGGATCAAGAGCATACCAACTCTCTACTCTTGAAGGTGAACCATTGTCCTCACCAATCAATATTATTTATCTAAATAATTTTTACGTATAGCTTCTAAGAGCCTTGTCTTAATTAGAAAAAAATACAAAGAAAATAGAAAATCATAAAAAAAAAATCATTACCAAGTTGAAAACCTAGAAAATAAGCATCTTGGTAACACAAAAAAAATAATAAATAGATAATCCATAAAATAGTAAAGAGAAATAATTTTTCCAATAGCGAAAAACACTTCAGTGGTGCTTTGGACAAGTATCATGGTGAAAAACTTGCAAAAAGGTGCTATGTGTAGTTGACTCTACTCCTTTGTCTACTATCATTCTAATCTAATCCCTATACATATCTCATATCTTTCCTATCCATCACTTGTACATACCATTTGTAATAAGTGGTATTCTTCCCCATAACTTGGAATGATTGACATCAAGTGCATTTCATATCCCCCATTTTATTCTATTCAAAATCATTGGTCTTATACTCAACTGGGGGAAAACACTTGACATTTGTCATATTGGTTCTTACATTGGCTTTGTGGAAGACGTAAAGCCATAGAGAAAATCGAAAAAAATCACAAAATGTCCTAAGAAAATACAAAAACATCAGAAAACTTCAAAAAGAAAAAAAATCAAAAAAATGTTAAAAATCCAAAAACAGAGTCATAGTCAGTTGCATTTGTCAGTCTTTGTTGTTTGTTAAATTGCGTTGCCTCTATGACTAGATGTAGGCAAGTCCATCTTTTGATGTTCCCCTGAGGCATTAGGTTTGTATAAAATCATGACTCATTCCATATGTCTATATAACAAGGTCATTTTTTATGTCAAACTATGAGGTCTCTACGTGTATAACGTAGGCAAGGCCATTAAGCGATGAGCCCTTGAGGCCGCACTAGGTCAGTCCATTCGGGTTCATCACATTCACTATCACACACGTCTTCTATTTGTATTTAGTCTAGTCAGTCAACGTCATGTGAAACTATGAGGTCTTTGCATGTATAATGTAGGCAAGGCCATCAATCGATGAGCCCCTAAGGTTGCACTAGGTCAGTCCTTTAGGGTTTGTCATCAAACATAGTCAAATTTCCACACATCATATCAGGTCATGCATTAATCTGGTGAACAAGTCAACAATTTCTATAAGTCAAATCAAAAAAGTTTCCAAGGAAACAATCAAAACAAATCAACTAATTTCTGCTCTAGGATGTGTCCTTCTTGGAGACATACATCATCAAAATAATTAACCTTTGTCTTATTCAAGATGAGTCCTTCCTAAATATTGATATCAATAAAACAATCTATGTCTTATATAGGATGATTCCTTCCTACATATCGACATTGTCAAACAATCAAACATAGCCTCAAACAGGTTATCACATTAATGACATCTGACTCAACGTCTTATATGATACATGTCTTTCTAAAACTAGGCTTAGTCACGTCTTACACAGATAGTCATAACATCGAAACCAAACTTAAAGTCTTATCCAATATGTGTATCTCTTGAGATCAAGCTTTATCAATCAATCCTTTTATCAATTGAAACAATCAAACAAAGAGATCAAGTTTTGGAAAATATTTTACTAGCTTTTTGACATTATGGCTTATTAATCTTATCATTTCGCTTGATTTTATGATTGGAATCTTGTTACTCACTTTCTCAAGGATGTCCCATGAAGAATTTAGAGAAGTAGTGATGTATCAAAATTGTATTTTCTTTGATTGTTGTCTATTGACTGTCTTTTAAATTTGATTTTGAGTCATGTTACTAGTCTCCTCAAGGATATCTCATGAAGGATATAGAGGAGTGATGATGTCTCATGACCTCTATTTTATTTTGTTTGTTGTCTGTGGTTTGTCTTGAGAAAAAGACTAGGGCAACTAGTGCCCTTAGTATGAGTTAATGACAATCCTTGTCTGGGAATATTTGTTGTTAGCAAGTGGATGACCTTGTACACCTTGATCTATGTCATATCATGGTGTTTGTCTCCATTTGTATTAGTCTTGCTCAATGATGATAAAGGGAAACACCTTTTGTGCTACAACAAAACATCGAAGATTGCTAATACTAACATTCATCTTATTTCTTTTATTATTTTTCAATTTTTCTTTCTGCAATAATAATTGTTCTTTCTTATATTATGATGGAGTCTTGTCACACACACAAATCATAAATCATCCTGTATATAAACATACATGTTAGAAAAATACATACATATAGGCATTTATCATATCAAGGACATCATGGCATAATAGACATTCATCATCATACAATACCTATCATAAGCATTCCATGTACATAACAAATATAGATACATGCATGTATAGCATCACATGTAGAAAGCATTGTACATATAACATCACGTTGCATCTCATAATTAAAAATTTCATACATAACATCCATTCACATCATAAATATTCAACATACATCATCACATAGAATCAACATCACATCATAAGCTGCATAAACACGTCATAAACTAGATATGATCATCCATCACATAGGCATCTCACATAAACATGACATATATACATAAATGACTGCATAATCAATAAATAGAACTGCATATCATGTTAATTTCCACCAAAATAATATATATATCCCTCAAAAGTGTCACATCATAATGTCATAATGTATCAGATAAATATGGAATCCTGGAGGCTATCTAATCATAATACAATGTTTGAGTGCATGTCAAGAAATGTCCCTATCCAAAACTGCCATTGCTATCATGACTAGATTGTGTGGATGACTGATGTCTAGATCTTGATGACCTATCAACTGAGTGGGGCCTATCGTAAGGACTTTATCTATGTGGTTACTCCACACCCTCTATGCTAACTATCTTGGTGTGGGTCCTAGTCTATGACCTACTACTACATGCCTGTGAGAAGTTGGGAGCCTGTCTCCCTAGAGGAACCTATGTTTCATATAAATCTCAATAATAAGCCTCCCTCTCTTTGGTTCTAACTCTCTACAAATTGTAGTTGCTAGCCTAGTACATAGAGCTTTGATATCTATGAATCTCTACTCAATCTCCTATCTCTGAGCTATGGCCTAATCTCTATCCATGACAAATTTGTCCCTCTCCATCTATATACCATCTCTCTTAGACATCAAGACCCTTATCTACTCCAAGGACACAATTTGGGCATGACATTTGCTCATATCAAGATCAACTACCTCTATGTCAACCTGTCTAATGCTTGGCACACCATCGTCCTCATCCTCCAACTCCTCCAAAATCCTATCTTGAATCTCTCACTCATGATCATCCTCCTCCTCATCATCATCCTAATAGGCACCCAACAAGCCCAAGGCATCAATCTCTACCTCCTCTTTGTCTACCTCCTCTATAAGAACATCTAGAATGGCCTCGTCTTTGGGATACTCCTCCTCCCTACAAATCTCAACATCTAGCTACTCTCCACCTCTACCAATGTCTGACATGTGCACATCCTCCTCAACCTATCCCTCCTCACGAATGGGTGACAATGGTAGCCCTCATTCCCTTCATCAATGCCTCCATCTCTTGCCACCTCATTGACCACCTCTACCACCATCTCCATCATCACCATTGCCCCCTTCTTCTCATCGGCCTCTACCTCTGTCACACGTTCATGTCCCTCACCACTCTATCGGTGTAGGATGATCTAGATTTGTAAGGGGTATCAACTTATGCACAACCCACCACTGATCGTAAGCCTCTATGGTACTTGGGTCTACTAGACCATCTCTCCATCCCTAAGGAACTTCCTATAATGCATCAATATATGCCTTAGTAGTAGCCACTAGAATCTCTAGACCCCACAAAGGGATCTCTCATGAGGATCTTGCAAACTTGGCCTGTACTCTAGGCACATCTTGTACCTCTCTGAATTGTTGTGATACACAATCTAGCAAATGTCACTCAATAATATGAACATGTGACACAGTTCGCCCAATCAGGTATTGAATCTGACAGAAAAAAGGTAAAGGCTCATCCTCATCTGACCACTCTACACATCCCAAGTACGGTCTCCATGTAAACTATACCGTCATCTCAATGGAATGTCTAAAATACCCAATATCTCCCACGTGGTGCTGAGTGTTAGCCCCCACATAGTGGAAGGAATAAGGTGCTCCATGTTGCACATCAACTATAACCAGTGGCCAAAAGATAGCAATGTGTTCCCACATCCATACCATTACGAGTGTGGTACCACAACTCATGGATTGAGCCTCTCGATAGGTTATATCATGGAAGTGAAAATATAACATGCCAAGGAGATAGGGACCCCAAGCATACACCCCCCGTCACTCTAACATACCTATTAGCATCTTTCCCCAACCCACAGGAAAACCATGACCTCGACGGTCAGGAAGCACAATCCCACTTATCAATCTACACAATAGACAGTCCAACCACCTATACCTCTATGCTAATACACACCATCTAATCTCATAATGATCAAACCCTAACTCTCCGATATCAGCATGAGGGTAGTATCTACACATCTCAATGACACCCCTTTGGGTATCGTACCTCAACCCTGTGCCTCTAATAGGAAGTCTTAGAATCTTGTAGACATCCTCTAAAATAACTGTAGCCTCTCTAGTAGGTAGGTGAAAATAAGAAGTCTTTGAGTGCCATCGCTCATACAACGCTGTCAATAAACCCCAGTTGGCCTGAATTTGGGGCATGTCTGTCACATGTAGAAGACCTAGGTTCCATAAGAATCATCTCTCTGCACTTCGAAAGCTATCTTGGAAGTGAAAAGTCATAGGTCTCGACTCTCTCATATATACAGTGTCTAAAACAACTTGCAAGGACATTATACATGCCTCATGTCACTATCAAACATCTATCCTAGTGAAAAATGACTAAATCAACTATTATTCAAATGAGTAATTCTTTTGCAAATGTGTCATTATTTTGCAAATGCAATGCAAAAAAAAAAATGTGTAGTTGAATTTTACATATGCATCATTATTTATCAATTGTGTCACAAAAAAATCCAAATGCATGCAAAAGAACAAATGTGTCTGCGCACATCTAATATCATATGCAACTACATAAATCAAATAACAAATGCATCAAAATATTTGCAAAAGCATTGAAAAATAAACAATTGCAGCTATTTTACATGCAAATGTGTTGTTCTTTATGAAATGTATTGAACTAAACTACAAATTCATTGAACCACATAAAACCTACACTACCTATCTACGTGATATTACAATTGCATTGATCTGCATGCAAATGTGTCAATTACACACTCACATGTGGATTTTTCATAAAATGATGCATAACACAAATAGCAACTAAATGCATAAAAAGGTGCAAAAACTAAAAAATTAAAAAGTCAAGATTAAGGTACATACCAGGGGGTCCATGTTATTAGGTCACCTAAAGGTCCAAATCCTATATGCTCGATCGAGGATGTTCAGAATGGGCGACATCTTCACTGAGTGTGCAGGGCAAAATCTCAATCTCAAATCTATGTAGGTAAAAATGAATTAGCTTTTACCCCATTTTCTATTTATACCTAAGGTTTTGGTGGCATTCTTTTCTACTGGCCACGTCAACTTCCAACTTCAACTGACCCATACCCATCCTTACCACTTCCAACTTCAATTCTATCAACTCCATTACATTTTTGGCTACCCAATGGACTAATCGAGATTATTTCCATTTTTTTTTTGAATTTTTTGAGAATTTGTCAATTTTCCCAAGGGGGCATACCTTCACCTATTTACACTGGGGCATGACTGGGGCATATTTTTATCGATTTTCTTTGACACAATGCCGAAATAAGATTATATCAAAGAGGGGAAAATGTAGACACAAAAATCTGGATTAAGCCTATGACTTCAATATTCTTAATAATTCATATTTCTTCCATGGTCATGATTAAATAATGTCAATTATTTAATTATTCACTAAAGTATTCATTTCTTCTATTAATTAAATAATCTTAATTATTTAATTAATTCATACTTTTCTTTATTCCATCTGATTAATTAAATAAACATTTTTTATTTAATTATGTTACTAATTAACCTTATCCTTCTTCTTTGATTAAATAAATTCTTATTTATTTTAGTCTTTATTATACTTCAACTATAATTAAATAAATCCTTAATTTATTTAAATATTCATTTAATCCTTTCATCACTTAACTAAATAAATCTTATTTATTTAATTATTCTTTAAATATCAAATTTTAAATTAAATTAATTGTTTAATTCATAAATTCTATTTCAATGCATTCCTCTATATTTAGATAATTGTGCAAATTATCTAAGTATTCACTCTTACTCGACTCAAAGATCTATTTTAATAACTTAGTTAACTCTTGATTTAATGTCTAAGTGGCTTTCTTGAGTTATCTCTTCATTAAATCATTTAGTTAGGGTATATGCAAAATCATCATGGAAAACATAGGCCCTTAAGTGGCAAAAAATTCAAAAAAAATCAGTGTTAAGCAACTTGATGTAAAAATTTGAATAAGTTATCTATATTATTTCAAAAACATGTAACAATAGAATCTATAGAAAATTGAATGTAGTTTCTAAACTACTAGGTTTATTTAAAAATAAATAAAATCTATTTGGTGAAAATTTAAAATTTCAATGCAATAGTACTTAAATTTCAGGGAAAAATAAGTAGGAGTTTGTCTGAACACCCTAACCATAATAAAATGATAATATTTTTTTATAAGATTTTATATATAAGTAGAGGACACATATATGGATGTGATGCATAGTTTTTTGTAATTTTTTTCCAAGTAAATAATTAATTATGATTTTTTTATGACAAATTTTAAAAAATATAAAAAATTGTATGTCTGACCACCTTAACTTGGTCAAAAATTCATGAAATTTATTTTTTCCTTTTTTAATCCAGTAGTATGTGAAGTATAAAATGTGACGCATGTTTTGGATTAAAAAAATGTGATACCATTTGAAAGTTATAGATGTTTTTCAATCAGCCTATCAATGAGTACTTTAGTCATAATTCTAATAGAAAATAAATAATAATTATTTATTAAATTCAAATTAAAGCATAATTTATATTGGTGGAAAGCTAAGAATCTTCTCTAAAAACCCTTTTCGTTTCATCAATTTTGGGTAAAAAAAAGTCATTAGCCACATACCCTACAAATACCCATAATATTGCCATTTTTTGGCCCATCATGATCCTGCACATGCCTGTTATCTAGTTCTAAATCAATTGCATGTACACACATATTAATTAAATATTTCTATTTAATTAATTAAATCTTGTGTGTGCATTCGAACTAAGAGTGGCTTTAATCCATCTTTATCTTTGTCATGCAAAGACTATTCTTCTATTTTTGAATACCAAACTTGAAGATTAAATCATTTATTTAATCTTTATTTCTATTTCTAATTGGTATCACTCATGTGACTACTGAAAGTTATCAAAATGCATGTCTAATCTTGCAATCTCAACCGTTCATTGATCTTTCAATCCTAGCCTATCATTTGAATAATCATTTTTCTATAAATTGATCTATCATTCATCATTCCAATCTCTCTTTAAATCTTATGACTTTTTGGAGCAACTATCTTGAATCTTTGATGTTTTGCTAAATCACTGTCATAGGCTATTCTTGCATGAACTTTGAAAATCTGAGGGCAATTATACTACAATGACAAAATGGAGAAGGGAAATCGAGATGATACATGGAAATATGTACATATTAGGTGAGATTTTTTAGTTTTATTTATGTTTTGTCTTTCCTTTATTCTTTGTTGCTTAGCATAGATTGAATTATATCTTAGATTGCATTGAGTGTGTGCTTTTACCTCTTTTTCTTGTGCATTTTCTATATGTTACAAAGCCTATCAATCAACACTTTAGTTGTAATTCAAATAGAAAATGAATAATAATTATTTATTAAATTCAAAATAAAACATAATTTATAGTGGTGGAAAGCTAAGAATCTCCTTTAAAAACCCTTTTTTTGTCATCAATTTTGGGTAAAAACAAGTCGTTAGCCACATGGGCCATCATATCACTTACATATCACCACTTTTTGGCCCATCATGATCCTACACATACCTCAAATGATATAAGTGCAATTCAATGATCTATTTGACTAATTATGAATGAAAAACTAATGAAATGCATGTTGTTTGAAGACACATTGTGATATGAAAAAATATGAAATAAATACAATAAATGAAAAACAAACTATGCACCTGAAAGTGATTTTTCATTGATATTTTGGCTTTGAAAATAAGAGATTGTCTTCAACAAGTTTGGAACATATTCTTCAATAATTTCCAGGCCTAAATCTGCAAACACACAAAGAAAGAAAGAGAAATGTTGAATGTTTTGGAATATGTGTTTGCCTTGGTCAAACCCCTTTTAGGTAATTAAACAAAATGAAAAAATAAGATGAAGCATGGACATGAAATAATGGAATTTAGTACCTTTCCATGATGATGGATCTAGAATTTTTTCAACAATGGATGAAAATTCTTGCTCTTGAATGCTTTAGAATTGAGCTTGAATATTATCTTGAATGCTCGATTGTTGCTTGCTTGACTTGATGATATGAATGAATGATGAATGAATTGATTGGATAATGGATGGATGAAAAGTATCCTTTTATGGAGGAGAGTTGAGAATAAGGATCATGATCAAGGGACAAGATTAAATTAGAAAATAACTTAATCAAGGGTGGAGGCTAACTAAGAGAAGAAAGACATGGATAGATAAATAAAACTTGAGGTGGAAGATAAGATTGGCATAGAAAGAGAGGTTGTTGGAGAAAATTATTTAATAAAAAATATTTATTTTATGTGTGCAATATAGAAGAAATAAATAAAATATTAATTTTATTTATCTCAAAAGAAAGGTGGGAACAAATAATTAAAAAATTAAAAAAAAGATTTAATTATAAAGGAATAGTGGGCTATTAAACATTAAATAATTAAAAATAATTATATAATAGAGAGGAAAGCAATAATTAAAATAATTATTTAATTGGGGAGATAAATGAAGGATAAATAATTAAATTTTATATAATTACAGAGAGAAAAGGCTAATGAATAATTAAATAATTTAAAATAATGATTTAATTATAGAAGAAGAGGGAAAAGCTAACTTTTGAATTAAAATAATATTTAATTCAAAAGTAGAGGGGCGAAGGACCATTAGATTTAAATGCTTAATATAATTCTAGAAAATGTATGAGAGTCATTTACAATTCTTTACAACACCTTTAGAGGACATGGATTTTATTCAATTTGAGACGGTCCAAGACCTAGTGTGGATGTGTTAAACACCTCAGAACACTAAATAAAGGCCTTATTAAGTCCAATTTATCATGAATTATTCACATGTCAAGTAGAGGGTAATTTTTTCTACAACACAAGATCATTAATGTAGTTAGGAAAATACTAAAAAAGAGAGTTGAATGATGTTGGATCTTGAACTTATAATGATCTTCGAAAGGCCCAAGTAGATGAAAAAGAGTAAAAAAAAGAGATCAGAAGGCTAATCTTAGAATTGAAAAATGCTCTGAAAGAGAGAAGTCAAATGGAGAAAAGTACAAGAGGAAGAGAGGCTTAGTTTAACCAAGAGCTAGTTGTTGCACAAGGATTTGAAACCCTCCCAATAATGAAGAAGATTGTATCCACGCATTGAGAGTGGATCACAGTTGGTATTACTATTCTTGGGCCCACTTTACAATTCTTAAGAGATGTTCAGGAATTGAATGTTATGGGTGGCTTGATGGCCTATAAATTTATGCCAAAATGCTCACCTTGATGGCAGAATCACAAAGCTTCATTTCCAAGTTATGTGTAGCCACCGATAAGGCCCTAAAAATTGTGGGGGTTCTTGATCAGTGGGTCACCTCTATCAAAGCTAATGCTATCATCAACTATCACAAGGTTGTGAAAAAATTTAATGAGTGTCAAATAATGTTGAAAAAGTAGGTTGTCAAGATCAAGAAGGACTTTAACATCTTGGATAACTACGAGCTACCTCCTCTTCTTTCACCAGATGAAGATTTGTTGATAGTTGAGTAGGTCACAAATGTAGTCTGACATAAGATCCAAACCTTTGTTGAACTCCCAAGTTCAAGCACAATGCCCATGGCTAGTGATATTGAGTGAAAGATCCTCTTTCTCAACTCTATTACCACCTTGGAGTGGTTTCTTCTAGATAGGGATTTTCCTCTTTTAAAGATTTTTTCAAGCTAGAGAAAGCATATAGGAAGATCTATGCTCTCCTCCTACCAATTGATGCAAATTAGGAGGCACAACATTATGCTTTCCTCAAACTCCAAGAATTACCAGAGGTCTTGGTTCATGCCTTCACAATTAAAGACCCTGGTGCAAGGGTATCATCTTAGTCTATTTTGTAAATAAGATCTTTGATATGTTTTTGGGGTGATAGAGTCTTTTTTTATGAAAATACACTCATAATAGAGCATTTTATAATGTAATAAATCTATTGGGTCAGTTTGCGGTTCATCTTTTGTTAATGTTGTAAAGACTTGAAAAATGTTGTCATGAAAAGTTGCAAAAAAATGCAAGATTTAGGAAGACCACTGGTCATGGAACTCAAAAGATAGTTTGAGTTGGTTTTGGTAGTTTATTTTTTGAGGTACATGTTAAAATAGGCTAGAGAAACTTGATATAAAAGCTCTATTCAAGATTTTTTTGAAGGAAATAATAAGAAAATATTAATTATTTGTTTTTTTAAGTTAAGTTTGTCGCTCTAGGTTATTTTACTTACCCATATAGAAGAATATTGGTCAAAAATTTGTTTAAATCAATGAAGGAATGAATTAAAATTATTTTGGTTCTTGTTTGATTGAATTTCATAAAGGTTTATGAGTTTGATTGCTATTTTTCTATAGGCGGGTATGTACCTCTATTCAAAGGGTTTGAGGGCACTAAAAATGGATTAATTACCCATTCCACAATTATAATTACTTGTTACTTGTGGAATGGGTGCATTAGGATAGGTTTAGATGTTCATAGGGTTTATTTTACTAGGGAAGGCTATTTGGAGGAATTTGTATGCCGCACTAGGTAGGATTTATTGACTTTTTGCCTAAATTTGATAGCTAAGAATAGGAGATTGATGAATTAGCATTAATGAATTAAGGGAGGTGGTTTGGTGAGTATTTGAAAACCTATTTTGAAGTTTTTTAGCTGTTTTTTGGTAGATTAGATGCCTTGAGTGCATAGTTCCATTAAACCCTCATTGTATAATCTTGAAACTAGACAAAACAAGGGTTTTGTTTTTTGATAACTTCGGGGTAGTTTTCATTGGAAAAATTTGTTGATTCAGGCCAATTTAGGTCTATGGAGAACATTGGAATAGTAATTCTTGGTTCATAAGGTGTTTGGCATGCACTTTCTTTGTAAAAAAACTCCTACTTTGCTTAAGGGGCAGCATAGCATCAACTTGTTGGAGGGTGTGCTCTAAAAAACCATCAACAAGTGATATATGTTGAACTATGTTCAAATGGGTGTCTAGATTGAAAATAATTTGGTGGGTTTGAAGGGTGTTCTAAAAGATATGCACAAATTTATTTATTTGAGATGTTATAAGGAGAATAGGATGTAGTTATGAAGATCTGTTGAGTTAGAGTTGTAAGGACAAATAGATTGTTTGAGTTTGATTAAATTGTGATTGTTGTAAGGTTTGTCTCTCTTCTCTACATCAATTGGTATCAGAGTGTAGGTGTAGGTATTTTGAAGGGGAAAATATTGAAGTTTGAGTAATTGAAAGTTGTAGTTTGAAGGATCAAGATGCTTCCTAAAGGAAATGGAGCCCTTGGTAGGGAAATATGGTTGTTAAAAGAAACCCAAGAAGCACTTTTAGCTATAATTTTAGCATGGGAAACAAAGAAAAGAAGAGGAAAGGCTACTAAAGTGGAAAGTGATTGAGAGGAAGAGGAAGATATTGAGGATGAAAACCCTGCAAGTGGAAGAGTCCAAGGTGATGGTTTGGATCATGATGAGAGAAGGATGGTGAAAATTCTCAAGGCTATTAGAAGAGACACTTCTAGTGAGAAAATATATGTTTCAATGTATAATGAAAAGTTGGATGTTGAAGTTGTATTAGATTGGATAGATGCATTGGATAATTACTTTGAGTATAAGGAGGTTGTTGAAGAATGAAATGTAAAGTTTGTAAAAACTAAATTGAAAGGTCCTTCTCTTACATGGTGGAATTATGTTTAAGAGGAAATATTAAAAAAGGGAAAATAAAATTTAGTTCATGGGATAGGATGGGGTCAAAAATAAAAATCTAATTCTTTCCAAGTGATCATGCTATACAAACCTTTAAGAATTTGTAAAGTTTAAAGTAGAAGCATAAGAATGTTATGGATTATATTGAAAAAATTCATAAATTGAGTATTAGGTGTGGTCATATTGAAGATGGAAATGAAAATATTGCAAGGTATATGTGTGGGTTAAGGTTTCAAATTTAGGGTGAATTGAGATTGGCTATGCCTAGGATAGTTGAGGAATGTTTTTAGTTGGCTGCTAGGGTAGAAGATAAACTAAAAAGAAGGTAAGAAAGAAAAGGAAGAGCTAGAGGAAAAATCAATAAAGGAAGAGGTTCAAGGAAGACTTATGAGGAATACGAAGATGCAAGAAAAAACAAAGACCAAGTTGTTGATCAAAGAGGTTGCTTTAGAGGTTTTAGATGAAGATTTGGTGGAGGTAGGAGTTCAAGTTCATTTTTAGGAAGGTGTTATCATTGTAATTAGTTTGGCCATGTAGCATGGAAGTGTCTAGAGAAACAAGGTTCTACTTTAAGTGGTGCTTATAAAAGAGTACAATTAGTACAAGAGGATGATTGTGAGAGTGTTCATTCTCCTAAACAACTTGTTTCTCTAGAAGTTGGGGAATCGTTGATGGTGAAAAGAAAACTACTTAAAGCATCCAAGGAGAGTGAAATGACTTAAAAGAGAATTCTTTTCAAGACCACGTGTAAGTGCAAAGGGAAGGTATGTAAGGTAGTGATAGACTCTAGGAATACTAATAATATGGTGTCAAATGAAATGGTTGATAAACTAAAGTTAGAGAAGACATCTCATGAAACACCCTATAAAGTATCTTGATTGAATGATAATTAGTCTATTTTGGTGAATGAGAAATCTTTAGTTGAGTTTAACATTGGTTGGTATAAGTAAAATAATTTTTGTGATTTGTTGCCTACAGATTGTTTTCATTTGTTGCTTGAAGACCATGGCAATTTGATAGACATGCCACGTATGATGGAAGAGATAATAGTTATCATATTGAGAAGGATGGAACCACTTTTACACTAACACCATTGTAGGAAGATGTTAAAGAGTAGAATAAGGCAGCTAAGTTGATAATGTTGGGAAAGTAGTAGTATATGAAGATAGAGGAAGGTAAATATGAGGAGATTGTAGCCACTTCAAGGCTTGAATATGTTGGGATGGGTATGTGTAGGATCATGATGGGCCAAAAATTGGCAATATGATCGGTATGTGGCTAACTACTTTTCTTTTACCCAAAACTGATGAAACGAAAAGGGTTTTTAAAGAAGATTCTCAGCTTTCCACCAATATAAATTATGCTTTACTTTGAATTTAATAATTAATTATTATTCATTTTCTATTCAAATTATGACTAAAGTATTGATTGATATACTGATTGAAAAACATCTATAGCTTTCAAACGATATCATAGTTTTTAATTCCAAAACATGCATCGCATTCTATGCTTCACATACTATAGGATTAAAACAAGAAAAATTGAATTTCATGAAGTTTTGACCAAGTTAAGTTGGTCAAACATACAAGTTTGGGTATCTGTAGGATCATGATGGGCCAAAAAGTGGAAATATGATGGGTATGTGGCTGATGACTATTTTTTCACCCAAAATTGATGAAACAAAAGGGGTTTTCTAAGGAGATTCTTAGGTTTCCAGCAATATAAATTATTCTTTACTTTGAATTTAATACATAATTGTTATTCATTTTCTATTTGAATTATGACTAAAGTCCTAATTGATAGATTGATTAAAAAACATGCATAACTTTCAAACGATATCACATTTTTTGAATCCAAAATATGTGTCACATTCTATGCTTCACACTATATATGATTTAAAAAAGAAAAATTGAATTTCATAATGTTTTGACCAAGTTAACATGTTCAAACATACGATTTTTTTATATTTTTTAAAATTTGTAATAAAATATCATAATTAATTATTTACTTGGAAAAATATTACAAAAAGATATGCATCACATCAGGACATGAGTCCTCTACTTATATCTAAAATCTTATAAAAAAATATTATCATTTTATTGCAGTTAGGATGGTCAGACAGACACCTACTTCTTATTTTTTTCCAGACATTTAATTACTATGGCATTGAGATTTAAAATTTTCACCAAATAGATTTTTATTTTTTTAAAACAAACCTAGTAGTTTAAAAACTACATTCTATTTGCTATAGATTCCATTTTTACATATTTTTGAAATAATATAGATAACTTATTCAAATTTTTACGTCAAGTTGCCTAACTCTAATTTTTCTGAATTTTTTGCCACTTAAGGGCCTGTTTTTTCCATGATGATCCTACACATACCCGTTTTTTATATTTTTTAAATGTTGTAATAAAAAAATCATAATTAATTATTTACTTGGAAAAGAATTACAAAAAATATGCATCATGTCAATAAATGAGTCCTCTAATTATATCTAAAATCTTATAAAACATATTATCATTTTATTGTGGTTAGAGTGGTTAAACAAACACCTACTTCTTATTTTTTCCTTACAATTTAAGTACAACTACATTGAAATTTCGAATTTTCACCAAATGTATTTTAGAAAGAAAAACAAACCCAGTAGTTTAGAAACTATATTCAATTTGCTACAAATTCTATTCTTACATATTTTTTTAATAATATAGATAACTTACTCAAATTTTTATGTCAAGTTGCCTAGCTTTGATTTTTCTAATTTTTTTGCCACTTAAGGGCCTACTTTTTCCATGATGATCCTACACATACCCGAATAGTAAATGGAATAAAAAATGGTGTTTTGATGTCAAAAATAGATGAAGAGAAAGCAAAGGATGAATTGACTATGGTAATGCAAGATGGGTTAGAAAAGCCCATTAAGATTATGGTAGGCACAATACTTTGTTCTTAGGTTGCAAAAGAGGTTAAGGGATAGTCATATTATGTCAAGATAGATGTGTACAAACCTAATGATAAAAAGATTATTGGGGCAGAGAATCTGATGGAAGAGATAAAGAGAAAAGGTGAAGTGAATAGCAATAAATGGAAAGGACATGTAGGTGAATTCAAGTGTGCAACAAGAGTAAAGGAGAGGGAAGTTCAAGACCAATTTAGTAGAGGTATGCATACAAGTTTGAAGGTAGGTTTAACATTGTTTCCAAATGAAAGGAAGGTCAGAGAACACACAACAATTTAGTATGTAAAGATGGAGTAGTGTCAATGTGGTCGAAAGTTCAAGAGTGCAAAGCATGATTCAATTCATCAATACTTGGTCTAGTGGAAAGGCTTGCCAAACGAAGGAGAATTTGGAGAACAAAAAGGCAGAATGATCAAGCATGATTTACTAAAATTTAGTCCTCAAAGAGACTTGAGATCTTTTTTTGGCCAGGTATATGGTGCATGGGCACCATGTTTGTCTGTTTTGTAAATAAGGTCTTTGATAGGTTTTTGGGGTGATAGAATGTTTTGTTATACAAATAAGGTGGGTATGTGCAAGATCATCATGAAAAAACTAGGCCCTTAAGTGGCAAAAATTTTAGAAAAATCAAAATTAGGAAATCTAATGTAAAAATTTGAATAAGTTATCTATATTATTTCAAAAATATGTAAGAATAGAATCTGTAGCAAATTGAATGTAGTTTCTAAACTACTAGGTTAATTTTTTTTAAAAAAAAATCAATTTAGTAAAAATTTGAAATTTCAATGTAGTAGTACTTAAATTTTAGGGAAAAAATAAGAATTAGGTGTTTGTGTGACCACCCTAACTAGAATATAATGATAAAATTTTTTATAATATTTTATATATAAGTAGAGGAATCATGTCCTAATGTGATGCATATTTTTTTGTAATTTTTTTCCAAGTGAATAATTAATTATGATTTTTTTATTGCAACATTTAAAAAATATAAAAAATCATATATCTAACCACCTTAACTTGGTCAAAACTTCATGAAATTCAATTCTTTTTCTTTTAATCTTATAGTATGCAAAGCATAGAATGTGACACATGTTTTGGATTAAAAAAATGTGAAACCATTTGTGAGCTATAGATTTTTTTCAATCAGGTTATCAATTAGGACTTTAGTCATAGTTCAAATAGAAAATGAGTAATAATTATTTATTAAATTCAAAGTAAAGCATAATTTACATTGGTTTAAAGTTGTGAATCTCCCATAAAAGCCCTTTTTGTTTTTGTTTCATCGATTTTGGGTTAAAAAAAAGTTGTCAGCCATATACCCTACAAATACCCATCATATTGCCACTTTTTGGCCCATCATGATCTTGCACATACCCAATCATAATAGGCCATTATATAATGTAATAAGTCTATTGGGTTGGTTTGGCATCCATCTTTTGTAAATGTTGTAAATACTTGCAAAATGTTGTCATGAAAAGTTTCAAAAAATGTAAGATTTAGGAAGACCAATGGTCATGGAACTCAAAAGATAGTTTGAGTTGGTTTTGGTAGTTTATTTTTTTACGGACAAGTTTAAATAGGCTAGAAAAACTCGATGTAAAAGCTCCGTTGAAGATTTTCTTGAAGGAAATAATAAGAAACTCTTAATTTTTTGTGTTTTCCATTTAAGTTTGCTACTCTAGGTTATTGTACTTTCATGTACAGAAGAATTTTCATAAAAAAGTTGTTGAACTCAATTAATGCATGAAGTAACATAATTTTAGTTTTTGTTTGATGGAATTTCATACATTTTTAAGAGTTTTATTACTATTTTTCTATATGTAGGTGTGTAACTCTATTTCGAGGGTTTGAGGGCACTAAAAATGCATTAATCATCCATTCCACCATTAGAATTTCTTCTAACTTGGTGGAATGGTTACATTAGTATATGTTTATATCTTCATGGGGTTTATTTGAGTAGGGAATGCCACTTGGAGGAATTTGTATGCTTCCCTAGGTAGGATTTCTTGACTTTTTTCTAAAATTTGATGACTAAGAATAGGAGTTTTATGAAATAGTATTGATGAAGGATAGGAGATGGTTTGGTGAGCATGTGTAGACATATTTTTAAAATTTTGAGTTGTTTGTTAGTAGAGTAGATGCATAGAGTTCATTGTTCAATTCAACCCTAATTGTACAAGCTTGAAACTAGACAAAAGAGGGGTTTTCTGTTCCAAACAATTAAGGTATTTGGAGAACATTGAAATATGAATTTTGGTCTAAGAATGTGTTTGGTGTGCACTTGCTTTGCAAAATAGGCCTGATTGTCTTATGAGGTACTGTAGTAGCAACTTTTTGGATGGTTTGTTTTGAAAAAAACATATCTACAAGTGAGATATGTTGAAATATGTCCAAATGGGTGTCTATATTGAAAATCCTTTGGTGGGTTTGAAGGGTGTTTTGAAAGATATGCACAAATTTCTCTATTTGATATACTATAAGGAGAATAGGATGGAGTTATGAAGAGTTGTTAATTTAGAGTTGTAAGGGTTGAAATATTATTTGAGTTTGATTAAATTGTGATTGTTGGAAGATATTCCTCCCTATTTTGTATCAAACCCCCCATGAGTCTCCAAATTTTTGAAGCATTTTTTCTTGATCATTTTGACTTTTCACTTGTATAATGTTTTCAGTTTTGAATGTGCCCACACTTAGGTAGAGTTATTGGAAAGGTATGAACTGCACCATGTGGTGGCTGCGTAACTTTCATTTTTTACCTTCCTTTTGAGATAGATTCAAGACACATGTTGGCTCATTGGAAATTTTCTACGGAGTTTTATTCATGAGCTCAAAAGTTCATACCCATTTCACATGTCATCTCTTCACTATGGGAAGATTGTACTTCTTATGAAGCAATATATTTTGGGAGTTTATCAAAGCTTGCTAGCCTTTTTATTTTTCTTGGTTTTTGGGATGAAAGCTTTGAGTTGGTATCTTTGAGTGTTGTGATTGGTCAACTGGGCCTTTTTCAAAACTATTTTTTGAGGATTTGATCTTTACAAACCTCTATATTTGCTAAATATCTTAAAAGAATTAATGCAAAATCTAAGAATTGATGAGTAGAGATTGTTGTGACCTAACTAAGGATCTACAATTAAATCATATACTATCAAAATCCAACACCTGGTAGTGATTAATTTTTTGGTGTGGCAGCGATTTCCTCTTTCTATAACTATAAAAGTGGGTGAAAATAGATGAAATGGTTGGATTCCAAGATTTAGTTTCCTTTGTTGAGGAAAATTTTCTTTAGTTTTCTTAGGATATAGAACTATTTTCAAGAGTAAAGTTGTAAAACTACTTTTCTTTAGCATGTTATATCTTTTAAGGATTAAACTATTGTTGGATTCGCACATGACCTCTATTTTAATGCTAATTTGATATTTAAAACATGAACTATTGAGAAGAAATTGTTGAGACTGTGCATGTGTGGCCTTGATCAAGCTTTCTTTCTTCATTTTTTTGTTCTAAATGAAACATTGAGTCTTGTAAGTTGAATTTGAATAGTTTAACTAGTTGATTTCGATGTTGTATGCTTGTATAGTAAATAATAAATTGTGAAAACTTCATTATGTAATTAGAATTCTCTATTTTTATGAAAGTGAACTATTGATTTTTGGCTGCTATGGACAACTATTGCTCTTCTAGGGTTTTTCACCTAAAAGGAGAGAGATAGGAGGAAAAAGGCTAATGGTTCATTAAAATAAAGTTATGTGTGATGTTTTCTAACCTAAATGAAGTTAAATAAATGCAATTGATTGATCTAAATGAATGAAAACAAATGAAAAAGTGAGATTAAAGGTATATTTGAAAACACACTATGATATGCAAACAATGAAGTAAATGAAGAAATTATGTAGAATAGAAAGGAACAGGATGAATCTAAGTGCACTTGGAAAAATATGATGACTTTGGAATGTTGTGGATGCTAGCTGAGATCACTAATTTTTCACAATGGGACTCATTCACCCAAGGTGGCAAATTAGTCCTCTGAGTGAAAAGCTGTTGGAAGCAAGTTTTTTTTGTCAAGATCTAGAATCTAAAAAAAATCAAATTTTCAATCCTTAGATGAGACTCATTTTCCATAGGTGGTGAATCAATCATCTCCAAAATTTCTTAAAAATTAGTAGACAAATCTACAACACCAAATCTAGGAATCACTGCTTCTCGGGTTGTCGAAGTCAATTCAGCATGAAACAAACATAAAACCTTCTTCAAGGTTGAAATAGACTTAAGTTGACTTGAAACATAGTTGAATTGTAAACAAATCTTCAACACCAAAATGCTTATCAAATATGCATACCTAGGTCTACAAAAAAACATGCAATATGGAAAAATGTTTTAAGGTTAGTGAATATGGGCTTTTCTTGCTCAAACCCCACTTTTGGTAATCAAACCTTTCATAAAATAATGAAAAGAAAAATAATGAAAAAATAACAACATGCAATTGCTATTAAATTATGTAACCATTGATGATGCAAGTCTAAAATAATGTTAATGGATGCTTCAAAGTTCTTGGATAGTGCTTGAAAATATGTTGTAAAATGCTTGAATGCTTGAGTGAATAGGTGGATAAATTAACTTGATGAATGGGGATTGAAATGAGGTGAAAATAACTTATTTATAGACAATTGTGCCTTAGTTACATGTTCACACCCCATCATAGGCCAATATAAAGTTTTTTTGAATAAAATCCCAAAAGGAAATTTAAAATATTTTGAATTTGGTGCTAACAGGGACTCATTCACCACCCATGGTGAATGGGTCCCACCTAGGACCTAAAAATGTGTTTTAGGAAATATGTTGTATTTAATGTCATTTTTTAGGATAATGCTCAAAAATACACTTAATCAAGCATATGAGAGCATAAAGGGGTCAAATAAAGCATGAAAAAGGGATAAATAGTGAAAATATGCCTAGAAAAGTGTGAAAGCTTGTTACAGGACTTTACAATACTTCAAAATAGGACTTGTTGATGAATAAAAAGGTGATTTTTAGGTGAATTGTAATAAATAGAGTCTAGAAGAATGTAGAAATGTCTTACAACACTTCACATCACCTTCACAAGATGTCATTATTTGAATTGTAGTACCTAAATATGCTTGTTTAAGCCATGTTACAACATAAAATCAAAGAAAAATAAACAAACACCATGAAAAAAGACCTAAAAGGCCATGAAAATGGCAAGAGGCCATTTTTATATGGCATAGAAAGGATTTTGTTTTATTATATTAGGTTGTATTAAGAGGAAGAGTTCATGAAATTTTTGAATGTTTTTTTTGTTATGCTTAGAAATATTTATGTTTGATTGGACCTTAATGAACACTGCCTATAGAAAGATTTGAAAGTCTACACTATGCTTGTTGTCATCCTTTATTGTTCATTCTCTTTCCAACAATGAAGGTTTGTGGTATTATGTATCTAATTATATAAATCATAAGAATGATTGGGTTTGAAATGCTATAAAATAATTGGCACATTGCCACTTTTATATTTCATATTTATATTTCTGTCTACCCTTTTCTCCAAACCCCAAAGAAGAGTCAACTTTCTATAAAAATCTTAGAGGTATTTAGTGAAGCACAAATTGGTCCCCCACTCACTGAATTTACCATAATACTATCAAAGAGCACAAGATTTGATGATCAACACCTCCTAAAAATGATAATATGATAGAACCATCTTAGTTCCTCCTCCTCCACATTCAACTAGAGAAGTTGATGAATCTAGTAAGCACAAAATACCTTAGAAACTAAAGAAAGTACAATTTCCTTACCCACCAACTTATATTGAAAAGAATTTACATATATTTCTACATTTAGGACTTATTACATTACCACCCATGCTAGAAATTTAATTTCTAAATCCTAAAAGTAAAAAAAATATCATTTCAGATATCATAGAATTTTCAAACACAGTACTAATAAGTGTCATTTCTTAAAGAAAATCTTTAAAAATTTAGATATGATAGAAATAGTCCCTAAAAGTGGGATCTTTTAGCTCATTTCCATGTAATATTTGTAGGATATTTGAAGATGTAAGGACCCTATTCCAATCACTTAGTGTGGCTCACTCTTTTCTTGCACTTAGTGGGGTCAAGGGTCAGGTAGCCTTGTCCTAGTAGGGCATTTTTTGTTGTCCATTTGTCTAGTTTTTCAACTTCCATATATGATGAACATGATTGAGTTGTGGATGACCTAATAATAGGTTGAATCACATTTTCCTTACTATTCTTTTCAATTATTTATTTTTCTTTCATGTGATTGCATGTGCATAATGTGATCCCCCATGTTGTTTTATTTGATGTTCTCTCTTTTTGTGACATTCCACTATTTGTACCTACATGCTTCTTTATGTAATAAATATTTTATCATTTCCTTTCATTTTTCTTGTGTATTCCTTTTGGGGATGACACAAGGAATTGAGAAATTCATGTCTCTTCCATGTTGACCCAAAATATTTTTCTTTATCTTTTCTTTGTCTTGTGTTTTCCTTTTTTGGATGACATAAGGCATAAAGAAATTCATACCTCTTCCATATTTACCCAAAGGAGTTTTCTTTTTTTTCACTCTCTTTGTGTCATTCTTCAAGTTCTATGAGTATTTTGGGAATGATGATAGTTTTTAGCTCTCTAAAAACATTGTCACAAGAATGTATTGACCCCAAATCCATAAATCCCCCATGTTTTTTGAATTTCATTTTGGGGGGAACACCTTTTTTAAAATTTTTCATAACATAGCTTTGTTTGGAAACATATGACTTCACATAGGTTTTTCCAAGTTAGCTCTTATTTCTTCTTTATTGTTAGCATTTATCATTTTCTACTTTAAAGTAATTGCTCACAACATGGTGTTTAGCATTTTCTTTAAAATGGGGGCATACATTGGCATTATTCTTTTTCATTTGATGTTTCATTGTGTGGTCATCTTACTTAATGTGATGTTTCTTTCACTTTTTGGATGACATTTGTTGTGATATCCTTCAAGAGATTGATCTCTCTTAGCATATTACATTTCTCTTAGTGGCTTGATGTGATACACTACATCCCCTAAGTTGTGAATGTTCTATTCTTTGATTGATCCTTTGTTGGATTTATTAGGAATGATTTTCCCTAAGTTAAAGACCTTACATGAAATAAGAAGAATCATTTGAACATTCTTTACTTTATTTTTCATTTCAAAAATTTTGGTTATATGGCTACCTTGCATAATACACTTTGCATGCCTATGGAGCCATCTTATTTGTTCATGAGTTTCAAGCATATGAAGATTTGCTTTCCTAATGAAGCTTGAAGTTCATTATTGCATGACACCTTATCAAAGTTATCAGGAGGTATAACTTTGGTATGGTTGGACAAGAAGCCAATCAGAGACAAGAATTTCCAATAGTCACTCATGTGTGTGTGTGTGAGCACATACCGGTCATGTGTGTATGTGTCTCATCCCATTGAATTACTCACCCAATAGATACCATAGAGTTCCATTGCTTCATCTAGACTGAGTGTTTATTTTTTGAAAAAGAACCTAGATCTAATCCACATCGCAATTGACAAATGGTCCAAGCTTGATCCACCCCCCCTTTTGTTTTTATTTTCTATTTATCTTTGGAAATGTATGCTTATGCATTTTTATTTCAATTTATATCATTTTCATGTGTGTTATCTTGTGCCTATGTTAGTTTTCTATAGGATCTCAATCCTCAAGGCTTACACAACCCTCTTGGTCAATTTTGTCCTATCCCACTAGCATTGGTACAACTTAACCCTTCCTGATGTGATCTCCTCTACTTTAGTGTGTGTTTCAAGAAAGTTACTCCTCTCACTAAAGTGGTGGCTAAATTTCATGTCAAAAAATGTCATCCCTAAATTTTTTACATATTTTTTAGCACTCCTTATAAAATTGAGCTTAACGATGCCTTGAATTAGTGTTGTAATGTGTTTAACACATTCACATTAGGTCTTGGGACATGGATAAATAAATAAACCTAATTATACCTTATTTATGGTGTTTTAAATTGTTGTTCCATACTTTCACACTTTTCTAGGGTTTTATTAAATAATTGGGATCCTTTATGATTTAATTGGCCGTATTTTGCATCCACAAGCCTCATTAAATACATTTTTCCAAAGATAATCCTGACATAAACTATGATCCAATAAAAATTTAGGTGTTTTTAGGTTGTGTGGCCACAATTTAGTAATATGGGACTCATATTCTACCTTGGGCATATGAGTCCCACCTAGGTTTTTTGGCTAAACATTTTTGAAAATGTGTCTCATAATTAACACCTAATGGGACTCATACACCAATCATGACATATTAATCTCATGTGGACCAAAAGAAAATTAAATTCAAATTCTTCATAGGATTTCATTCTTCTAGATCTGAGGTTGGCTTTTAGTATTGTAATTTTGAGAAATTTGGCATAAACAAGTATAAATACAAGTTTCTTTCACTCATTTTACACCTAGAAAGTTGAATGAGTATCCTTATAGTAAATTTGAGTTCATGCATTTGAGTGTTTACAAGAGAATTCAAGAGTCTTCAAGACTAGATCATCAAGTGTTCTATAGCATCATTAAAATATCAAGCATCATGTCATAGTCATCATACATCATGATTTTTTTTGAGCTAACAATTGTGATCTAGGGTTTCATGATTCAAGCTAGCATTCAAGTCAAGATCTATCATATTAAAGAAAAATTCAAGATCTACATTCATTAGAGCCACTTTATACATGTTTCTAACACTTTATTTCTAGGGTTTGGTAAGTTGTAACATTACATATTCTTCATTCATCATTCCTTTCTTCATTTCATTTCATTACAAGGTTTGATTACTAAAATGAGGTTTGACCAAGGAAAACCCCTTCCTACTAAAAAAACAACATTTTTCCCTCTCTTTAATGTGTGATTTTCATATTTAGGTTGAAGACCAATTGAAGAGCAAGTCTGGAGAAAGTTTTCAAGGGTTCAAAATTTTCAAAGTTCCCACCTTGCATTGGCTTTCATTGGAAGACATCTAGAGGTTACAAATTAGAGTTTCACATCTGAAAGTTAAGTGGAAAGGAAAGAGCAAACACTGATGAGAAAATTTAGACTTTTAATTTCTAGAAAACTATAACTAGACTAATATGACACTTCTGGCATATGGGTCCCAATTTGGTCATATTTTTTGATTTCCTTGGATTTCCAGACACTTCATTGCTAGATTTTTGTTCATTCCCAGAAACTATAGTCTAGGACTACTTCATCCAGTCTAGTGTATGAATCCCAATCAACATTAACTTTAGTTTTTTCAACATTTCAAGACTTCATTCAAGCCTCTATAGGTTTCCAAGTACACACCTTTCATCTCTTAGTTTTTTATTTTGTTTTTACATGCACTTTTAGCTCATTTAGTGAAATCTTGCATTGCATTAGGTTTAAGCATTAGGTCTTGCATTCCACTAAGTTTTACAAGCTCTAGCTTGGTGGTGAACCCTTCTTTAGTTTATGATCATACCTTAGGAAAACCCTATTGCAAGATCCATTTATCCTTTGCATACTTTAGATTGAGATCTTTAGGGTTTTCCTTGAATGAGAGTGCAGAACTTTATTATTTTATCTCCCAAGCATAGAAGCAGCAAAATTCAACCTTTTAGGTGGGCATAAAGTTTTTCTTCAGAATGTTCTTGGATAAAAAATTGATACATATTCCACATTATGTTGGACAATCAAGGCTTGATCCTTTCCCTTTCTTGGACAAATAATCCCATTCCACATTGTGTTGGGACAATCAAAGCTCAATCCTTTATTTTATTGGTCTTTGATACTATATGATTGTGAATATTTTTCATTTATGCATACATATGTGTCTTGAATGTCTACTTTGGTGTGAGTTTTACATAGGGTCATACTCTTGGGTATGTGCAGGATCATCATGAAAAAAATAGGCCTTAAGTGACTATGAAATTTAGAAAATCAGAGTTAGCCAACTTGATGTAAAATTTGAATAAGTTATCTATATTATTTCAAAAATATGTAATAATAGAATTTGTAGAAAATTGAATGTAGTTTCTAAGCTACTAGGTTTATTTTCTTAAAAAATACACATTTTGTGAAAATTTGAAATTTCAATGTAGTAGCACTTAAATTTTAGGGAAAAAATAAGTAGGTCTCACCTAACCACCCTAATGAAAATAAAATGATAATATTTTTTATAATATTTTAGATATAAGTAGAGGACTCATGTCCTGATTTCATACAATTTTTTTTGTTAATATTTTCCAAGTAAATAATTACTTATGATTTTTTATTACAACTTTTAAAAAATATAAAAAACACTCGTATGTTTGACCACCTTTACATGGTCAAAACTTCATGAAATTCAACCTCTTTTTTAATCCTATAGTATGAAAAGCATAGAATGTGATGCATGTTTCAAATTCAAAAAATGTGATACCATTTGAAAGCTACAGATGTTTTCAATCAGCCTATCAATCAAGACTTTAGTCATAATTCAAATAGAAAATGAATAATAATTAATTATTAAATTCAATGTAAATCATAATTTATATTGGTGGAAAGCTGAGAGTCTCCTTTAAAAACCCTTTTTATTTCATCAATTTTGCATAAAGAGAAAGTCATCAGTCATATACCCTACACATATCCTTCATATCATCATTTTTTGGCCCATCATGACCCTACACATACCCTCTCACTAAAGTGGGGGAAAAATGTAGTGTAGAAAAAAGTAACCCTTTTTCATAGTTAATTTGAGAATGAATAGTTAATAATAGACTTAATTATTCCTTATTTAGGGTATTATAAAGTGTATCTTTACACTTTCACACTAATTTGGGTTTTATTAATTAATTGAGGTTAATTTGAGTTTAATTGGCCCTTTAAATTCAAATGCAGGCCAAATTTATTACATTTTCCAAGGGATAAAATGTGAAAATATTAAATAATATTACACAACACTTAATTTTACAAGGAATGTCTCATAGGATATTGACCTAGGACCCATTTTCAAAACTGGTGAATGGGGTCTCACTAGGTCCTAGGACCCCCTTTGGACATGACATTTCAAATCCCCTGAAATATTTCCTAGTTGATGAGGGTGCAACCTAAGACACAAAAAATTAACATGTGCAAAATAGAGAATGTTATTTTATTATTCTAAAATAATCTTCCTACATGTAGAGGATCTGATATCTTCAAGTTCTAGAAATATGCAAACTACAAAATTACAAAAAAACCCTTTTTGTAGTATGTGAACTTTTCCCCAAAAAGCTACACAAAAATTAGAAACCAACCCATAATTAGAGCTCCCATTTTTGTTTGGAGACAAAACAACATTCAAATTTTATTTTTTGGTAGTCTAGCACTAAAAATTACAACTTGAAATTTAGATTTCAAATGTACATTCAAAAATTAGTATCTTCTAGAAAGTGCACTAACTTCTGGGAGCCATAACTTTTGATCTGAGACTCCATTTTTTGAATTGTTTGAACTATTCATAAGGTCTTAGAGTCAATAACATGTTAAGAATCTACTACACCAATTTTGGCAAGTTTTTGGGCAGTTTCAAGACCATTTAGTGCATCAAATCTAACCTAGAAGGTTTTTAGGTGCAATTCTGGGAGACTAAAATTGCAATACCTTTCAACCCATGAATATGAAAGAAAAACCATAAGTTGGGAATTAAATTATGATGAAAATGGTATCCAAAAATGAAAAAATGTTAAAGAAACTACCAACGTGAAATGAATCTCTTTTTTTTGGGTGATTTAGGATTTCCCTTACACCATTGGATGTTCTTGCATAAAACACCTAGGGTAGTTTGAGAAGTGACCCCATCACATCTCAAATGGTTGAGGAAAACCCAAATAGTCAACTTCTACCTTAGATAGCTAGGATGAATCTTCCATAAGCCTTCCTCTCCATTTCACCAGATATTCTTCATACTACCTATTTCTAGTACTCCTTCCCACAAGGCTATACAAGATTGCTTCAATCTCCTCCTCTAAAGTATGTGTTGGAATTCCATATTGTCCTATTGCTAGTGTGTCCTCTTTGCCAGCTTCATGATAATTTTTTAAATCTGAGATGTTGAACATAGGGCAAGTGTTGACTCCATCTAACAAATCTACTTCATATACATTCCTTGAATCATGCTTCTTCAAACTATTGTAGGGACTAAATTTCTTCATCTTTAGTTTGTTAAAGGTTCCCACTATAAACCTTTCTTTCCTCAAGTGGACCATTACTTCATCACCAATTTGAAACTCCTTATTTCTCATTTTTTGATCTTCATTGGCCTTACACTACTTATTCATCTTATTAATATGTTCTCTACAAAATATTTTACTTCAATAGTTATCTTCTTCTCTTGGTCCATCTTCTAGTGCTTCTATTGACAAAATTAATGTAAGAAAATTATATGTAGGGTAAGATCAATTCCCATCCCTTGGGTTTATCTCCTACCAAGCATCTTAGTATGTTACCTATACTCTTGTTGACAAACTCCATCTATCCATATGTTTGTGGATGGTGTGCAGAACTGAACTTCAACTCCATTCTCAAATTCTTCAACAAGGTCCTCAAAAAATATTTGACAAATTTTGTGTCATGATTTGAGAAAATACTCTTCAACAGACCATGTAGTTGCACCACCTTTTTGAAGAGCAATTCAAGAATGTGAACTGCATCATGGGTCTTTTGAAACATAATGAAATGTGTCATTTTTGAAAACCTGTCAACCACCACAAATTTTGAATAATTCCCTCTTTGTGTTCTTGAAAAACCAAGAACAAAATCCATACTTGTATCCTCATATGGCCTCTCTAGTACATTTAAGGGTTGATATAACATTGTATTTTGGCTAACTCCTTTAGCCATCTAACATACCCTACAACTGTATACATACTTTTTTACATCTTGTTACAACTGAGGCAAATTATAATGCTCACTGATAAAGGAAATGGTCTCATATTGACCAAAATGTCTTTCCATTCCTCCACTACACTTCTCCTTAATCAGGTTCTTGATTATGGAACTCCTTGGAATACACAACTGGCTTCCCTTAAACAAGATGTTCTCCTAAATTATAAAATTTAGCCACCTTGTCATGTCCATTGTAACAGGCTCTTTGGGAGCTTTCCAAGCCTCTGCAAAATCAAGATCTTCTAGATACAATGTTTTGAGTTCATTGAACCCAACCACTTCAATCTACATCCCTATCACCAATTTATACCTCCTACTTAAGGAATTTGCAACCCTATTTGACCTCCCACTCCTATGCTTTAGAAAAAAGGTATAGCTCTATAAAAATTCTACCCATTTCATATGCCTTTGATTTATTTTTTGCTAACTATTCAGATATTGTAATGCTTGATGAATAGTATAAAAAATGAATTCCTTCGACAACAAATAATGCCTCCATTTCTTTAGAGCTTGAAATATTGCATAGAATTCCCAATCATACACAAAATAATTTTTCTTGGCATCATTTAACTTTTCACTAAAATAGGCAATGGGCTTACCTTCTTGGCTCAACACTACTCCAATTGCATAACCATTTGCAACACAATCCACCTAAAGCACCTTGTTGAAATCTAGGAGGGCTAGAACAGGTTGCTCTATCACCTTCTATTTCAATATTTTAAAAAAATTCACAGCTCCAATGCTTCACTTGAACTCTTTTCTATCCCCTTTCATTGTTTCAGTTAGGGGTGCACAAATACTACTAAATTTTCTAATGAAATTTCTATAAAAACTAGCCAAAGCATGGAAATATCTCACCTTAGTAGTAGTTCTTGGGGTAGGCCATTCCAAAATAGCCTTCACCTTCTTTGGATCCATCTTGAGACCTTCTACCGAGACAACAAACCCCAAGTACACTAGCTCCTTCACAAAACTACACTTCTTCAGATTGATCAATAATTTCTCCTCTCTTAACTTCTCAAAGGATATCTGAATATGCATCAAATTCTCATCAAAATTCCTACTGAAAATCAAAATATCATCTAAATACACAATAACAAAACTTTCCAAATACTCTTTTAGTACCTCATTCATGAGCTACATGAATGTACTCGGTGCATTATTTAGCCCAAAAGGCATGACTAACAACCTATACATGACCTCTTTGGTCTTGAAGGTTGTCTTCCATTCATCTCCCTCTTGAATCTGGATCTCGTAATAACCACTCTTTAGATCAATCTTTGTGAAGTACTAAGCTTCACTCAAACAGTCCATTAGGTCATCCATCCTTGGAAGGGGAAATCTATACTTAATTGTTATCTTGTTTATGGCCTAGGAGTTTGTACATATCCTCCACTCCCCATCCTTCTTTGGTGCTAGTATTGAAGGTACTACACATTGGCTTAGGATCTCTAAAATCAAACCCTTTCTCAAAAACTCCTAAACTTGTCTATTAAGCTCCTCATTTTCTACTAGAGTCATTCTATGAGTTTCCTTATTTGGAAAATTGACTCAAGTGATCAATTCAATCTGATCACTAATCTTCCTCACTGGTGGTAAACCCTTATGTATGTTATCAAAAAAATATCTTGAAACTAACCAAACAACATAGAAACTTCTATTGGAACCTTCTCACTATCCTCCTTACCCACTCTAGGAATCAATGGATAGCACAAATGCTCATGCTTTATACCTTCTAATTTTTTTTCCATCACCATAACAAATTCTAGCACTACTGCATACGTTTTCTTCGGCCCCCTTTAGGGATTTCAAATTTTGATGAACCCCATCTTTCATCAGGGAATAAGTGTTTGCATAACCATCATGTATAGCTCACCTATCAAACTAACATGGCATCCCCAACAACATGTGACATGCATCCATAGGGATGATATCACATAGTACCTCATCACGGTAGCTCCCAATCTTGAACTTCACTAGGCAATACTCATTGACAAGAACTTTATGGTCCTTCTACAACCAAGCAATATGATATAGATGTGGATGCCTTTCCATCTTCAACTTCAACTTTGTAACCATCTTCTTTGACACTAGATTATTGGTGCCCCGACTATCAATGATGACATCACAACATTTGTTTTCACATTTGCACCTTTAGCAAAACATATTATTCCTTTGTTCGGGTTCCTTCTCTTCAGTCACCAGTTCTCTTATAATCACTAGGGCTTCTCCCCTTTCAACATCATCTGAATGTTTATATTGAGCCTTCTCATCTACATGTGCAACCCTTCCATGACCTTTCAGCTTTTTGTCTTCCCTTCCTTGATATTGCAGACATTCATAGGCTTGATGTACTTCACTATACTAGAAACATGTTCCTCTGAAACAACTTCTTCTAGATCCTTGTCCAGATCTCCCTCTTCCTCTACCTCTTTGATCACCACTATTGTAATCACAAGGGTGGTAGAAGTTATCATTCTTTTGGTTTTGACTGATACCCACATCTTCATTTTTATTCTCATCATCATTTCAGCTTCTAGAAGATATTCCACTACCCTTTCTACTCCGACCTCCTTGTCCTTTTTGCTTGCTAACAAATTTTTTGTTTAGCTTCTCTTCAATTTTTATAGAAAACTGGTCATTCTAACTAGGCTTAGCTAGTACTTTTGAATTCTTGGTCGTAACCCATTAAGATAATGATCTACCTTCTCCTTGCTAGCTTCTGTATCACCCACTCTGATGATCATCTTGTGAAAATATTCATTGTATTCTTTCACATATTTTCTTCCTTACTTTGACCCCTACAACTTCTTTAGTAGATCTAGCTCGTAGTCCACTAGAATGAACTACTTTTTCAATTTCTCCACCATACAATCCAATTTGCTGTCCTTTCCTTTTCCTCTTTAGTAACTCTCTAACTAAAACTCTTTCCACCAATTACTGGCATGGCCTTTCAACCTCATTTTTGAAAACTTGACCCAATCTGGGTCCTCTATCTCCTCATACTTGAAATATTCTTCCAACTCATTGATCCAACTGATCAACTCTTCTAGGTTTAGACTTCCAGAATAACTGGGGACTTCTACTTTGGGTCATTTTCCAATCTTCAAAATGAACCTTATTAGCCACCAATGGATCTCTTCCACCAAAATGTTTACCACCTCAACCACCTCTAGCACCACCACACCTACCAAGCATCACTCTTAGAGACATGTTTCTTGACCTTGACCCACAACCATGATCTTGGTGCAAACAGACTCACAATCGACAATTTGTCCACATGCTTAAGAAAACCTCACTTTGATACGACCTAACGAGGGTGCAACCTAAGACATAAAAAATTAACACACCAAACAAAGAATTTTATTTCATTATTCTAAAAGTGATCTTACATGTAGAGGATTTGATATCCTCAAGTTTTGGAAGTATTAAAACTATAGAATTATAGAAAATCCCCTTTTCACAATGTGTGAACTTGTCCCAAAAAGATACACAAAAATCATAAACCCGCACATAAATAGAGCTCCTTTTTTTGTTTGGAGTTAAAACAACATTCAAATTTGAGTTTTTGGTAGTCTAGCACTAAAATTTACAACTTGAAATTCAAATTTCAAAAGTACATTTGATAATTATTATGTTCTAGAAAGTGCACCAACTTCTAGGAGCCATAACTTTTGATCCAAGACTTCATTTTTCAAACCATTTGAACTGTTGGAAAGGTCTTAGAGTCAGGAATGTCATCAAAATACACTACACCAATTTTGGAAAATTTCAAGGCCATTTAAGAACCATTTAGTACCTCAAATCTGACCTAGAAGGTTTCTAGGTGCAATTCTAGGAGACTAAAACTACAATATCTTTCAACCCAGGAATAGAAAAGTAAAACCATAAGTTGGAATTACATTATGAAGAAAAGGGTATCCAAAAATACAAAAAAATAAGAAACCACCAACATGAAATGAAACTTTTTTTTTTGGGTGATGTAGGATTGCCCTTACACCACGGGATGCTCCTACATCAGACACCTAGGGTAGTTTGAAAAGTGATCCCATCATGTCTCAAATGGTTGAGGAAAACCCAAATGGTCAACCTCTATGTTAGATAGCCAAGATGAATCTTCCATAGGCATTCCTCTCTATTTCACCAGATATTCTTCATACTATCTATTTCTGGTACTCCTTGCCACACAGTTATTCAGGATTGCTTCAATCTCCTCCTCTAAAGTAGGTGCTAGAATGCCTGGTGCATCCTCTATGCCACCTTCATGATACTCTATCAAATATAAAATGTTGAACATAGAAAAAATGTTGACTCCATCTGGAAACTCTACTTCATATGCATTCCATGAATCATGCTTCTTCAAAATCTTGCAGGAACCAAATTTCTTCATCTTCAATTTGTTATAGGTTCCCACTGGAAACCTTGCTTTCCTCAAGTGGACCATTACTTCATCACCAATCTGAAACTCCTTATTACTCCTTTTCTAATCTTCCTTGTCCTTATATTACATATTCATCTTGTTAATATGTTCTCTTACCTTCCCATGTGCATCCTTGATGTGCTCTACAAAGTCTTTGAGTTCGACACTTATATTCTTTTGTTGGTCAATCTTCCTCAATTTTGGAGTTGTTCTGAGGATCCCTCCACGCACAATCTCGAATAGTGATCTACCAATGCTTCTATTGACAAAATTTTTGTAAGCAAAAGTCCCATCCCTTAGGTTTATCTCCTACCAAGCATCTTAGTAGGTTACCAAGACTCCTATTCAAAACCTTCATCTACCCATCTATTTGTGGATGGTCTACAAAATTGAACTTCAACTCCATTCTCAACTTCTTCCACAAGGTCCTCCAAAAGTATCCCACAAAATTGGTGTCAAGATCTGAGACAATACTCTTTGGTAGACCATGTAGCTACACCACCTCTTTGAAGAACAAGTAAAAAATGTGGACTAAATCATGCATCTTCTGACACAAAATGAAATGTGTCATTTTTAAAAACCTATTAACCACCACAAAGACTGAATCATTCCCTCTTTGTGTCCTTGAAAAACCAAGAACAAAATCCATACTTATATCCTCTGTCGGCCTCTCTAGTTCAAGTAAGGGCTCATATAACCATGTATTCTAGCTCACTCCTTTAGTCATCTGGCATACCCTACAACTCTTTGCATACTTTTTTACATCTTGTGACAACTGAGGCCAATAATAATGCTAACTGATAATGGAAATGGTCTTATCCCGACCAAAATATCCCACCATTCCTCCACTATGATTCTCCTTAATTAGTTTTTCCCTCATGGAACTCCTCTGAATACATAATTGGATTCTCTTAAATAACATGCCATCTTGGATTATGAAATCCAACCACCTTTTCCTATCCACTATAATAGGCTCTTTGAAAACTTTCCTATCTCTATCTTCAATGTTTTCCTCCTACATAAGGCATCTAGAACCCTATTCGACCTCCCACTCCTATGCTTTATAAAAAAGGTATATCTTTGTAAAAATTCTACCCATTTCATATTCCTTTGATTTAATTTTCCCTTACTATTTAGATACTATAATGCTTGATGATCAATATACAAAACTAATTCCTTTGACAAAAAATAATGCCTCCATTTCTTTAGTCCCTAGGCTATTGCATAAAATTCTCAATCATTTATAGAATACTTTCTCTTAGCATCATTTAACTTTTCACTAAAATAGGAAATGGGCTTACCTTCTTGGCTCAACACTACTCCAATGGCACAACAATTGGCATCACAATCCACTCAAAACACCTTATTGAAATCTAGGAGGGCTAGAATAGGTTTCCCTATCACCTTCTATTTCAACAATTCAAAACTTTTCTCTACTCCAATGCTCCACTTAAGCTCTTTTCTATCCCCTCTCATTGTTTTAGTTAGGGGTGCACAAATACTATTGAAGTTTCTAATGAATTTTATGTAAAAAATAGCCAAACCATGGAAAGATCTCACCATAGTAGCATTTCTTGGGGTAGGCCATTCCAGAATAGCCTTCACCTTCTCTAGATCCATCTTGAGACCTTTTGTTGAGACAACAAACCCCAAGTACACTAACTCCTTCCTCACGAAACTACACTTCTTCATATTAATCAATAATTTCTCCTCTCTTGACTTCTCAAAGGCTCTTCAAATATGCATCAAATGCTCATGTAAATTCCTATTCAAAATAAAAATATCATCTAAATACACAATAAAAAAATTTCTTAGAAACTCTTTCAGTACCTCATTCATGAGTTCCATGAATGTGCTTGGTGCATTGGTTAGCCTAAAAGTCTTGACTAACCACTCATATAGGACCTCTTTGGTATTGAAGGTAGTATTCGATTCATCCCCCTCTCAAATCTAGATCTAGTGATAACCACTCTTCAAATCCATCTTTCTAAGCTCCACTCAAATAGTCCATTAGGTCATCCATCTTTGGAAGGGAAAATCTATACTTAATTGTTATCTTGTTATCTCGTTTTCTTGGGGTAGGCCATTCCAAAATAGCCTTCACCTTCTCTAGATCCATCTTGAGACCTTTTGTTGAGACAACAAACCCTAAGTACACTAACTCCTTCACAAAACTACACTTCTTCAAATTAATCAATAATTTCTCCTCTCTTAACTTCTCAAAGGCTCTTTGAATATCCATCAAATGCTCAGGTAAATTCCTACTAAAAATAAAAATATCATCTAAATACATAATAACAAAACTTACTAGAAACTCTTTCAGTACCTCATTCATGAGCTGTATGAATGTGATTAGTGCATTGGTTAGCCTAAAAGGCATGATTAAACACTCATATAGGACCTCTTTGTTATTGAAGGTAGTATTCAATTCATCCCCCTCTCAAATCCAGATCTAGTGATAACCACTCTTCAGATCCATCTTTCTGAGCTCCACTCAAATAGTCCATCAGGTCATCCATCCTTGGAAGGAGAAATATGTACTTAATTGTTATCTTGTTTATGGACCGGGAGTCTATACACATCCTCCACTCCCTATCCTTCTTTGGTGCTAGTACTAGAGGTACTGTGCATGGGCTTAGACTCTCTTGAATCAAACCATTTCTAAATAACACTTGAACTTTTCTATCTAACTCCTCATTTTATTTTAGAGTCATTCTATGAGCTGACTTATTTGGAAAACTAGCTCGAGGGATCAAGTTAATCTAATGACTAATCTTCCTCACTGGTGGTAAAACCTCAGGTACATTATCAAAAACATTATCCTAAAATTCATCCAACAATCCAAAAAAAATTATTGGAACCTTCTCACTATCTTGCTTACCCATGCTAGGAATCAATGCATAACACACATTCTCATGCTTCATACCTTCTAAAAAATTTCTTCCATCAACATAATAGATTCTAGCACTACTGCATACCTTTTCTTCAGCCTCCTTCAGGGGTTTCAACTTTTGATGAACCCCATCCTTTGTCAAGGAATAAGTATTTGCATGGCCATCATGTATATCTCATTTATCAAACTACCATGGCCTCCCTAATAACATGTGACATGCATCCATAGGGATGATATCATAGAGTACCTCACCATGGTAGCTCTTGATCTTGAACTTCACTAGGAACTACTCATTGACTAGAACTTTGTGGTCCTTCTACAACTAGGCAATCTAATATGGATATGGATACCTTTCCCTCTTCAGTTTCAACTTTTTAACCATCTCCTCTAACACCAGATTGAACATCCTCATCTGCTTGTGCAACAATTCCATAGTCTTTCAGCCTTTTTTTGTTGTTCCTTGATGTTGCAAACATTCATAGGCTCAATGTCCTTCACCATACTAGAAACACGTTCCTCTAAAACCACCTCTTCTAGATCCTTGTCTAGATTTTCCTCATCCTCTACCTCTTTGATCACCACTATTTCCATCATGAGGGCAATAGAGGTTATCATTCTTCTAGTTTCAATTGGTACCCACATCTTCATGTTTCTTCTCATCACCATTTCAACTTCTAAAAGATCTTCCACTACCCTTTCTATTTTGAATCATCATCCTTTTTTCTTGTTGTTAAATATTTTGTTCAACTTCTCTTCAACTTTTAGAGCAAACTAGTGTACATCCTCAGTGGTGGTCATTCTAAGCAACATTAGCTCTCATAAATTCCCAATCATAATCCATTAAGAGAATGAGCTATGTTCTCCTAGTTGGCCTCTTTATGGCTCATTGCAATGATCATCTTGTGAAACTATTCAATGTATTTTTTCACAGATTTTCTTCCTTGCTTCAACCCCTACAATTTCTTCAGCAGATCTAGCTCATAGTCCACTGGTATGAACTAATTTTTTAGTTTCTCCACCATGCAATCCCATCTAGTGACCTTGCCTTTTCCTCTTTGGATTCTCCCCAACTAGACCTCTTTCCACCAAATACTGGCATGGCCCTTTAGCTTCATTTTCACAAACTTGACCCAATTTGGGTCCTCTATCTCCTCATACCTGAAATATTCTTCCAACTCATTGATCCAGTCAATCAACTCTTCTGGGTTTAGACTTACAAAATAATTGGGGACTTCTGCTCTAGGTTTTTTCCTGATCTTCAAAATTTCCCTTATCAGCCACATTTGGTCTGATTAATTGCTTCTTCTTCCTCTTCTACATCTGGAGGGCTCTAAAACCCTCAGCCACTAGTGGATCTCTTCCACTAGCATTTTTATCACCTCAACCACCTTTGGAACCACTGTGCCTACCAAGAATTACTCTTAAAGGAATCTTTGTTGACTCTGACCCACAACCATAATCTTGGTGCGAGCAACCTAATGATTGTTGATCTATCCACATGCTCAAGAAAACCTCGCTCTAATACCACTTGACAAGGGTGCAACCCAAGGCACAAAAAATTAACACACCAAATAGAGAATACTATTTTATTATTCAAAAAATGATCTTCTTACATGTAGAGGATATGATATCCTCAAGTTTCTGAAATATGTAGACTACAGAATTACTGAAAAACTCATTTTCACAGTATGCAAACTTGTGCCCAAAAAGATACACAAAAAATAGAAAACTGCCCATCAATAGAGCTCCCTTTTTTGTTTGGAGCCAAAACCACATTCAAATTTGAGTTTTTTGTAGTCTGGCACTAAAAATTACAACTTGAAATTCAAATTTAAAAAGTACATTAGAAAATTAGTACATTCTAGAAAGTGCACCAACTTCTGAGAGTCATAACTTTTGATTCGAGAATTCATTTTTTGAATTGTTTGAATTGTTGGAAAGGTCTCAGAGTCAAGAACGTGTTAAGAATGTGCAATGCTAATTTCATCAAGTTTTGGGGATGTTTTGGGACTGTTTAGTGACTCAAATCTGACCTAGAAGGTTTTTAAGTGCAATTTTAGGAGACTAAAATTGTAATATCTTTCAACCTAGGAACACAAAATTAGAACTATAAGTTGGGAATTAAATTATGATGAAAAATGTATCCAAAAATGAAAAAACATCTAAGAAATTATGAACATGAAATGAAACTCTCTTTTTTGGGTGATGCAAGATTGCCCTTACACCATTGGATGCTCTTGCATCACTAGTTAAGTATGTTAGGACCCATTCACCCTATGGCGAATGGATGCTCACTTAACCTAGGATACCAACCCTTGGGATATGTTTTTGGTGGTATTTTAATGATTTCAAATCCTAGCTCTAACGTTGGTTTCTGTTAATTAAATTTTAGGAATTAAAAGCAAGATAAGTATAAATACAAGGATATTGAACACTTAGTTTTTCCTAGAAAGCTTTCATAACCATCCTAGATATTCATAAGGAATCAAGAGTACTTTCACAAGAGCATTCAAGAGCATTCAAGAAGGTATTCAAGAGTATATTATTAAATTTTATTATAGAAATCAAGAATCCATGTCATCATGTGAAAGTCATGCTTGTTATTGAGCTAATGTGTTGATGTAGCATTGGAGATCCTATTCAAGAATATTCAAGGTGCTATTTCTAATCAAGTGTTCTAATCAATATCTACATTCATTGAGGCCACTTCATGCTAAATTATGGATTTGTGATCCAAGGTCTCAATTGAGGATTGGCAAGATATGATCTTACATTGTTCATTCATCTTTCCTTTTATGCATTGTTTCAATTTAAGGTTTGATTACCAAAATGGGGTTTGACCAAGGTAAACCCATATCCCCTAAAAAATCCACATTTTCTTCTCCTTTGATGTATGATTACAGGCTTTAGGTTGAATATCAAGTGGAGAGAAAAATTGAAAAGAAAAGTTGTCAAAGTTGTCATCATTCATGCAAGATCATGGAAAGTCTTCTATATTTTTTTTTTTTGACTTTTTAGATCTAAAAACCTAGGATCTAGGAGTGGAAAAAAAAAAACGAAACCTAGAAATTGATTTTCTAGAACCCTAGAAGGGACCCATTCACCACTAGGAAAATGAGTACTCAGTGAGGTTAGAAAAGCTACTTTTTGCAATAGGTACACATCATTTTACCATCTTAAAACCTACATTTTTACTATTATATCAGTTAGTTTTTATTTTTTATAATTAATTACACATTATAGCCCTCATAATTGATTGAAATATAGGAAAATAAGAGGTTCATCATCTTGTTAATTAATTTGGTGAACCCTATTTTTTATGGTTCAGAAAGATACAAACATTGTGTAAAAAGTAATCTATCCAACTTATGCAATATTTCATAAATGTCAGTAATTTTCCTATAGATCTACTGATTTGGAATACTAAAACAATTTTAGAATGATTTAAAATGGCTACACTAAATGGATGATTAGACCTAGATGGATCCGTAAAATAGAAATTCTTGAAAATTTCAAAACTAAAACATTGGGTTACTCGTAGATATGGGAAGTGCATAAAACCACAAAAAATTATTTGAAAAGTTAGTTTTTATACACCTTGAAGAACTCATTCACCCGTGCATGAATGGATCCACATTCAAGGTTTTAAAAAATAAAAAAGATACAATTTATAAGTTGTTCTACTTGTTCTCTATTCCAAATCTTAGACTGTAACTTCTATGATAGAATTCGCTAGAATTTGATGTCTAAATGCAAGTGAAATTGATGAAAAATGGTGAATAATATGACACTTTTGAAAATGAAAATTTTACTTAATTTTATGATTTAAGTTTTTGAAAGTATACTGTTATATAATTACTATGCAAAATCAATCTAGCTTTATTCACATTTTTTGAATTTTTAGATTTAAAATAAATGCAAAATGAAAGTTTATACCTAAAATAAAATGCAAATTTATGCCAAATTTAGAAACCATAAATGTAATGAATTAACTCAAATGCGTATGTGCATGATCATCATGGTAAAAATAGGCCCTTAAGTGGCAAAGAATTCAAAAAAATCAGAGTTAGGCAACTTGACATAAAAATTTGAATAACTTATGTATATTATTTCAAAAATATGTAAGAACAGAATTTGTAGAAAATTGAATGTAGTTTCCAAACTACTAGGTTTATTTAAAAATAAATAAAATCTATTTGGTGAAAATTTAAAATTTCAATGGAGTACTTAAATTTCAGGGAAAAATAAGAAGTAGGTTTCTGTTTGACCACCCTAACCACAATAAAATGATAATATATTTTTTTATAATATTTTAGATATAAGTATATGAATCATATCTTGATGTGATGCATATGTTTTAATAATTGTTTTCTAAGTAAATAATTAATTATTATTTTTTAATTAATTTTTTTGAAAAATATAAAAACTTGTATGTCTGACCACCTTAACTTGGTCAAAACTTCATGAAACTCGATTTTTCCTTTTTAATCCTATATTATGTGAAGCATAGAATGTGACGTATGTTTCAAAATAAAAAAAATATTATACCGCTTGAAACCTATAAATGTTTTTCAATCAACCTATCAATCAAGACTTTAGTCGTAATTCAAATAGAAAATGAATAATAATTATTTATTAAATTCAAAATAAAGTATAATTTATATTGGTGGAAAGCTTAGAACATAATTTAAAAACTCTTTTTGTTTCATCAATTTTGGGTAAAAAAAAAGTCATTAGCCACATGGGGCATCATATCACTTACATATTGCCACTTTTTGGCCCATCATGATCCTGCATATACCTAAATTGTAGATCCAGGGTTTGAATGTAGTCCAAATAAAGAAATAAAATGATCAAATATTCACCAAAATGAAACATAGAAAATAGGTTAGGGTTCAAACACATAAGGTTTTATACTAAATTTGGAATGTTTCAACAAACTTACTATTATTAGAAAGGAAAAAGAGGTTGAATGAACCTACCTATTCTTCTATTTCATTTAGTAAATGAGATTATACAATATAGAATCAAGTTTCATCCCTTAGGTGATTCATTCTATGAAGGATCTTGTAATTTCCTTTATGTTTGTGGATGAGGTAAATATGGTTGATCAATAATTTTAGGAGAAAAACTAAAATAGTAGGTCAAGACAAAAATAAAAGGTAAGAATTGGATTTTGTAAATTAAGCGTTAAACAAAGAGAATAAAAAATTTCCCTTCAGATTTGTGAAATCTAAGTTATTATAAACATGTCATCAAAAGTGTTGCAGGGTGTCTTTCTAATAGAAATAGTGATAAAAATAGTTGAATAGTGGTTTTGTGAGAAATATTAAAAATAGGAAATGCTCTCATTCGAAAAATGTAAAACCAGATTTGAGTAGATCAAAAAATAGGAAAATATTGTGCACCTATTACAAAATGTTGTTTCTAAAAAGTTGTCTGTGGACTCATTCACCTAGTAGGGAATGAGTTCTTTGTACATGAATCAAGAACTAGATTTTATGTAGTGATGAAAATTTTATGCTCTTGGAAATGAAAATTCTTCACCTAATTTGGGAATAATTAATGATAAATTGTATTTGATATTTCCTTGATATAGTTTTCTGATGAGTTTCACACATCCACATTCCATTTTTGGCCCTTTTAAAGCTAAATAATTTTTTTCCTTAATTTAGTGTTGTAGAGTGTATTTATATACACCTTCACATTAAATTTAGGAGGCTTGTAAACTAAGTGGACTTAATCTAGTGTTGTAATGTGTTGCAAACATCCACATTGGATTTAGGGCCCTTTTAAGCTAAATAAACCTACTTTTTCCTTAATTTGATGTTGTAAAGTATATTTATTTATACTTTCACATTGAATTTTTGACCCTCTTGCATTTATGACCTTAATATCATCATTAATGGGACCCTGAGACCCTATATTATTCATCCCAAGGAATAGTTCAATCAAAATGCGAACAATATCAATAACTAAACTTAATTTCCTCACACACTGATACTTTCTCTCTCCAAATAGGCCTTGTGGGACCCATATGCTACCTTGGGCATATGAGTCCCACCCATATGGCATAGATGGCGTATGAATCCTATTTAGCCTATTTTTAGGGTTTTGAGCAAGAAAATTAGGGTTTTAAGTTCAAATTTCATGAATGTCAACCTATGGGATCTAATAAACTAGATATTAGATGGATCACCTATATAAAAAAGCTCTCAAATAATTATTTCACCTAAGAAAGATAAAGGCCTACATGATATGAAGTCAAGCACTCAAGAGATAAGCATTCCAAGACTTTACAAGATCATCAAGAGAGCATTCATGATCATTTATAAGGCATTCAATAGCATATTTCTTCATCACTTGTTGCAACAATTCAAGATCCATCATCATGTCAAGGATATCAAGCATGTTATTGAGCTAGATTTGTGATGTCTCATTCAAGATCCAAGGTCAAGCATTGTTCACTTATCTCAAGATATAGATCTACATCCTTCGTAGCAAGTTCATATTAGATTTCATATTTACAGATAACCATATATAAGGCATCATTAAGGGTATCATTGTTCATGTTTCATGTATGTGTTTCATTGTTTTATCATTTCATTTAATTACCTAAACAAGGTTTGAGCAAGGAAAACCCCTATTCACTAACAATCAACAAGTTTCTCTCCTCTAAGTTACATGTGTATTTGTATATCTAGGTGTCTTGGAGCATGAAAGATATTTGGAGATTAGGTTATAAGCTTAAAGGAAGTTCTTGGAGTTGTCCCCTCATTGGAAAAGTTTGTTTCTTCACAAAAGGGCATCTACAAGTATGAAATAAGGGTTTTAGATGCAAAAACCAATTAGGAAGGACAAAGAAGACATTGAAAACTAGATTAAGACCTTGAAGTTCTAGAAAACCTTAACAAAACTCATACACTAGTTCTGGTGTATGAGTCCTAGTTTAGGTAAGTTTTTATATTTTTGAAGTTTCAGATACCCTTTTTCCAAAAAAAAACATGATCTAGGATTGATACACCCAGACTGGCATATGAGTCCTAGTGTGCCAAAATGTTAGGTTATTTAGCATTTCAGGCCTCCATCCAAGGTCTCTCTAGTTTCCAAGTGCTCCTCTATTCTTTTCCAATGTTTTGTTTTGATTTCATTGCATTTATAGTTAATTTAGTGAAGTTTTATGCATCATTGAGCTAAATAAATAGATCTTACATTTTTCCAAGCCCTATCTTGGTGGTGAACTCCTCATAATCTCTAAGCATACCCTACGATACCATATGGTTATATCTCTTCCTCCATTCTTCATTGGATTGAGATCTCTAAGGTCCTTTGGTGTATCAAGTTTGAAATAGGAACCCTACCCTTGTGCACCACTTTTCAAAAGTATGTTATCCTTTTTTAATTACCATATTTTGGTGACCTTACATTTAGAACATTTCATTTTTTATTTGGAATCCATCATCATCCTAAATCTAGCTTGCATTAAGATTGCATTAGGGTTTGCATTAGTTAATTGTCATTTTAGTGTTTCTAATTTTTCATTAGTAAAAGTACATCTTAAATCATTAAAAATAAAATAAAAACTACGTTTGTACTTAGGTTATAGGTCATACAACATAAAAATCATAAAAAGTCACTTAAATTTTGTAGAAAATTGTGAAAAAAACCTCACAAGGACTCATATGCCCATTTGGGAAATTTAGTCCCAATGCACACCTAAAACTACCTTTTAGAACACTTAAAACCTTGTTTCTACACTTCTATTTGTTGTCATTAGTTATTTTCATCAATTGGTAGAGTTTCTGTTACATGCATTTCATTAATCTAGCTTAATTAGGCTTAGTTCATGGATCACTTAATTTCAAATTTTCATTTTCACATTGTTACATAGCATAATCATTAAATTATCATGTTCAAAATGTGAAAATTGCATTATAATTTTTCATATTTTATTTATCATTGTTTCATTTCAAATTTATAAGACAACCATTACATCATGTTTTCATTGCAAAAATCTATAGTTATAATACTTCATGTTCTATTTTTAGATATTGTTGCATATTAGAAAGTTTTTTTAAGTGCATATGAATTGGAAGTCCTTTCCCCTCTCTTTTTGTTCATCATTGATCCCTATCCTATTATTCCTTGTATGAGTGAGGTTAGTCTAGTGAAAGAATTCTTGGGTAATCATAACAATCAAATTTTTTCTTCTCCTAATATCTCTCCTACTTGTGAAGAAGATATTGTAGTGTTCAAACTAATCAATGAGAATTTTGATAAGTTAAGTTGTTTCTCTCCTTCTACCTCTCATATTAGGAAAGAAATTACTAAACAAGAGGACATAATGATAATTATTCATGATGATAACATAAGACAAAAAGAGACCAACATCTTCTCCTCTTGTGATAATAATGAAGATATGTTGGTGTAAGATAAGTAAACCTTTAAGATCTATGCCAACTCTCTTTAAGTTTCTTCCCCTACCTATCCTATTTTGGAGCACACTATGGGACAAAGGAGTGAAAATTTGGATAACCTTGACAATCACATTTTTTCTTCTCCTATTTGTGAAGAAGATACTTTGATGTTAGAAAACACAACTAATGAATGTCATGAGAATATTATGTGGGAAAACATTATGGAACAAGAAAATAACATCATTGATGAACAATAAAATTTAACCATTGATCTTTCTCCTACCCACAATGAAGTCATTTTTGAAGAACCAACCTTTAAATGTCATGAACATCTATTTTGTAGTTCTCCTTAAAAATATTCTCCTATGGAAAATATCATGGTGCAAGAATATGTGAACATTGATACATGTCTTTCAAACACTAGTAATGAGGCTCCCTTAGATGAAGATGATGAAGTAACATTAGACCCCTCTTCACTAAGAGATCATGAAAATAAAGACAATATTGTTAAGGTTATGATGATACAAATTGGATCTCCTTTAACTATTGAGCTTCCAAAGTCACCTCCCATTAGTGAATCACATAAGAAAGTAAGTGATTTCTTGAAATCTATTATGAAACTTAACAACAACAATGTTTTGAAGCAACCGAGATATAAAATAGTTGATAAAAATATAGGAAACCACAAACCCCTCCTACTTCATTACCATTGCATCAACATATTTTTCCTATTGTTAAAGACCTTAAAAATATTATCGCTAATATATTTGTATGGAAAATCATTCAACTATCACGTACATACAAGTTCTATTTTGAGAAATTTTGCAAATAAAGTAGGAGGAGATCTAATCTTCTATGAAATTAAATATTTTAACACCCTCCTTTGATCATATGCAAGTTGATGAGCCTTAAATATGCTCATAGTTTGAAACTTTTTATACTCTTACTTTTATTATTAATAGCTGTTTAAATCTGTTGGTTAAAGACTTTTCGGGTAGTATCCTGTAACAATGAATTTCATATTCTTGCAGCTTGACAACTTCATTAATTACCTTTTTGACCCCCTGCATAGCTGATGTATGCTTATGATTTTGGATAATGGAATAGGATTAACATGTGATTAATGAATAGATGATGTGTCACTTGTGTGCATTCTTTCCTTCACCTCTGTTATTTATTGCAGGATTGCTGGAGGGAGCTGAAGCTGATCAAGCACAAGAATCTTGACTCTGTTGAAGAAGTCGTTCTAGTAATAACTTTTTGACCAAATCTTTGGGAAGAAACGTTAATGACCCTTTAATTTAGGGAGTGTGTAATGCTATATTTTCTCTGGGTCGTGTCGAGCAGATATACTTTCATTTATGTATATCTGTTATGTGGATTCAAAATGTATTTATGATCATGACTTCCTTTGTTAATTAGTTAGTTATCTTTTTCATTTAAATAACCATTCCTCCTACGTGAGTGAACGAAGATAAAATAGTATGTTTTAGAATTAAGTTGAGCAAGTAATAAATTTCTGTGTTAAGTTTTATTTTCAAAACAGAGTAATCAATGTATCCTAGTTCTCAATATGAATAAAAATCAATGAAGCTTTGAGTCAACTTCTTGTGTAATCTAGTTGATGCTTGCTAAGGGAGCCCACTTAGTAAGTATTATGTAGCAAATTGTTGTAATTAACTGTTCATTTCATGTTGATTATTAGTTAGAATCTATTTCTATAGATTTCAATGCAAACTCAGCTTTGAATTGTTCCTACAGCATTGGGAATCCATCCCTGTGTCTGTTCCTACATCATAAAGCTAGTTCATAGTTTGTCCTTTAATAATAGCTGCTATGATTCATGTTTTAGCCGAGTTATGTTTGAGTTAGAAAAGCTTTACATTGTATTACTGTTAAGCATTTATTTTCTATAGATGGTGACTAGAAACTAGTTCTTAGTGCACATACCGTGCTGCTCCATTTCAAGTATACATACCCTAGTTTGATAAAGTAAATGAATGACCATGAAAAGATGTTAGTCGCTTGTTGGAATGTCCAATTCCCAAGTTTAGTTCTGCTATGACTTTTATATCCTTTTGTGGGCGTGACCATTTCTGGCACCGTTGACAGGGATGGTGTTAATCTAAGAACCTGGTATAGTCATTGTTAGTAGTAGTTTAGTCAGTTGTTTAAATATTTTCAAGTTCTTTTCAAATAACATTATTTTATTGCATGCATAGAAGAAGAGACGCACTGGGAAGGTTCCTCCCTAAAAACCTATTTGTTGAACTACTATTTAACCCAGCTGACAAAGAACTTGAGGAAAATCCATTTGCTTTGATATTCTAGCACGCGAATATGGAAAATAATCCACCTAATCTACCTCGTGCTTTTGAGTTTCCCAATGTTCCCCAGTGCGATACTGACAACCTTAAAAATATTCCTTCTTCATTACTTCCCAAATTCTATGGCCTAGTTACAGAGGACCCATAAACTTTCTTGTTTGAGTTTGATATCCTCTGTCACAGTTATGACTACACTTCAGATGCTCACAAATTGAAGTTGTTTCCTTCCACCTTGAAGGAGGGAGCTCTCAGATGGCTCATGAGTTTGGGAAGGGGTGTTGTTGATATTTGGGTAGCCATGCAAACAAAATTCCTTGAGAAATATAAGGAATATTGTAAGAGTGGCAGTAAGGGAGATGATATATTTAGAATTTAGCAGAAGGAGGATGAAAGTCTAGAAGATTATATTTCAAGATTCTTGTTTTCCCTGAAAAAGAATTTAGACCACACTCTCAACGAAGAATCTCAGAAACTACTCTTTCTAAGGGGAATTAGTGATACTTGTATAGATGCCCTAGACTTGATGGGAGGAGGTGACATAACCCTACTGCCTTGGGATGATATTAAAAAAATATGCCTTAATTACTCTCGAGCAAATGTGAAGAAGAGTAGAGGTCATCGACCTACGGTGGGCAAGTCTTCTTCTAGTGGAGTTTCCCAGATGGAGATAACAAATTTGCTATTTGACTTCAAGCATAATATCATTAACAGTATGGCTACACAACTGACACTATTCAAGTTCAGAAGAAACATGAGGCAGCTGAAGCAATCTTGGCTAAGTTCTATCCACATTGTAGGTAGTAGAAACGAGATTGCAGATGCAAGATGGTGGCTAATTTGGAAGCTAAGAAATTACCTACTGACTTTAAGCCAGTAGAAGGTGATGATGATCAAGTGTTCTATGTTGCACAAAGGGGACCATGGGCTCAGAGACAAGGCATGCCTGAAGACCCTTTGACTTTTGGTAATCCTTATTCTAGCTATAATAACCAATGGCAACCCTCATATGGACCACCACCACTTTGGAATACATCTCAACCAAATTGGCCTAATTATCAGACCCCTCAATGGAAATCTCCTCAAGGAGGTTGGCAGCAGCCACAAGGACAATGGACCCCACCCCAAGGTAATTGGCAGTAGAGTCCTCAATGGAGAGGTTCTCAGCAATGACAAAACCAATCCCTTGGGTTCCTGCAGCTTCCACAGCCAAACCTTAGGCCCTCATGCCACCTCCTGTAGCAACTGCCACAAATACTGGCCTTCCAAAACAAATGCCTATGCTTGCTCAGCCATTGCCAAATTCCAATAATAAGCAACAACAACAGCCACAACAACCCATGTATTTTGTTGATATCCATTTGAGGTTTGGAACTACTCTTCTTGTTCCACAACTACCTCTAATTACTGAAATGCCAGATTCTCCTCTTGAAGAACCTATTGCACCCGATGCTCCTACTGAGCATATGCCTATAATTGATATGGTTTCTAAGGAGCCTATTTTGCAAAGTCAAGAAAAACTACCTTTTCCTCAGAGGTTACAAAGTACTACATTTAAATCCATGGAAGAACCAACCTTTGACATTCTTGATTAGCTCAAGAATGTACAAATTCAAATCCCTTTATTTTAGGCCATTAAAGATGTTCCCATTTTTGGAAAAGCCATTAAAGAGGCCTATTTGAAGAAGCCTGGAGAGAAGAAAAAGGATCCCCAAACAATTCATGTCTTAGGGAAATTGGCTGATATAATGTTGGGAAATGTAGTCATTCCAAAGTACATTGACCCTGGAAGTCCCGTAGTACAAATACATATAAATAGCCAAATTGTAAAAAATGTTTTGATTGACCTTGGTGTTGCCATCAATGTCATGACAAAGCATACTATGGACTATTTGAACATTCTAAACATCAAGTCTACACCTATAGTCCTGCAGCTTGCAGATAGCTCCACAGTCAAACCGGATGGAATGGTGGAAGATGTAATTGTTACTCTTGAATCTTGGGAGTATCTAGCTAATTTTATAATATTATCTATTAATTCAACTTTAGGAGGATACCCAGTTATCCTAGGTAGACCTTGGTTAGCAACTACTAATTCTTTTATAGGATGTCGTTCTAGAGATATGACTATTTCTGATAGACAGTCCACAAAAAAATTGGCTTTGTATTCACCTACTAGACCTCAACCAGATTTGTCCCAACCTATTTGGCCAGATGTGGAGGAAGAAACTGAAGAATCCAATTTGTTGGTTCAATTAATGATGCTTCAAACTAATCCATTCTCACAACTTGAGACTGAAGATGTCTTGCTTTTTCAAATTCTATAGTGTAACTCTAATACAGGTAGTTCATCTAATCCAAATAGCAGTCATCTATAATGTTTCCTGCAACAACTAAATTCTGAGAGTTTGCTGCCTAAATTTCCTGTAATTTTTCATAACTTGCTTGCACAAGAGGTACAAACATCACCTGTAGATTCTATGAGTGATCTCACTAAGCATATAGAATTGTCTCCATGTCACTTTTTGAATATCAATAGCAAGCTGTCACAATCTCAACAGACTGTCCTATTTAAAATGCTACAAGATCAACAAAAAGCTTTTGCATGGGAATATGGGGACATGCAAGGAATAAATCCTTGAATTTGTACTCATAGGATCTATATCAAAGAAGACTATTTACTAGTTAGGCAACCTCAAAGAAGAATAAATCCAACACTTAGAGAAATAGTTAAGAATGAGCTTCAAAAGTTGCTTGATGCTGGTTTTATTTATCCAATTTCTGACAGTTAGTGGGTCTCTCCATTAGTTATTGTCCCTAAGAAAGGTGGAAAATGGAGAGTGTGTATAGATTATAGAGAGTTGAACACTACCACTAAAAAAGATCACTTTCCACTGCCCTTTGTAGACCAAGTGTTAGACTCATTGTCTGGTAAAAGATATTTTTCCTTCTTGGATGGCTACAGTGGGTACAATCAAATAAAAATTGCCCCTGAAGATCAAGATAAGACCACTTTTACCTATCCATGGGGGATATTTTCTTATTCAGTCTTGCCTTTTGGTCTATGCAATGCACAACATTTTAGAGAGCAGTAATTAGTATTTTTGCTGATATATCTCAAGACTGTATGGAAATTTATATGGATGACTTCACTACCTATGGAGTCACATTTGAAGAATCATTGGTGAATTTTTAAAAAGTATTGAAATGGTGCAGAGAGCAAAATTTGTCTCTGAATAGTGAAAAGTGTTTCCTAATGATGGACGAAGGTATTGTTCTAGGCCATCATATTTCAAAGAATGGAATTCAGGTTGACCCTGCTAAAATTGAAGTTATTCTACATTTACAAACTCTTATAAAAAAAAGGTTGTCAGAAGATTCCTTGGCCATGCAGGGTATTATAGAAGGTTTATAAAAGATTTCAGCAAAATTTTCAGTCCACTATATGCCTTATTAACTAAGGAGTCTCAATTTGATTGGATGGAGGCCTGTGAAAAATATTTCCTGCAACTAAAGGACTTGCTTACTAAAACCCCTATTCTTCAAGGTCTAAAATGGACTTTACCTTTTCATATATATGCTAATGCTTCTGATTTTGGTATCGGGGCAGTCGTAAGCCAAAAAGAAAATTTAATTGAGCATGCCATCTATTTTATTAGCAAAAACCTTCAAGGTCCTGAGCTCAACTACACTATTATAGAAAACGAGTTGCTAGCAGTAGTGTATAATTTGAATAAATTTAGGCATTATGTCACAGGTTATCAGATATTTGTTCACACTGACCATGCAGTAATCAGGTATATGATGAACAAGCCTACCATTTCTAGTAGGTTGGCAAGATGGCTCCTATTGTTACAAGAATTTGACATTACAATCATTGATAAACCAGGAAGAGCTAATGTTGTAGCTGATTTTTATCAAGGCTTCAAATAATTGCACCTGCTGAATATGAAGTCATTGATGATAGATTCCCTAATGAACACCTATTTTCCATTGCTGCACATACTCTATGGTATGCAGACATTGCCAATTATCTTGCAGCAAGCAGAATACTAGCTCACTTTTCTCCAAAATAAAAGAAATTATTAATAGAGAAATTTTTTAACCTTTTATGGATTGCAAATTGTCTGTTTTATACTGGACCTGATCAAGTTATGTGAAGATGTGTAAGGGAAGATGAGACTTATGATATCTTGTATGCTTGCCATGATGAACCATGTGGGGGACATTTTGCAGCAAAGAGAACATCAATGAAGGTTCTTACAATAGGATACTATTGGCCAACATTACACAAGGATGTTGTAGCTTATACAAGGAAATGTGACAGATGCCAATGTATGGGAAGGCCAACCAAGTCAGATGAAATGCCACTATACCCACAGATAATTTTCACCCCCTTTGATAAATGGGGAATGGATTTTGTTGGACCAATTGATCCACCATCAAATGTCAAGTCATACATTTTAGTTTGCACGGATTATGTAACAAAGTGGGTTGAAGTAAAGACAATGACTCATGCTCATGATAACAAGGTTGTTGAATTTCTGTATGAGCAAATTTTCACTAGATTTGGAGTTCACAGAGAGCTGGTAACTGATCACGGAGCTCAGTTCACATCCAATTTGATCACTGCACTAATGAATGACTATAAAATCAAACATAGGAAGTCTAGCCCCTATCACCCTCAAGCCAATGGTCAGGCGGAGGTTACAAATCAGGAAATTAAGGTGATCCTAACAAAGATAGTGTAACTCCATAGGAAAGATTGGAACAATAGACTTCCTGAAGCAGTCTAGGCCTACTAAACTGCATGGAAGACAACAACTGGGTTTACACCTTTTGAACTGCTTTATGGGAAAATAGCCATGTTGCCCATAGAATTTGAGCATAAAACTTTGAGAATAGCTCTTGAACTCAATATGGAAATATCTGAAGCATAGAAGGAATGTCTCCTGCAGCTAAATGCTTTGGACAAAATGAGAAAAGCTGCCCTACAACATACAAAAACTGTCCAACAGCAAAGGAAGAAATGGCACGATCAACACATCAAAACCAAGCAATTCTCTGCTGTTGATTGGGCTCTGCTATATGATTCCAGATATCAAGAAAACCAAGGTAAGCTCACAACACACTAGCTCGGTCCCTACAAAGTTGAGAATGTGTTTGATAATGGATCAGTACTGCTGGCCACAATTGATCCAATCCATTTCAAATTGCTGGTTAATGGACACCAACTGCAGTTATATCATAAGCCAACATCAAAGGAGAAGTTCTTGAAGAAGTTTGTATCGACTAATCTTCCTACAGCAAAAGGCTTATGCATTTTTCCTGCAGCTTCTCTTTGAGAATTGTGTTGACCGCCCATAATAAAGTTTTCTTTTTAAAGAAAACCACTTTTCTTCATTTATTTTCATCTATCACATCACTCATTTCTTTATCTACCACGTCATCCATCTCGCCACTCCACCTCATTCATGCATTCAATCTTCCAACTATCATTTCATGATACACTATTGTCCTTTATAGCATTCCCAAGAACTGCATTCAAGGTACACGAAATCTTTTCATGATCGCATAGTTTATTCTTTCTATTTATTCATTAATTGTAACGTGTACATCAGCTGTAATTGCATGCTTTAATCCTATCACCTTGCACATGTGAGGACACATGTTGAATGCTAAGTAGGGGGCGGGGGTATTCTAATTTCAAAATTTCTTGTGCCAAATTTATGTTTGCCAAAAATAGTTATGATCTTGTACTTTCTAAAAGTACGATTGCAAAGCCATATCTTGAGAACAAGTTAACTACTTAGTTTAAGTAGTTATTAAAATTATTTTATGTGAATGTCTAGTTGTTATTCTTGGCAAGAAAAGGAAACTGCAGTAAGGAAGAAGAGTCTTTTTCAAGTTTTCACCATTAGTCTGAGTTTTCGTTTTAAGGATTTTTATCATGGGTGGCCAACTAGTGAGGCACGAGCCTATAGCTCATGATGCGTTGATATAGGATCCTTAGTTAATGCAAGCATTTGCCAACTGTGGATGGTTAAATTATTTCTTGAAAATTAAGTCTTTTGATGAAGAGGCTAGAGGCGAATTTTTAAGAACATTTTCAGAAAATGAGGCTACGGTATGGGGCTTGACAGTGGCTGTGACAGAGGAAAGAATTTCAGAGGTCACTATATTACTGGCAGTTGGTAAAAAATTTCCTATTGGAAGGGATGTTGTCTCTGCTAGGGCAGAGTTTACCCTACTAGCTGATGGGCCTTTGGAAATTTCAAAGCAAGGGTGCAAAAGAACATCCTTGCCTTATCCATACTCTGAGTACGCCATTTTTGTTATTAAGTATTTAACTTGTGAAGGGCATTTCTCTTACCTGCATTCATATTATTTCAAATTGTTAAGTCATATGAGACATGGATTGGTAGTGAATGTTATGAATTTCTTGTTGAACCTTTTGCAAAATAGTGCATATGAAACCCAAATGGGTAAACAAAACTCTATCACACATCATGCCCTAATAAAACTTTTGGCTGAGTGATCTTTGAGGGATGTTTCACCTCTTTCTTGGAATGAGTTTGTTGCCTTAAAAGGTCTTCAACCACCTGAACCTCCTAGGGTATTACCCACATAGCCTAGAAGAAAGAAAATGAGAATTGAGACCTCAAGTACTGAAACAGAGCAAGAATCCGCTACTCCTGCAGCACCCACTCCTGCAGCTTTCATATCGATGTCCTCTACTGGTGTACAAACAAGGTCTGCTGCTAGAAGAGAAAAAGGAAAGAAAATTGTAGGTGAGTCATCCGAGGTAGGGTAGAATCCTGAGTCAGACCCACATACTCAAAGACAATTTTTTTTGTCTCATCCTCTCCTACAAAGTCTTCCCCTGTTTCTGTCTCTCCTGCAACAACATCTGTTAATACTCCAATTTCAATTTCTTCTTCCCCTACTGAGTATGGTCCCCTACTGAGTATGGATCTTCAAGACTAGCTAGGAATAGGATTGCTAGGGAAGCATCCTTTGCTACTGCTCCTATAAAACTACCAAGAAGGAGCTCATTGAGAAAATAGTCTAAGCCTGCTACAACCTCTGATCAAATAGAAACTTTCATAATATCGGAGGACTCTGCTGAGTCAGGTCATCATAACTCCCTGGATATATCTGCAAATGTTCCACCAAGCTCCTATGCTATTCCTCAAGCAGCATAACCTAGTAATATTAATAAAGGGAAAATTTTGAGTTTAGATGAATTGGCTTGTGCAACTAAGAAATTTTTTGAGGAAGAACAATCCTCCTATATATATGGCAACAAGGCTTCATCTTGCAACAAGAGGATTTTATCCTACAACAAGAAGGTGTGCTTGAATTGCCTAAAATACCTTGTGATAATCCATTGCCCACTAAAATTTGCACAGATTTAGTTGTGTATAAAAAGACTCTACTGATTACATACTTGGAATTTTTGAGCATTAAGAAGATGCCTGTATCATTCCACACTTTATGTTTTCAACATTTCACTGAAACTGAAGTCCAGCAAAGTTTATGGGATGAGGAAAAGAAAAATATGCAAAGAGAAATTGAAAGGCAAAAGCAAGAAATTCAAGATATGTAGACAAAAATGGATAAAATGATGAAAATAACTGGACAGATAATGGAGTGTAGGCCGCCACCCAAAGCATATGCAATGTGTCTCAAAGAATAGTTCCTTTGGTTCAAATTAATGAGGATCTCTAGAAATTTGGATCTCGTTATTGAAACAGCCAAGGAATTTTATGATGCTTATCAAGTGGCCCTAATTGGTTGAAGAACTCCATGTGTGAACTATATTTATATGGTTATTTAATTCTTGAAGAAACCGAATGGAACCCACTTCTTTATATAGGTGATATCCATTTAAGAGCACTTATGTCTTCGGTTGCAAATAAGATCAATTATGGAAGGCAATTGGAAACATATGAAGAAACAGAAAAAGATGAACCTGTTCTTCTAAGAGTTGAAAGTTTAGACCCACACATAGTTTTAAGAACTTGGTTTAGAGTTACTTATGGATGCAATAAACCTGAGGAAAGAGAGAAAATTTTTGACATTAGAAAACAGGTATACAATGAGTTCAAAGAACATAAATATACATTTTGGAAACTCGCCTCTTCAAGGATTGAGACAAGGTGGGAGAGATTGATAGTTGTTCTAAGAAAGACAGAGCCTCATAGCCCCTTGAACTTCACAGTAGCACTCAGGAGATCAGAAAGGTACATGCAACTGGGTTTACAAAGTAGATTTGAATTATGGATGCCACTAACCTTCCAACCTCTAGTTTTAATGTGGCCTCTCTATCCTTACCAAGCCAAGGAAATCAATGCAGAAATAGAGAACCGCAGATATGAAAGATGGGAGTTTACCAGAGGTTTTTACTACAAGTTTAGAACTTCGCTGCAAGGTCATCCTACTCCAACAAATTTTAGGGAAATAACAAGAAAATTCAATGTTGGAGGACCAACATTATCATAAGTAGGGGGCAGAATGATGAGCCTTAAATATGCTCATAGTTTGAAACTTTTATACTCTTACTTTTATTATTAATAGTTGTTTAAATCTGTTGGTTAAAGACTTTTCGGGTAGTATCCTGTAACAATGAATTCCATATTCCTACAACTTGACAACTTCATTAATTACCTTTTTGACCCCCCGCATAGCTGATGTATGCTTATGATTTTGGATAATGGAATAGGATTAACCTGTGATTAATGAATAGATGATGTGTCACTTGTGTGTATGCTTTCCTTTGCCTCTATTATTTATTGCAGGATTACTAGAGGGAGCTAAAGTTGATCAAGCGCAAGAATTTCCACTCTGTTGAAGAAGTCATTCTAGTAATAACTTTTTGACTGAATCTTTAGGAAGAAAATTTAACGACCCTTTAATTTAGGGAGTGTGTAATGCTATATTTTCTCTGGGTCGCGTCGAGCAGATATACTTTCATTTATGAATATCTATTCTGTGGATTCAAAATGTATTTATGATCATGACTTCCTCTATTAATTAGTAGTTGTCTTTTTCATTTAAATAACCATTCCTCCTACGTGAGTGAACGAGGATGAAATAGTATGTGTTAGAATTAAGTTGAACAAGTAATAAAGTTTTGTGTTAAGTTTTATTTTCAAAATAGAGTAATCAATGTATGGTTTTGAATATGGATAAAAATCGATGAAGCTTTGAGTCATCTTCTTATGTAATCTAGTTGATGCTTGCTAAGGGGGCCCACATAGTAAGTATTTTGTAGCAAATGTTGTAATTAACTGTTCATTTCATGTTGATTTCTAGTTAGAATCTATTTCTATAGATTTCAATGCAAACTTAGCTTTGTATTGTTCCTGCAGCATTAGGAATCCATCCCTGTCTTTGTTCCTGTAGCATAATGCCAGTTCATAGTTTTTCCTTTAATAATAGCTACTATGATTCCTGTTTTAGCTGAGTTATGTTTGAGTTAGAAAAGCTTTACGTTGTATTACTATTAAGAATTTATTTTCTATAGATGGTGACTGGAAACTAGTTCTTAGTGCACATACCATGTTGCTCCATTTCAAGAATACATACCTTGGTTTGATAAAGTAAATGAACGACCATGGAAAGATGTTAGTCACTTGTTGGAATGTCCAATTCCCAGGTTTAGTTCTGCTGTGACTTTTATATCCTTTTATGGGAGTGACCACAAGTTACACAATCAGAAATCACATTACCTAAAAATAATTACCCTCACCCGAGATTCAAAACAAAAATGAATCCTTGATGATAAAGGTGATCATTAATGAAACTACAGTTATGTGCACTCTCATAGACAATAGAGTAGTTATTAATGTTTCTAGCATTGACCTCCTATACAATATTTTTGTGGACAAGATGATTATCCAACTTAATGATTTGTATATTTGTGGCTTTGAAAATGTTAACAAGAAGCCACTAGGGATGATCACATTACCCATTCAGGTTAGACTTGTAGTGTTTCCTACCCCTATACATATCATTCCAAGACCCATTTCATACAACCTTCTCCTAGGGAGACCATGGATTCATGCTATGAAAGGAGCCCCCTCTACTCTCCACCATAAAATAAATTTTGAGTACAACATAAATATATACATGGTTGAAGAAAATTAATGAAGCTATGAATCATACATTTCTAGCTCTAATACATTCATTCCAAAATCAAAAGTTGAATCTATACAAGTTGATGTCAACCCTAAAATCTTTAGTGATGACTAGGGGTCATTATATTTTATGCCTCATTTCAATAAAGAATTCAAAATATCACCCTTAAAATCCAAAGAGTCATATGCCAATGATTCATTTTTAGATACAAGTTCTAATGACAATTGGGGTTTTACATCTTACTTTATAGGAGAGCGCAAAATCTCACAATCTAAATTTAAAAAGCCTTATGTTTCATTTGCTCAACCTGCTCTACAACATTACCCCATGGTTGTTATGGGAGCTATATAACTCCACTCCCTCATGAGGGGATGATATATAACTTTAAAAATAATTTTTGTGCCCATGAAGAAGCAACTCCTTCTCAGAAGTATAAACCTCCATCTAAATTGAAATATTTTTTTGGTATTGGATACAATCTCCCTACACATAGATATAATGAATACATGAAGAAAACTGACATACCATATTATAATATAGGTGAATTTTCTACTCACAAGTTTTCTTCACTCAAAGAGCTTCACAGGGTGAACTACCCTATATTACCTCAATGGAATAGCGATGAGAGTTTCAAAATATGAAGGAGTAGGTCACAAAGATTTTCTAGACAGACTATTAAGCTCTTGGCCAAAGGACAACAATGTAGAATACATATGACAATATGACTTGTTGGTGTCTTGTAGGGACCAAAAGCAAGAATTTATTATAAAATTCCCAAGCAACAACTAGCAATCCAATTACTGAGAATTGAAAAAATGTAGGAAAACAACAAAATACGATAAAGTAGTAGAAATAAAGTAAAGTAAAGAATAAATGATGAGGATAAGGAGAAGAAAGGAAGGGAATACTTACAACTGTGTGAGTGATGAAGCTTCTATCTCGTGAGTATCTTTGATACCTACACACAAGAGGGAGAGAAAAATTGTTGTGTGGTTGTATGGGGGCCTACCTTAGTCAAATCCCATTTTGGTGTTCCCACCTCCACAGATAGCTAGACAGATAGAGAAAAGTAGAAATGAAATAAAGAGCACTTAAATCACTACAAAACAATGTTATGCTACTCAACCAAGTAATAGAGGAGAGGAGTGAAAGATTACCAGCTCCACCAAGAGCACTAAAGGCTAATGGGGGAGAAAATGAGAGGAACTCAAGCCTCTACTGTAATGGTGTTTTGTTCCACACTTTCTCTAATGAAGTGGTGAAGTGTTGATGTTGTTGCTATGAAGTGTAAAGTATTTGGAGATTGAAGAGATGGTGAAGAAGCTACTTAGATCTCGTGGAGAGTTGTGAGGCTTGTGGATGAAGTCTAGAAGTGGTTAAGAGACCTTTCCCCCTTTGAAAATGCAAGTTCAAGGATTGAATATGAAGGAATGAGGAATAAAATGGCCATGTTTAGGTTATTCAACTGAGGAGGGCATTACAAATAGACCCCTAATGGGAAGTGTAACACCTCTTCAAGCTCTAGGTGTAGGAATTTATCAAGGATGTAAGCATGTCGCACAAATTTCTATGTGTCACATGGACATATCTAATAGAAAATGCCTCCACTAACGCTCAAAAAAAGCACCAAGTGTGATGCAAGCAATGGGCTTAGGTAGAATTAAGCCTTTGAACTTGGTTTTCTAAAGTGGAAAAAGAAAAATGGGGATTTGCACATAGGGTGAAAATTCATTCTTATACATTTTTCCCCCACTTTAGCGAGCACTAACACTAATGAGTGCTTGGTCAAGTAGATCAAGAAGGATTAAGGTTAGAAATGTATACTTGAACCATCGAGGAAGTAGATAATACATTAGACAATAAGAACCAACAATAGATAGTAGTGTTAGAGCACAAAAAGCTAAAGGATTTGAGTTAGCAAAGTAAAAATACCTCGATGTAGTAGGTTGTCTCAATACTATGTGTCATCCCCAAATAATAGCACATAGAAGAATTTTAAGATGAAGAGAGAAGGAGCATATACTCAAGATGAAGAAGGTGCATATCTTCACTCTAGTATATATAAGAGAGAGGAGAGGGATGAACAAAGGACATGGTTAAAGAAAAGCCTACTTTGGAGTAGAACTCGCACCATGAAAGAGGTGATAAGATCAAACCCTACTAAAGGAGGAAACCTATATCACTGAAAAGTGCATGGTGAAAGAAAAACTCACTTTAGAGTAGAACCCACACCACAAAAGAGGTGATAAAAGAAAACCTTGCTTAAGGAGGAAACCTATATCACTGAAAAGTGTGTGGTGAAAGTAAAACCTACTTAGGAGTAGAGCCCACACCACAAAAGAGGTGATAAAAGTAAACCCTGCTTGAGGAGAGGAACCCATATCACCGAATAAATATGAAAGTACCTTACAATCTTGTAGACCTACAAGCAAGGTATCCTTCAAGAACTCTTCACATGAAGGAAACCCCAAGGAAGTGAACTTCTCAGAGTTAGGAAGTGGCGACATGTCTACCCATAGATAGAACATATCAAAAGTGGTGACATTTTTACCCATAGATAGAGAATGTCTAAAGTGGCGACACATTTACCTATAGATAGAGCATGTCTAAAGTGGCCAGTCATGTAGATCATAAAACTTTCAAAGGGGACCCTCATGAACACAACATGAAAAAAAAGAGAGGGATCCACTCAAGTGACACACTATTTTGAAAGGTGAGGTCTAGTAAGGCTACCCCAAGATAGATGCAAAGATATGGAATAGGTCTAGTTGGGTTTCCCCAAGACCCCAATGAATTTGTTTGAAATAAAATCTTTGAAAGAGATCCCTCAGGAACCCTTCAAAATAGAAAAGGAGTCCACTGAAGGGGCACTTCATCTGAAATATATATATAGAGAGAGATGGACACACATCTCCAAAGTGAGCTATCACTACCCCCCACATATAGGGGAGGAGAACAATGCAAGATTCTTCAGACAGGATAGAGGTAAACCTCAATATCACTTGTCATGCAAAGAAAATGAGGCTTCATCAACCAAATAGGAGTTTGATGGCACCTGAATCACAAAGACATTTTATTTTATCTTTTAAGGCTTTACATTCACTAGTGGAATGGCCAAGCACTTGATGGTATTTGCAAAAATAATGTTTATCATGTTCATGAGATTTTCTGCATGTAGGAGAAGGAAGAGTGATTAAGAAAGCTTTTAGAAGGTGCTTAAAAAAATTCTCTTTCTTAGATAAATGATGAGGAGTAGGAAGCAACCCTTTCTCTCATGGAGAACAGTCTGGCTTCTCACAAGAAGAAGAAGGTATGAAGATAGAAGGAAAGGGAGGATAAATCAATCCACAAGAACAAGGTTGAGTGGAATTCATATCACCATTCAATTATGGTTCCCTTTTAGATTGTTCATTTGAGAAACCAAGCCCTAGATTATGCTTATGAGGCACAAATTCTAGAGGGACTTGAATGCCTTGCTTGTTTCACCCACAACCTTTATGCTCGTAGCCACATTTAGAGAGCAATTTAAAGCCAAGGCCATAACATGTTTGCAGATCTTGAAAAGAAGGAGGGTCTTCATTAAGATAATTTTCCCAACAATGGGGATCACACTCCTTTATGGGATGACCATCATCCTCATTAATAGGACTACCAACACTATCCTCATTAGCCAAAGTGTAATCTTCTTCCACAAAAGGAGGATCAACACTAAGGATGTTACAATTATTGCTCACACTACCTCGTGATACAAGAGAATATTAATCTTTGATAACAGGTGTGGATGATGTTGTTGGAAGGTCTAAGTGGATCAAGTCAATTTTATATTCTCCAACAAAGGATTTTGTAAAGTCTAAAGGACCTCGATCACCACCAAGACATGCATTCCTTTGAGAAGAGGTAGAAGGAGCACACTTAGGACTCCTTGCTTCAAAAGTATGTTCTTTAGGGATGTTTACTTCAAGAGTATCCTTTGTAGTAGGCACTGCTAGAGTAAACATCGACACATTAGAAGATATTGAAGGAGTAAGAGTAGGCACAACCAAAACTTGACCAACAAAAACCATCTTACATAGGTGCATGGCCTCAAGGTAAGCCTTGACAGTGACTACTTTATTGTTAGCAATGAACTTAATACATTTATGCAAGGTAGATGGAACTACACCCATAGCATGAATCCATGGTCTACTAAGAAGGTTACATAGTAACTTTTTTTCCATAACATATATAAGGGTAGGTACAATAATGGGTCCCAATATCCAAGGAAAGACTATCGTGCCTAGGGATTGTTGACCAAAATTATCAAACCCATGAAGGACAACATAAGAAGTATTAAGAGAAGATGGGTCAATATTAATCTTGCATAATAGATCAATACTGCATACATTGAGCACTGCACCAGTGTCAAAAACAGTACATCTAATGCCAATCTTATTAATATTAACTATAATCAATAGAGGATCCACTTTCTTTTGTACTTCCAAAGGTGGGAGCTCCTACAAATAGAATGTAATGTTAGAAAAATCCACACGAATAAACACCATCAACACATTAGCATCCATTAGCCTAGTGAAAGAAGGAAAGAGGATCTTTTACAAGGCTTCCTAAAGTATACCTTGATAAACTAGAGTAGACTGAAGCAAGTCCCATAATAAGATCTTATCTGAAGTAATGCAAGGTTTCTCAATAAGACTGTTATCACTAGGTGCTTTATTTGTAGCTTTAGGTGCTTGAAGAATCCTTGGTTTTTTATTCATTCTATTCTAATAAGTATGGGCTATCTATCTATAAGAGGGAACCTTAGAAATATTAGGATAACCACCATTAAATGGAACATCATCAATAGAACAAACCATTTTAGGAGAAGGACTAGATGAAGTGTCAAAAACTACCAATCTCTTAAGCCTTTGAGGGATGTCATAGAATTCATTTATAGAATCATCATAGCCAGTAGAACAATTAATCAAATTAATATTCTCAACATCAATACAAATAGGATCAAATAGAAAATATTTATTTGAAGGAACCCTCTCAACATCGATCCAAGGAGAATCAAATGTTGAAGGAGGTTAATCATTCACTAATGCATCATCTCTAGGGGAGGGTGCATTGGAATGACTAGGAGGTTTATTATTCACAAATGTGTCATGTCTAGAAGAGATAGCATTGGAAGGAGAAGGAGCTTCATCATTCCCAAATGCATCATCTATAGAAGAGGGTCTATTGGAATGGAGAGTAGGTAGAGTAATATTAAGAAAGGTGTTAATGATTTCATCTTCTTGTGACAATATATCCTCTGAAGAAAGAGGAAATTTGCGAGAAGAATCAAAGATACCAAGTGACATGGGAAAATCCAGGTCACCATCACATGTATTAAATGGAATGTCATAAATATTTTGGATAATATTAGATATATAACTAATAAAAGAAGATATTAAATCCACTACAATTTATTTGAAGAACAATTTTCTTCACATAAAGTTCACGAAAAATGTAATATAGGGGGATTTTATACTCGTGAGTTCTCTCCAATTAGAGAGCCTCATGGGGTCAACTGCCCTATATTACCTCAATGGAATAGCAGCGAGAATTTTGGAATCTGGAGCAGGCCACAAAGATTTTTTAGATAGACTATTCAAGCTCTCAACCAAAGGATGACAACAAAAAATACAAATGAAAGCATGACATAATGGTGTCTCAAAGGTGTGCTAGTGTATCATAGGGAATAGAAAGCAAGAATGTCTCAGAAAATTCCTAAGCAACAACTAGCAATTTGATTACTAAGAACTGACAAAATGTGATAAAGTAGTAGAACTAAAGTAAAGTAATGAATGAACGATGAAGATAAGGAGAAGAAAGGAAGGGAATACTTACAACCATGTGAGTGATGAAGCTTCCAACTCATGAGTATCCTAGATACCTACACACAAGAGGGAGACAAAGCTTTTTAGGTAGTTGTATGGGGGCATGCTTCATTCAGACCCTGTTTTGGTGTTCCCACCTCCACGAAAAGCCATATAGATAGAGAAAATTAGAAATGAAATAAAGAGCACTTAAAGCACTATAAAATAATTTTATGCTGCTCAGCTAAGTAATAGAGGAGAAGAGTGAAAGCTTACCACCTCCACCAAGAGCACTGGGGATGATGGGGGGAAAATGAGAGGAAGTCAAGCCTCTACTGCAAGCGTATTTTGTTCCACACTTGCTCTACTGAAGAGGTGAAGTGTAGATGTTGTTGTTGTGAAGTGTAAAGTGTTTAGATATTGAAGAGATGGTGAAAAAGCTAGTTAGAGATTGTGAAGCTTGTGGATGAAGTCTAGAAGTGGTCAAGAGACCTTTTCCCCTTTCAAAAGGCAAGTTTAAGGATTTAATATGAAGGAATGAGGAAGAAAATGACCATATTCAGGTCGGTTAGTTGAGGAGGGAATTACAAATCAACCCCTAATGGGAAGTGTAATGCCTCTATAGGCTCCAGACATAGCCTGAATATGTCAGGGATTTCTGTAAGTGTGTCGTGTGGATTCCTATGTGTCATACGAGTATCTATGATAGAAAACACCTCTACTGATGCTCAAAATAGGTGCCACATATGATGCAAGTAGTGGGATTCGGTGGAATTAAGCCTCCAAACTTGGTTTTCTAAAGTGGATAAGGAAAAAAGGGGATTTGTACATGGGGTGAAAATTCACTTTTATACACATATTATTTCAAGAATGATCTAGCTTTACCACCCTTATGTCCATTTTCATCTAAAGCATTATCATTTAGTGTGTGTATTACATCTTGTGCAAATAAAGGAAAATATTCAACCATTGATCAAGAGAGTATCTTGTCAAGACTCATCCAATATTGTTTGATATATCTCCCTCCAAGAATATGAAAGATATTCTACTACAAGACTTCATTTTGTGCATATCATAGAGTTCATGGTCATTCTTCTAGTGAATGTAGGGATTTCAATAAAAAAATTCAATATCTTAAGGGTTGTGGTGCTCTTTCTTGGGTTGAAGCACCTAGTTCCTCTTTTCATTTTGGCTCATCCTTGCCCTACACTAGGTGGGGGAAATGGATTAGATATCCTTGTCCTCGTACATCACTTTTCATTGTCTCTTTTGCATAGATGATCACATGTACATATAAGAGCAATAATGGGATGTGGAAAATATGCCTTTTGGCTTGCATGTGACATACTTATCCATGACATAATTTCATTCAAGAACATATTACCTAGAATAGGGCTTTTTGAATAACCTCTCATGTCTTCTTCTACTTTAAAGAAATTGCTCACAACAATGGTATTAGAAACCACTTGAAAGTGGGGGCATACAATGAAACTCTTGTTTAATTATGTGGTTTTCTTTATTCTTGTGATGCATCCTTTTCTTGGTGGTGTCATTAGGTTTGATTTCCTCTGAGAGAGTGATATTTCTTTGAATTTTCCTCTCTTGGAGACATTAGGTATGATGTTCCCTAAAAAAAGACATTACATAAATTAAGAAAAATATCTTTGAATGTACCTTACACTATTTTTCATTAACAACATTGGTTATATGGTGATCTTGTATAACACACTTTGCTTGCCTATGGAGCCATCTTGTTCCAATGCAGGAGCATCCAGTGGTGTAAGGGAAATCTTGCATCACCCAAAAATAGTTATATTTCAATTTTCTCATTTTTAGATGTTTTTACATTTTTGGATACCCTTTTCATCATAATGAAATTACCAATTTATGGTTTTTATTTTCTCTTCCTTGGTTGAAAGATATTGCAGTTTTAGTTTCCCAGATTTGCACTTGAAAATCTTCTGAGTTAGATTTGAGGCACTTAGATTTCTTGGAATGGCCCCAAAACTTGCTAAAATTGGTGTAGCAAATTTCAAGTGTGTTATTGACTTTGAGACCTTTCCAACGGTTCAAACAATTCACGAATCGGAGTCTTGGATCAAAAGTTATGGCTTGGGGAAGTTGGCGCACTTTCTAGAAGACACAATTGCAAATGCTCTTTTGAAACTTGAACTTCATGTTGTAAATTTTCAGTGCCAAACCACCTAAACTCAAATTTGAATGTTGTTTTGACTCCAAACTAATGAGGAGCTCTATTTATGGGTGGGTTTCTAATTTTTGTGTATGTTTTTGGGGACAAACTCACATATTGCGAAAGTGTTATTCTGTATCTATCTGTAACTTGCATGTGTTGTAGAACTTGGGGATTTGAGATCCTCTGCATGTAAGAAGGTCCATTTTCTGAATAATTAAATTTTTCTTATTTGTGGGTTATTTTCTAAGTCTCATGCTACGCCCTCATCAAGTGGTATCAGAGCATGTTTTCTTGAGTATGTGGACAGATCACCGATCGTGAGGCAATTCACACCACGATCGTGGTTGTGGGTCGAGGTCAAGAAAGATGCCTCCAAGAGTGATGCTTGGTAGGAATGGTGGTGCTAGAAGTGGTCGAGGCGGTAGAAATGTTGGTGAAAGAGATGCACTAGTAGCCCTTTAGAGATAGATTGATGTGTTACAAGAGCAGTTGAGAAGAGGGTTAAACCCGAGGGAGGAAAGTGAGCATGAAGGAGAGGAAGAAGGTTTAGATGTAGAAGAGGAAGAAGAAAAAATTGATCAAGACCAAATGTGGATAATAAGGGCCATTTCAAAGATCAAGAAAAGACCCAGAGCAGAAGTCCCTAATTATTCTAGAAGTCTAAACCCGGAAGAATTGATCGACTGGATCAATGAGCTAGAAGAATATTGAGTATGAGGAAATAGAGGACCCAGATCAGATTAAGTTTGCAAAAATGAAGCTGAAGGGCCATGCTAGTATTTGGTGGAAAGATGTCCAGTTGGAAAGAAATCAAAGAGGAAAAGGCAAGATCACCAGATGGGATCACATGGTAGAGAAACTGAAGAAGCAGTTCATACCAGTGGACTATGAGTTAGATCTGTTGAAGAAATTGCAAGGGTTGAAGCAAGGAAGCAGATCTGTGAAAGAATATACTAAAGATTTTCACAAGATAATCATTAGAATGGGTCACACAGAGGCCAATAAGGAGAAGGTAGCCTGATATCTTAATGGGTTACGACCGAGCATTCAGGAGGAGTTAAGCCTAGTTAGAATGACCACCATTGAGGATGTGTATCAGTTTACTCTAAAGGTGGAAGAGAAGCTGAACAAAAGATTTGATGGCAAGAAACAAGGATGAGGAGTTCAAGGAAGAACGGGCAGTGGAAGACCTTCAGGAAGCTAAAATGATGATGAAAAGAAAAATGAAGATGTGGGTACTAGCCAAAGCCAAAGAAATGACAACTTCTACTGCCCTCATGATCAAAACAATGGTGATCAAAGAGGTAGAGGACAAGGGAGATATGGACAAGGATCTGGAAGAGGTGGTTTCAAAGGAATGTGTTTCTAGTGTGGTGAAGAGGGGCATCGAGCCTCTGAATGTCCACAACACCAAGGAAGGGCAGAGAAAAGGCCAGAAGGTCATGGAAGGGTTGCACATGTAGATGAGGAGGCCCAATTTGAACATTCAGATGATGTTGAAAGGGGAGAAGCCCTAATGATTAGGAGAGCCCTGGTGACTGAGGAAAAGAAACCAAAACAATGGAAGAATCTATTTCGCACAAGGTGCAAGTGTGAAGGAAATTGTTGTGATGTCATTATTAACTATGGGAACACTGATAATCTAGTGTCAGAGGAGATGGTCACGAGTTGAAGTTGAGGAGGGAAAGGCACCCGCATCCTATCGGATTGCCTAGTTGCAGAAAGACCACAAAGTTTTGGTCAATGAGCAATGCCTAGTAAAGTTTAAGATTAGAAGCTACCATGATGAGGTACTCTATGATATCATCCCCATGGATGCATGTTACATGTTGTTGGGGAGGCCGTGGTAGTTCGATAGGTGAGCTATACATGATGGCCATGCAAACACTTATTCCTTGACAAAGGATGGGGTTTGTCACAAGTTGAAACCCCTGAAGGAGACCAAAGAAAAGGTATTCAGTAGTGCTAGAATTTGTTATGTAGATGGAAGAAAAAATTTAGAAGGTATGAAGCATGAGCGTGTGTGTTATGCATTGATTCCTAGAGTGAGTAAGGAGGATAGTGAGAAGGTTCTAGAAGAAGTTTCTAGGATGTTGGATGAGTTTTAGGATATTGTTTCTGATAATGTACCTGAGGGTTTACCATCAATAAGGAAGATTAGTCATCATATTGACTTGATTTCTGGAGCCAGTTTTTCAAATAAGGCAGCTCATAGAATGACTCCAGCAGAAAATGATGAGTTGAATAGACAAGTTCAAGAGTTGTTGAGAAAGGGTTTGATACAGGAGAGTTTAAGTCCATGTGTAGTACCTGTAGTATTAGCACTAAAGAAGGATGGGGAGTGGAGGATGTGTACAGATTCCCAAGCCACAAACAAGATAACAATCAAATACAAATTTCCCCTGCCAAGGATGGATGACCTGATGGACAGTTTGAGTGGAGCTCAGTACTTCACAAAGATTGATATGAAGAGTGGATATCACCAGATCCGGATTTGAGAGGGAGATGAATGGAATATTTCCTTCAAGACCAAAGAGGGTCTGTACGAGTGGTTAGTCATTCCTTTTGGGCTAACCAATGCACCAAGCACATTCATGTGGCTCATGAATGAGGTACTAAAATAATTTCTAGGAAGTTTTGTTATTGTGTATTTAGATGATATTTTAATTTTCAGTAAGACATTGGATGAGCATCTGATGCATATTCAAAGAGCCTTTGAGAAGTTAAGAGAAGAGAAATTGTTGATCAATCTGAAGAAGTGTAGTTTTGTGAAGAGGGAGTTAGTGTACTTGGGGTTTTTTGTCTCAGCAAAAGGTCTCAAGATGGACCTAGAGAAGGTGAAGGCTATTCTAGAATGGCCTACCCAAAGAACTGCCATCGAGGTGAGATCTTTTCATGGTTTGGCTAGTTTTTATAGAAAGTTCATTAGAAACTTCAGTGGTATTTATGGACCCTTGACTAAAACAATGAGAGGGGATAGACAAGAATTCAAGTGGAGCACTAGAGCAACAAAAAGTTTTGAACTGTTGAAGCAGAAGGTGACAGAGCGACCTGTTCTAGCCCTCCCATATTTCAACAAGATGTTTCAGGTGGATTGTGATGCCAGTGGTTGTGCCATTGGAGCAGTGTTGAGCCAAGAAGGTAAGCCCATTTCCTATTTTAGTGAAATGATGCCAAGAGAAAGTATTCTATATATGATCAAGAATTTTATGCAATAGTTTAAGCATTAAAGAAATGTAGACATTATTTGTTGCCAAAGGAATTTGGACTATATACTGATCATCGGGCCTTGTAGTACCTAAGTAGTCAGGGAAAATTAAATCAAAGGAATATGAAGTGGGTAGAGTTTTTGTATAGTTATACCTTTGTTTTGAAACATAGGAGTGGGAAGTCAAATAGGGTTGCAAATGCCTTAACTAGGAGGCATACATTGATGACAAAGATGCAAATTGAAGTGGTTGGTTTCAATGAACTCAAGACATTGTATGCACAAGATCCTAATTTTACAGAGGCTTGGAAAGCTTGCAAGGAACCTGTTACAGTGGATAGGACAAGGTGGTTGGATTTCATAATCCAGGATGGCATGTTATTTAAGGGAAGTCAATTGTGTATCCCTACGAGTTCCATGAGGGAGAACCTGATAAAGGAGAAGAATAGTGGAGGAATGGTAGGGCATTTTGGTCGGGATAAGACTATTGCCATTATCAGTGAGCATTATTATTAGCCTCAGTTGTCACAAGATGTGAAGAAGTTTGTACAAAGCTACAAGGTATGTCAGATGGCTAAAGGAGTGAGCCAGAATACAGGCTTATATCAGCCCTTACCTGTACTAGAGAGGCCATGAGAGGATAGAAGTATGGACTTTGTTCTTGGTTTACCAGGGACACAATGAGGGAATGATTCAATCTATGTGGTGGTTGATAGGTTTTCAAAGATGGCACATTTCATTCCATGTTAGAAGACCCATGATACAGTCCACATTGCTGACTTGTTCTTCAAAGATGTGGTGAGGCTACATGGTCTGCCAAAGAGTATTGTTTCAAATCATGACACCAAATTTGTCAGGTACTTTTGGAGGATGTTGTGGAAGAAGATGAAGACAGAGCTGAAGTTCAGTTCTGCACACCATCCACAAACAGATGGGTAGACAGAGGTTGTTAACAGGAGTCTGGGTAACCTACTGAGATGTTTAGTAGGAGATAAAACCAAGGGATGGGACTTGATCTTACCCCAAGCATAATTTTCTTACAACAATTCTATCAATAGAAGCACTGGTAGATCACCATTCTAGATTGTGTATGGAGGTAGCCCCAGAATAGCTCTAGAATTGAGGAAGATAGACCAAGAGAAGAAAATAAGTGCTGAAGTAGAATATTTTGCAGAACACATTAAGGATATACATGAGAAGGTAAGAGAACATTTTAACAAGATGAATATGCTATATAAAGCTAAGGTAGATCAGAAGAGGAGGTATAAGGAGTTTCAGATTGGTGATGAAGTGATGGTCCACTTGAGGAAAGAAAGGTTTCCAGTGGGAACATATAACAAATTGAAGATGAAGAAGTTCGGTCCTTGTAAAATTTTGAAGAGCCATGATTCAGGGAATGCATATGAGGTAGAGTTTCTAGATGGATTCAACATTTCCCCTATGTTCAAAATTTTAGATTTGATAGAGTATCATGAAGGTGGCACAGAGGAAGTACCAACGATGGAATAGTGTGTGATTCTAGCACCTACTTCAGAAAGGGAGGAGATTGAAGCAATCTTGGATAGTCGTGTGGGAAGGAGTACTAGAAATAGGTAGTATGAAGAATATCTGGTGAAAGGGAGAGGAAGGCCTATGGAAGATTCATCCTAGCTATCTAAGGCAGTAGTTGACTAGCTAGGTTTTCCTCAACCACTTGAGACGTGATAGGGTCACTTCTCAAATTGCCTTGGGTGTCTGATGCAGGAGCATCTAGTGGTGTAAGGGCAATCTTGCATCACCCAAAAATAGTTAAATTTCAAGTTTCTCAGTTTTTAGATGTTTTTATATTTTTGGATACCCCTTTCATCAGAATGAAATTCCCAATTTATGGTATTTTATTTCTATTCCTGGGTTGATAGATATTGCAGTTTTAGTTTCCTAGATTTGCACCTAAAAATATTTCAAGTTAGATTTGGGGCACTTAGAATTCCTAGAACAGCCCTAAAACTTGTTGAAATTAGCATAGCAGATTTCAAGCGCATTATTGACTTTGAGACCTTTCCAATGGTTCAAATGGTTCGCGAATCGGAGTCCCGGATCAAAAGTTATGGCCTCGGGAAGTTGGGGCACTTTCTAGAAGACACAATTGCAAATGCTCTTTTGAAATTTGAACTTCATGTTGTAAATTTTCAGCACCAAACCGCCTAAACTCAAATTTGAATGTTGTTTTGACTCCAAACTAATGAGGAGCTATATTTATGGGTGGGTTTCTAATTTTTGGGTAAGTTTTTGGGGACAAGCTCGCATATTGCGAAAGGGTTATTCTATTGTTGTTTGTAACTTGCATGTGTTGTAGAACTTGGGGATTTGAGATCTTCTGCATGTAAGAAGCTCCATTTTCTGAATAATAAAATTTCTTTTGTTTGTGGGTTATTTTCTAAGTCTCGGGCTGCGCCCTCATCATGTTCATTCATGAGTTCCAAGAATACAAGGTTTTTCTTATGTCATGATGCTTGAATTTCATTATTTTCTCATGAACTCCAAATCTACAAATTTTTGCTTATCTCATGAAAATAAAACATCATTATTATGTTTTTCCTTATCAAATTTATCAAGAGATATAGCTTCGGTCTGGTTGTATGGGACCTGAAAGGAGGAATAACTTCCATTAGCTACTTGCATATGTGGGCACATACCGGTCATGTGTCTCACCCTTTTGGTTACTCACCCTGTGGATGACCAAAAGATCCATGGCTCTAGAGTGAATGTATTGTGCATACTCACCCTATGGATGACCTAAATTTTTGTGGCCACAAAGTGAGCACATCTTTGTTGAAGTTGGAACCACCCATCTTTTTCTTCCCTTTCTTCTCTATTTATTTCTCATTGTATGTTTATGCATCTTTTTATGTTGCAAATCATACACCTTGTATGTTTTCTTTTGTGCTCATGTTGGTTTGATGAAGGATCTCAAATTTTGCTAGCTTGGCCACCTCCTTTGATCTTTATCATCCTTCATTATCTGCATTGGTACTCTTGGACTCATCTTGAATGTCTACTTTTGTGTGAGTTTGAAGCAAGTTCATCCTCTCACTAAAGTGGGGGCTAAATGTAATGACAAAAATTGTATGCTCTTAGAATTGGGTATGTGTAGGATCATCATGGAAGAAACATGCCCTTAAATGGCAAAAAATTAAAAAAAATAGAGTTAGGCAACTTGACGTAAAAATTTGAAAAAGTTATCTATATTATTTCAAAAATATGTAAGAATAGAGTCTATAGAAAATTGAATTTAGTTTCCAAACTACTAGGTTTGTTTAGAAAAAAACCATTTGGTGAAAATTTGAAAATTCAATGCAGTGGTACTTAAATTTCAGGGAAAAAATAAGTAGGTATCTGTCTGACCACCCTAACCACAATAAAATGATATTATTTTTTTATAATATTTTAGATATAAGTAGAGGACTCATGACCTGATGTGATGAATATTTTTTTGTAATATTTTTCCAAGTAAATAATTAATTATGATTTTTTATTACATATTTTCAAAAATATAAAAACTCGTATGTCTGACCACCTTAACTTTTTCAAAAATTCATGAAATTCATTTTTTTCTTTTTTTAATCTTATATAATGCAAAACATAAAATGTGATGCATATTTTGAATTAAAAAAATGTGATACCATTTGAAAGCTATATATATTTTTCAATCAGCCTATCAATTAGGACTTCAGTCATAATTTGAATAGAAAATGAATAATAATTACTTATGAAATTCAAAGTAAAGCATAATTTATATTAGTGGAAAGCTTAGAATCTCCTTTAAAAACCCTTTTTGTTTCATCAATTTTGGGTAAAATAATAGTCGTTAGCCACAAACCTATCATATTGCCACTATTTGGCCCGCTATGATCCTGCACATACCCAAATGGCACAATTCCTTACCTAATTTTAGAATAATTAATGATAAATTGGACTTCATATAACCTTGATCTAGTGTTGTGATGTGTTGCACACATCCAAATTAGGTTCCTATTACTTTTAAAGCCAAATAAACCTAACTTTAAATTAATTTAGTGTTGTAAAGTGTATTTATTTACATTCACATTAAATTTAGGACAAATGTAAACTAAGTGGACCTTATATAGTGTTGTAATGTGTTTTACAAATCCACATTGGATTTAGAGACCTTTTAAGCTAAATAGACCTATTTTTTCCTTAATTTGATGTTGTAAAGTATATTTATTTACAATTTCACATTGAATTTTGGTCCCTCTTACATTGATGACTTTAATATCATCATTAGTAGGCCCCTAATTGACCATATATTGTGCATCCCAATGCATATTTCAATCAAAATATTGATAATATCAATAAATAAATTTAATTTCATCATGCCCTAATACTTTCTCTCTCCAAGTAGGCCATGTGGGAATAATAATCCACCTTGGGCATATGTGTCCCACCTAGGAGGTACCCATACACCACATATGGTGTATGAATACCATTTGACCTATTTTTAGTGTTTTGAGTGGGAAAATCAAGATTTTAAGTTCATATTTCATGAATGTATGCCTATGGTATCTAATAAATGGGACATTAGATGGATTTCCTATATAAAAAAGGTCTCAATTCATATTTCACCTAAGAAAGATAAAGTCCTACATGATATCAAGTCAAGCACTCAAGAGTTAAGCATTCCAAGACTTTAGAAGATAATCAAGAGAGCATTCAAGATCATTTATAAAGAATTCAAGAGCATATTTCTTCATCATTTGTTGCAGAAGTTCAAGATCCATCACCATACATCAAAGATATCAAGCATAATGAATGTTATTGAGATAGTGTTGTGATGTTACATTCAAGATTCAAGGTCAATCATTTTCCTACACTTATCTCAAGATCTATATCTATATACTTCATGGTCATTTTATGTTAGATCATAGATTTACATGGTATCATCTACAAGACATCATTTAAGGTATCACTACTCATGTTTCATGGTTCATGTCCTTATTTCATTGTTTCATCATTTGGTTTAATTACCTAAACATGGTTTGACCAAAGAAAAGCCCTATTCACTAACAATTAAAAAAAATTCTCCTCTTTACATACATGCTTATAGATCTAGGTGTCTTGGAGCATGAAGGATCTTTTAAGATTAAGTTAAAAGCTTAAGGATTTTTTTCGAGTTTTCCCCACATTGGAAAGGATGTTATCTTCACTAAAAGGTCAGCTACAGGTCAAACTAGTGTTTTAGATCCAAAAACCAATTGGGAAGGACAAAGTAGACATTGGACACTAGATTTAGACCTTAAAGTTCCAAACAAACCTAAATAGACTCATATGCTAGTCTTGGTAGATGAGTCCTAATTTAGGAAATTTTTTAGATTTTTGCAATTCTAAATACCCTTTTTCTAGACATAAGTTTTAGACAAGAAACTATTATCTAAGACTAATACACCTAGATTGGTGTATGAGGCCCAATGTACTAAAATTTTAGATTATTTAGCATTTCAGTTCTCCATTAAAGCTCTCTTAGGTTTCCAGGTCCTCCTTTATACTTTTCCAACTTTCTATTCTAGTTTATTTGCATTTATAGTTAATTTAGTGAAGTTTTATGCATCATTTATTTCAATCATTAGATCTTGCATTTCATACATTTTTGCAAGTCTCGGCTTGGTGGAGAGCCTCTGATTAATCTCTAATGATAGCCTAGGATACCCTGTTGTGAGATTTGTTCTTCCATTCTTCATCGGATTGAGATCTCTAAAGTGTCCTTGAGTGTATCAAGTGCGAAATAGGAACCCTAACCTTGTGCTCCATTCCTCAAAAGTAGGGTATCCTTTTTCTATTTCCACACATGATCCTCAAGCCTAGACTCTACACTTATGATTCCCCCAAATCTAAGTGTCAAAAATTTGAAAATGAATTTAGGATCTAAGTTACCATCAGATAAAAACAAATGCAACTTTGCAATTTTGAGTTCAAATTTTCTTCAACCTATGAATTTGTAACACAAAAAAAAGAGGAAAAAAATGTTTGTTTTGCTGAATGAGGGTTTTCCTTGGTCAAACCCTATTTTCATAATTAAACCTTAAGATGAAATGAAATCATGAAAGAGGCAATGAACAATGAACAATGCTATGTGACCACTCAACAAAAACCTTGATAAACCTTGATAATGGAGGTCTACAACTTGCATGAATGGATTCAATGGATGTGGATCTTGAACTTCAAAATATGCTTGAAATGATACTTTGAATACTTGACTTGATCATAAAATCTACATGACAATGTTATCTCTAAAAATATGCATGATGCAAGAAGACTTTAACATAATGATTGGATCTTGATTGTTGTAATAAAACATAGATAAATCTTAAACCTTAGCTCTTGTGAATTTTCATAAAACTTAGCTCTTGTGAATTTTCATAATATATCTCGATGAAACTTAACGAAATAACCTTGTATTTATAGGTATGTATCCTTAATTTCCCAAAATTCAAATATCACAAGACAAAATTGAATTATGGATTTCAAAACATTAAATTTCTACCAAAACAATAATTTAAATTTAGGTCCAAGAGTCTATGGAAGACCCATCCCCCCATGGGAAAATGGGTCCTAGGTCACTAATCCTAAAACACACTTTGTCAAGGTAAAGTGTTATGTTTAACCATTAATTAATGTCGGGTTTCCCCTTAAGAAAATGCAATTTAATGGGATTGTAAATCAATTATAGGGATTATCAAGGGCTAATTAAGCATAATTAATTAATAGGTCCCTAAATTTACTGTGAATATGTAAATAAATACATTTTACATCTCTAAATTAAAGCATAATTAAGTCCATTTAATAAGGAGGTTCCAAAGAGGTGAGAAAATATAAAGGGATAGGGTATGTCTAGGATCATCATGGAAAAAAAGGCCCTTAAGTGGCAATAAAATTAAAAAAAAATAGAGTTAGGCAACTTGACATAAAAATTTGAATAAGTTATATATATTATTTCAAATATATGAAAGAATCGAATCTATAGAAAATTGAATGTAGTTTCTACACTACTAGGTTTATTTAAAAACAAAAATATATTTGGTGAAAATTTGAAATTTCAATGCAGTAGTACTTAAATTTCAAGGAAAAAATAAGAAGTAGGTGTCTATTTGACCACCCTAACCACAATAAAATGATAATATTGCTTTATAATATTTTAGATATAAGTAGAGGACTCGTGTTTCGATGTGATCCATACTTTTTTGTTATTTTCTTCAAGTAAATAATTAATTATGATTTTTTTATTACAAATTTTTAAAAATATAAAAATTCATATGTTTGACCACCTTAACTTGGTCAAAATTTCATCAAATTCATTTTATTTTTAATCCTATATTATGTAAAGCATAGAATGTGACACATGTTTTAGATTCAAAAAAATGTGATACCATTTGAAAGCTATAGATGTTTTTCAATCAGCCTATCAATCAAGACTTTAGTTGTAATTCAAATAGAAAATCAATAATAATTATTTATTAGATTCAAAGTAAAGCATAATTCACATTGGTGGAAAGTTGAGAATCTCCTTTAAAAACCCTTTTCAATTCATCAATTTTGGGTTAAATTTTTTTTTCAGCCACATACCCTACACATACCCATCATATCACCACTTTTTGGCCCATCATGCTCCTGCACATACTCGATACATTTTTCTACACTGAAATTACTTAGTTAGGTTCCATTGGAGACAAGATTGATGAAATATACAATTGCATGCTCATGTTGTGTTCTTTTCTAAACTTGTGGGATTGCCTAGTCATGAATAATGAAAGAAAAACAACCACTTTCAATATGGATGAGGTGGTTACTTATTTTTTATCTAAAGAGATGTAGAGAAAGTTTTCTAAGATGGCCAAGGATGCCCTTGCTATTTGTGGTAGACTAAAAGAGAGAGGGAAAGAGAAGGACAAGAAATCTAATTTAAATTCTCATGCAAGATCTAAGTCTCCCTATAAGAATTCCATGATAAAATGTTGGAATTGTTGTGAAACTAGTCATTTTCAAAAAGATTACAAGGACAATAATAAGAAAAATAATCCTTTCTAAAAATTTGAATCTAACAAATCATCCCAGGATGGAGTAGAAGCACTTTTTGTAACCTTGGCAACCCATTCATTGAAAGATGCAAGGTTGGAAGATTTAGTTGCATCCTTTCACATGACCAATCATAGAGGTTGGTTTTTGAAGTGCATGAAGAGTACAATGGTGGGAAGGTGTACTTGGGTGATGAATATCACCTAAAAATATTTGGTTGTGGAATATTCAAAATTGAATTTATTACCAGAATAGTGAAGGGGATTGATGGTTTCATGCATATACTAAGTTTGGCACAAAACCTTCTTTATGTGAGTAAACTAAATTATTTAAGAGTGTAATTTGTTTTCTCAGGTGGAGGATGGAAGATGACAAGAGGAGATACAATGTTGGATAAGGGTGTTTGAGTTGTAATTTTGTACAAGATAGATTCATGCATATTATAGTGTAATATTTCTTCTAATGTATTGAAGAAGAGACCTTTGTATTATTCTTCCTCACCATTAGATCATGTAGTGAAGAATTATATTGTCTCTACATCCAATGGTTATGCATTTTGGGTATCTAATGGTGGTCATTCTAGTGGAGGATGCAAGATGAGAGGAGGAGCTATAGTGTTGTATTAGGGTGTTTAATTTGGAAATTTGTACAAGCTAGATGCATGCATATTATAGTAAGATATTTCTTTTGATGAGCCAAAGAAGAGACATTTGTATTCTTCTTCCTCACCATCAGTTCATGTAGTGAAGAAGTATTTTGCAGCTACATCCAATGGTCATGCATTTTTGGTACCTAAAGGTGCTCATTCCATTGAAATGAAGCTTCCCACAAAGAAGACAATTTTATGACACCAACAACTTGGTGACATTGGTGACAATGGTCTTCGAACATTTTGTTTATAAAAAAAATTATTATGTTTCCTTTTACTCTAGTTGTCACAAGTCTTTTGATGTTTTGGACTATGTTCACTTAGATGTTTTTGGTCCTGTGAATGTTCCTTCATTATCAAACATGTATGTCTTGTTTCTTTCATAGATGATTATAGTAGGACATTCATTTATTTTCTCAATAGTAAAGTTGAAGTCTTTAGTTAGTTTAAGGAGTTTAAGACCTTGGTAGAAAATAAGACTATAAAAAAGATTAAGTATTTGAGAATTGATAATGGTGGTGAGTTTTTCTTTGTAGAGTTTGAAAATTTCTTTAAAGATCACAAGATGCAGAAACATGCGACAAATCCATACACTTCACAAAAATTTGGAGTTGAAAAGAGGATGAATAGAATGTTGATGGAGAGGGCTAGGAGTATGTTGAGTGGTGCAATCCTTGAGCATAAGTTCAAAGCTAAAGTGGTAGCCACTACATGTTATTTGATCAACAAATATTCCACATCCATGCTTATTGGAAATACACCCACGGAGGCTTGGTTTGGTAAAAACTCTTTGATGAGACATCTTTGAATATTTAGTTGTGAATCTTATGCTCATGTTCCTATTGAGAAGAGGTCAAAGTTGGAAAATAGAGAAGTTAAGTGTGTCTTTATTAGTTAAGGTATCGACATGAAGGGGTAAAAGCTTTGGGATCTATAGGATTAGAAGGTTCTTTATGGAAGAAGTGTAATCTTCAGAGAGATGAATCCTTCCATTATTTAGTTCCATCTAGAGAAAGAGGAGAAACAAAAGAAGTAGGTGGCTGATATTCCACCTACTCAAATGAAATATGAACTTCACATTCCTATTGGACCTGATGATGAGGAGAGCTCAAGCAACTCTAAAATTTCTAAAGAAGAAGAAGAACCTCAACCTCATCCTTTAATTCTCTCTACATGAGTTAGGTGGTAACCAAAAAGGTTTAGTTATTCATTATTGGATTTTAGTTGCATTTTTTCTTTGATTGCTAACTCTAATGAGACTAGGACTATTAGAGAGGCTATGGCTATGAGTGGTGATCCTAGGACTACTATAGAGGCTATGGCCATGGCTATGAGGAGATGACATCATTAAAGAAAAATAAGACTTGGGATCTGGTACCTTTACCTATTGGATGCAAACCTGTTTGTTGTAAATGGGTGTTCAATAAAAAGTATGGTCCTAATGGAAGTGTTTAAAAGTATAAGGAATGATTTTTTGCTATGGAGTTTTCATTGGTGGAGAAAATTGATTGTGGTGATATATTCTCTCTTGTTGTGAAGTTGACATCTTTTCAATTCCTATTATCAATTGTAGTAGATTATCATTTACAATTGGAATAAATGGATGTGAAGAAATCATTCCTTCATTGTGACTTGGAGGAATATATTTACATGTCACAACTAGAGTATTTTGTTAAAAAAGTTAAAGAAAATTTGGTTCGAAAAATTCTCCTAGAATGTGGTACCAAAATTTTGATACCTATGTTTTGTCTTTGGGATTTCAAATATCTAAATTTGACCATTTCTTTTAGCAAAAGGTAGGATATGCCTATATATATTAATATATAATTGGAGATTTACAAAGTTTCTTTTACAAATCCATATAAATTGGAAGATGAATTGACTCTATAATTAACAAACTTGCGTAATAGCTAGAGACCCATAACAAAGTTCATGCCAAAGAAAATCCCTTAAAAAATTCATGCTTACACCCCCCTATAACTATGCTTGGTAATTTTATATCTAAATTTGATCTTTGTGTGTATTATAAATTCAATAATAGTCACATTCACATTATTGTTTTATAGATAGATGATATGTTGTTTGTTGGGAATGGTAAAAGTATGAATTTTATATTTGAAATTTCAATTTTTAGCATTTTTTGAGATGAAAGACCTAGGTGTCGCTAGGTACATCCTAGGAATGGAGATAACAAGAGACAAAACTAACATAAAACTTTGGTTATGATAGAGAAATTATTTGAACTTTGTGTTGGAGAGATTTGACATGGAAAATTATAAATAGTTAGTTGTTCCTATGATTCACGGGATGAAGTTTTTTGTGAATGATTGTCCAAATCTCCTATTAAGATGGAGGGAATCACTAGAGTACCATATGCAAGTGTTGTTGGTAGTTTTATGTATGTTATGGTGTGTGTGAGACAAGAAATTTCCCATGCAATGGGAGTCTTTAGTCATTTTATGGCTAATCCTAGATAGATATATTTGGATGCGATTAAGAGAGTTTTTAGATATTTATGGGGTACTTTCAAGTATTTCTTGTGTTTTCATGGCCATCCTATTGGACCTTGACATTCTATGAGTATTAATAGATATGTCAATTCATATTGGGTAGGTGGCATTAAAAATAGAAGATCCACTAATGGTTACATGTTTATGATGTTTAGTGGTTCTATTAGTTTGATGAGTAAGTGGTAGGTTGTAGTTATTTTGTGCATGACATAAGAAGTGTAGATGGAATCCACTCATGCTTGTAAAGAATCCATTTTTCTTAAGATATTGTGTTTTGAAGTTGTTTTATATGCAAGACATATTACTGTTTGTCATGATAGTCAGAGTGTCATTTTATTAGCAAAGAATCCTACCTTCCATGAAAAAATAAAGCACATTGATCATGTCCATTCTCATTTTGTTCATGATATGGTATAATATGGAAAGGTGAACTTGGAAAAGGTTGACACTTTGGGTGAATGTTGTAGATACACTGACGAAAGCAATGAGCACAAATAAGTTCAAATAATATTCTAATTTTCTAGGCTTGGGGCCCTAAGAAGGTGATTTTGTATGACTCTTGGAAAGTCTTCTAGAAGTGGGAGAATTTTGGGATTAAGGTGTCTCAACCTTAGAGTCCTAATAATTTTAACTTAATGTATCATTGAATTTATTTGTATTATTTAATTGCTTATATTTCCATTTCATATATTGCGACCCACCAAATAGGTGGTATCCCCATTGGAGGTGGTTGGATGGAGCATCATCATCCCAAGAGGAGATAGGCATCCCATTGTGGAATCTTTGACTTATGAAAAATTATAGATGCTCCATAAGGAATCTTTGTGCATGGATAAAGTTGGTGCCCAAGTTTGGTTATGATAGGCTATAATAGAATTAAATATTTTGTCTACTTATGATGGATTATATGGTGGATCTTATGGTAAATTTCATTTCACATATATGATGAATATTTTGAAAATTTTAAGGAGTTTGTAATATGACATTATTAGCATATTTTGGGTGCCCGGGATTGAGGAGAGAATATTTCATGTTATGATGGTTGTAAGAGTTTTAAGGGTGTGTCATAGAAAAATGGACCCTTTTCATTTTGATGACCTTTTAGGTCTTGTTTCATGGTGTTGGAACTATGTTGCTCTAAGTTGATGAGGTAACATGGCTTGAACATTATTATTTAGGTACTAAAACTCAAAGAACAATGTCTTGTGAAGGCATGTTGTGAAGTGTTGTAAGCAATTTATACATTCTTCTAGATTCTATTAATTACAATTTACCTAAAAATCACATTTTTATTCATCAAAAATTGCTATTTTGAAGTGTTGTAAATTCTTGTAACAAGTTTTCACACTTTTCTAGGGACATCTTCACTATTTATCCCTTTTTCATGCTTTATTGACCCCTTTATGCTCTACTATGCTTAATTAAGTGTATTTTTTAGTATTATCTTAACAAACAACATTAAATACAACATATTTCCTAACACTTGTATTTAGGTCCTAAGCAGGAAGTATTCACCATGGGTGGCAAATGAGCCCCCCTTAGCCCCAAATTCAAAATATTTTAAATTTCTTTTCAGGATTTTATTCAAAAACACTTGATATCAGCCTATGATGAGGTATGAATGGGTAACTAAGGAATACTTTGTATAAATAAGTGATTTTCATCTCATTCTAATCCCCATTCATCAAGTTCACTTATGCACCTATTCACTCAAGTATTCAAGCATTTTAGAACACCAATTCAAGCACCATTCAAGCACTTTGAAGCAACCATTGGCATTACTTCAAAATTGCATCATCAAGGGTTTGACCTAGGTATGTAGATTTGATAGGATTTTTGATGTTGAAGATTGGTTTATAATTCAACTAGGTGATTCAAGTCAACCTAATTCTATTTGAAGCTTGGAGAAGGTTTTTTGTCCATTTTCTGTAGAATTGATGTCAACAACCCAACAAGTAGACATTTCCAAATCTAGTGTTGCAGAGTTGTCTCCTAATTTTTCAAAAATTGGGAGAGGATTTATTAACCACAAATGGTGAATGAGTCCCACCTCAGGATTGAAAATATGAAGTTTGTTAGACTTTGGATCTTGACAAACCAAAAGTTGCTTCCAACAGTTTTTCACTAGGAGGACTAATTTGCCACCCTATGAGAATGAGTCCCACTGTGAAAAATTAGTAATTTCCATTAGCATTCATAACACTTTATAATCATCACACTTCATCCAAGTGCACTTAGATTCATCCCTTTGTTTTTTGTTCTACATAATTTCTTCATTTACTTAGTCATTTACATATCATAGTGTGTTTTCAAACATAGCTTTAATTGCACTTTTGCATTCATTTTCATTCATATAAATTATTCAATTACATTTAGTTAGCTTCATTTAGGTTAGATAACATAACATATAACATTAAATTGAATGAACCATTAGCATTTTGGCCTACTCTTGTTTTAGGTGAAAAACCCTAGAAGAGTTAAAGAAGCCCTTGGAACCAAAAATCAATGGTTCATTTTGGTGAACCTAGCATTTGAGAACTTTGCATTTCTAATTTTATATTTCATCCTAGTTTGCATGTGCATCAAAATTAAATTATTAAATTGTTTTTTTTTTTGAATTCTAGAGCATTTTATCTTGCATTAGTGAAAGCTTCATTTAGGTTTCATTCTTGCATTGCATCTCATTGAAAAAATAGAAAATTTTCATTTTTCATCATTATTTTCATTCTGTAGGACATTAAAATCATCTTAAAATTTCTAAAAAATACTAAAAAAATTGCATACCGGGACTCATTCGCCATCTAGGGTGAATCAACCCGTCTGTAGTTTTTAAACATCTTTGTAATATTTTTAACATTTTTCTGCATTACTGCTTCCTATTTCTACATTTTTCTTTCCTTTACAAAATCTCTTTTTTCACTTATTTTTGCATCGTAGTTTATTTTCATTATGGAATTCTCTTTCAATAAGTTATGGAATTCATTAAAGTAATTGGTAGACATGTCCAATTGTGCCTTTGACGATGACTGTAATGACCTTGAACAACCTCATGCTCCTTTAACTTGTCATGATTTTCCTCCACATGAAGTAGACATCATTTGAGAAGGTTATGCTAGCATGACCAATTTCTAAAATGATTTCCTTAATAACCTAGAACCAAATGCAATCTTTTATCCCTCCATACGGTCACAAGACCTTGCCAATGTTGCACCTCCTAATCACTTTGCATACTTACATCTTGAAATCACTATAGGACCTATGGTTCCTCCCTCAAGTGGACCTAGTTCCTCTAACCACTCAAATTCACAACCCTTTTATGATCATAAAGTCACCAACACTCCTATCCACCTTGAAATGACATATGCTAAAGGATTCACCATCTTAAGTAAAAAAGGTTGTCACACAAAACATGAACATGGCATCCATCAACTTCTTGAACAACAATCAACCAAATCACACACAATAGGACTGAGATATCAAGATCCTTCTCATCCTAATAGACATCCTCTTCAACCTAGGAGACTTCGAGATGCTAGAACAACGATCTTGAATGCTTCTCCTAACTTAAAAATTCTCTTTCCATGTGAGTAACCATTATATCCTTCTCATGACAAGGATGTTAGGATCCCTATGGGTCCTCTTCCTCCTTCTTTTCATGAACAAGGTCCATATAGCAAGTGAAATTGACCTTACAAACTCAAAAAGATTAAGTTTCCCACACATATTCCACCTAAATGTGAAGGGAGACTTCAACTTCTCTTAAACAAAGGTCTTATACTTTTACCATGTATGAATAGGTTGGTTATTCATTTGAAAGACTCTAACATTCCATTTTTCAAATATCATTTCATCCTTGTACATCATAATGAAGAATGTCAAACATTGAATGTCTCTTCCATGTTGACCCAAAACAAACTTTCTTTTTCCTTTATTTTTGCTCTCTTTGTGTCATTGTTCCAGTTCTATGTACTTTGGGTAATGATGACAATTCTTCACTCTTTCATAAAAGAACATTGTAACAGCGGACATATTGACCACAAATTCATAGATCCCTTATGTGTTTGGTGTGCTCTTTTCTGAGGGGAAACTCCCTTTCCTTTTTTTCCATTTTTCCTTAACATGGCAGCCTAACTTCGAAACATATTACTTGGCATAGGGCTTTCCAAGTTATCTCTCATGTCCTATTTTCTTTTTACTTTTTCTTTTCTTCTCAACTTTAAAGTAATTGCTCACAGAACAATCTGTAGCAATTCCTTTAAAGTGGGGGTCATACATTACCATCAATTCATTTGCATTCTTGGTTCCTCTATCATCAAAAATTAGAGCCTCTTGAGAAAAGATACAATTTCATGCATACTTAGACCCACTTTTGAGTCCCTTCATAGCATTTCCCCTTTAAAATGACATTTATATGCCCCTTAGACCTATTAACTTTGATCTAGAGGCCTGTTTCACATGAGAAATCATAAAAAACCCAACACAAAATACTTAATAACATCATATCCCAACATCCCACCTTCAAAAAGCAATAGTGGGACCCATTCGCCACCCTTGGCGAATGAGCCCCTATGAGGGAAAGCTCAAAATCAAGAAGGAATTTAATTAATTTTGTTCTTATTTCTAGTGAACGTGGGCCTCTTTGGTCTAATTAATGAAAAAATAAGGTGTTGTTTCCTATAAATACACATTTTAAGTCATTTTACACAACTTTTGATCACTTTTTACATCTCAAGAGAAAAAAACATTCTACAACATATTTCAAATGAAAGATTTGAAGTTTTAGGATAACAAACTAGGGTTTTTGTAGGTCTTGGAGCTCACTTACATTGTCAAGATTCAACATTGCAAAGGGTTTATGATGGATGCCTATGTTGAATCATCAAGAAATCTAGGGTGAAGAGGTACAACTAGCCACCAAATCATGCCTAAGGACTTGGTTTCCTATTAATTTCATCTTCCATTATTACTCTATCTTTAGACTAAGGTTTACATTATGTTTATTTAGAATTTTCATGTCACTTCACATCCATGTTTTATGTGTTGTAAGGTTTCTAGGATAGAGATCTTGCATACCTTGAATCACTTTTGCATAACCTATTCTAGAGCAATTGAATAGGGTTTTTTTCATGATTCAGCCTTTTCCTAGTTTTTAACACATCTAAGGCTAGGGTTTATGCATATTTTTCTCCATTCAAGGTTTGATTACCAATCTAGGGGTTTGACCAAGGAAAACCCCCCACTAGACCAATAATTTTAAGCTATTTTGTAGGGATTTTTAGAGACTTGGAATTAGGACTCCGTCAAAATTTGTTATATAGGTGTCATGGTGCAAATATGAGTCTTGAATGTGCAAGAGTCTATAGGTGGACCAATTTTCTATTCTTGGAAAATGAGTCCCACTTGAAATGCAGAATAGAGTTTGAAGCTATTTCAGGTCCACGATAATCAAAAATCAAGTTCTATTCAAAAAAAGACCTAACCCAAGACTAATTCGCCACCCTTGATGAATGAGTCCCAATTAGCTAAAGTTCATATTTCATTAGGTTTTCAATTTTTCATTCCATCATCTACAACTTTCCAGGTACACACATTCTAAAAAACAACCCTCTATTTAGTCAAATATTGCATATTTGTTCACTAATTCTATATTTTCGTATATCACACTGTGTTTTCAAAAAAGACATAAATCTTGGTGTTGCATTTGTTGTCAGCCACTTAAATCAATAAATATCACTGATTTTAGTTCATTTACATTAAATTATATTGTATACATCCTAATTTGAGTGTTACATAATAATTTCAGGGTATAATCTCTCTCCTTTTGGGTGTAAAACCCTATAAGTGTAAGAGAGGTCATTAAGTCCTAAAATCTATGTCAAATTTTGGTGAACCTGACATTTGAGCATAATAACATTCTAACTTAATTTTTTTATTTAATTTTATGTGTTCATTATTGTAAGCTCTTTCTTTGTTTAATATTCTTAGAAACATTGCATTAGTAAAGGCATTCTTTATCTTAAAATAGGGCATTCCTTTTCATCTCTACATTTGTATTCTGAAGTTGCATTGTATAGAGTTCAAATTTTATAGAGAAAACACAAAATAAAAATAGAAAAACACTAAAATAGTCATCTCTTGGAACTCATTCACCACCTACGAAGAATCATTCCCTTTACATTTTTTTAGCAGAATTTCCAAATTTTCATTTCTTGCATTATAGCTTTCTATTTTAGTTTACAATTTTCTCTATTTTCTTAGTATAGATTTCATTTCTCTTCATGGAATTTATGGATAGTCTTATAATTTTACAAGTTCCATTTTCAGGTATCTTTTATAGTCCTTTTAGATCAACTTACATTGAAGAAACTATAGCAAATCTCCAAAACCAGTCAAACAATACCTTAAGAAATCCCATTAAACACATGATTCAAATTCATAATAACATCTCATCCAAGCCACTTAGTAGAGATGTTGTTGAAAAGTTAGATGAAAATATCAAGGGTTTCCTCTCACTCACTTCATCCTCTAATGCTTGTAATGAGACATCTCCAACTCTTATCAAAACACCTTCCCTCAAGCCCTTTGATCGTGGTGACTTTTGTTTGTTAAATCAAGCCCTTGAAGACTTTATCTCACATAAGCCATCTATTGAGGTTTGTGGTAAAACCCTTACGACACATGATAGTTCACCCTTACAACCTTTTAGGAGTTACCACTTTCCTTTGAAAGATGAGTCTCTTCAAGACTCTGTCTCATTTAATTCATCCACTATAGTTTGTAATGTCATTTCTACTATTAAGGAAATTCATGTAGTTCAACCAAAACTTATCATTTATCCCCCTTCAAATCTACTCCATCCTTCCAATAAACCTAAACTTACCCTTTACCTACCTTTTCATCCACTCCATCCCTCTAATGTATCGCAACAATCTAGTGATGATATTGTTGCTCATACATATAGCACACGAAATAACCCACAACCACAACAAATAATTCCACCATAATTACTCTTACCTAATCTGCCTAGTGCTCCTCATTATAACCCACATACAAAGGAGTATGATCTTGTTGAGAAATTAAATAATACTACTGTCAAGATTTCTCTTTGGGAATTGGTTCAAACCTTACAAAGTTATAATACCATCCTTCAATATACATTGAAACAAATCATAGTACCTCCTAGAACTAATCTGAGTGATGTGACCACTCATGTTCAAAAGCATAGTCTTGACATTACTTTTCATCAACATGATCTTCCTCCTTTGGAGTTACAAAAAAACATGATGCCTTTATGATCATTGCTGAATTTTATCACACAAGTATCAATCATACTCTTATATATAATGGTTCTTCTCTCAATGTGTGTAGTGTGAGTCTTCTTGAGTGAGTGGAAGTGGATATATCACAAATAAAACCTGATTCCATTTTTATTCGAGGGTTTGATAATATAAAAAGCAACTGCTAGGGGTCATCATTTTACCTATTATAGTTGGAGTGGTTACTTTGTAGACTCCTATCCATGTCATGCCTTATGAACTTTTATATAATATTATTCTAGGATGACCATGGATTCATGAGATGAATGCAATCCCCTCAACTCTTCACTGTATCATGAAGTATGTTTTTAACAATTGTATATATCAAATTGAAATTGACCCTAAACCTAAGAATTGTTTGCACCTTGAAACAGGAATAACAAGTCATTTCAAAACATTAATTCTATCCTCACACATTGATCCCCTTGACACTAAAAAACATGACACAAAACTACCATCTACATTACTTGGTGATGATTGGGGATCCTTAGATTTCACACCTTCATTTATGGGTGATTACATGCTTATGAGAAAAAATGATGAAAAGCTTGATCAACCAACCATTATGTCCACTCAAAACTGTGAACAATAATCTCATACATATATCTCTTATAATACAGATGAAAATGCAACATACACAACAAATTTTGATGAGATAGATTACCAATCCCCACCTACCCTGCATGAAATGGAAAGACTTTATGGGAAAGGCTATACATTTTTCAAGTAACTAGGCTATAATAGAAAAGGGTGTGGAAAACATGAACAAGATATTTTTGTTCCTATTGAACCTAATATGAAAGAAATGAAAATAGATTTGGATATTATTTTTCTAAATATACTCAACGACCATCCTTAAATATCAATATGATCACATGTCAACCACAACATAAACCCACCATTGTTCATCCTAACTTGCTTAATTCTACCTTTCCACCTTCATTGTTGCACATTGATATTGATGAAACTTTGAAACACATACTTGGTGTCCATGATACCCCATCTTCACTTGTTTCCCTTCAACATATGTATTCTATCCTCAATATTTCCTAGCAAGAAACAAATGGTGTCAATGAAGAACTATTGGAATCTAAAAATATTAAGACCAATGCACTTCCCTTAGGAGATATAATTGGCATGCTTATGGATATAGATGAAAATGATAAATTTATTAAAATAAAGAAGTGTCTTGATGATGAAGAACAAGAAGATACAACTGCTTTACTCAATGATTTTCCTAAAATATTTGCTTGGAAATATTTTGATATGCCAAGAATAGACCCAAAAATGAAGATGCATAATATTTTCCTTGATAATAATGTTAAACATATTCATCAAAAGATTCATAAAATTCACCCTAAAGTGTCACTACTATTTAAATAGCTTGAGAAACTTCTTGATACTCACTTTATACGACCTATCAATTATTCTCCTTAGATCTCAAACATTGTTGTAGTTGCAAAAACTAATAATAAAATTAGGATGTGCACTAATTTTTGAGACTTGAATAAAGCCTCTTTGAAAGATTATTTTCCACTTCCTAATATTGATATGATCTTGGATTCAACTGCTGGACATGTTTTGCTTTCATTCATGGATGGATTCTCTAGTTATAATCAAATCGTTATTAATCCCCATGATCAATACAAAATTGCTCTCACCACTATTCGGGGAACATTTTGTTGGGTTGTCATGCCTTTCAGTTTAAAGAATGTAGGTTAAACTTATCAATGTACAATGAAATTAATATTCCATGATTACATTCACAAAATATTGAAAGATTATGTTAATGATATCCTAGCCAAATCTTTAACTTGACAAGACAATGTAACTATCCTTTGTAAAATATTTGAATGAATTAAGCAATATAACATGCGATTGAATCCAAAAAAGTGAGTTTTTGGTGTAGAAAGTGGTAAAATCTTAGGATTTAGGATTGATGCAATTGTTAACATGCCACCTCCAAAGAATATTTCTCAATTACGCACGTTACATGGACGAATTTAGGGTATTTGACATTTTGTCACATCCTTAGCTAATTGCACTTTATCCTTCACATCTCTTCTTAAAAAGGGTGTTCATTTTGATTGGGATGATGATTGTAAACAAGCTTTTGAGAGTATAAAGTAATATTTAGCTGCCCCACCCATTTTACAACTTGTTGTACCTCATAGACTATTTATTTTTTACATCACCACATCTTCCCATGCTTTTGCAGCATTGTTGGCTCAACACAATGATCATGGTAAAGAGTACCCTATTTATTACATCAGTCACACTTTAATTGATTACAAAACAAACTATTCATCAATTGAGAAACAATGTTTGGACCTTGTATTCACTACTAGTAAGTATTGACACTATTTACTAAACATTGAAATACAAGTTACCACAAAATTTGATCCTCTTAAATACCTTTTCAATAAAACTAGCCTCTCTAGCCACTTAGCTATGTGGGTAATGTTGTTAACAAAGTTTGATCTAAAATTTGTTTCACAAAAAGAAAGCAGAGGTCAATCCTTAACTGATCACTTACCTGATACTCCTTCCCCATCAACTTTCCCAACCATTCATTCCTTTCCTAATGATCATATTTTAACCACTGATATTAATCATGGAAGTTATTCTTTAATGGCTCTAAGTGTCAAATAGGTTCCAATGTGGGTGTGGTCCTAATTCTGCCTTATGGTAATTCTATTCCCTTATCCTATCATTTAAACTTTCTATGTACAAATAATACAACTAAGTATGAAGCATTGATTGCAGGATTACAAGCTTCCTTATCCATTCACGCTAGACATATATAGATCTTTGGTGATTCACAATTAATTATTAAACAAATCAATGACACATATCAAACTAAAGATGAAAAATATTCAAAGTACAAGGACCCTATCATAAAACTATTAGAAAAATTTGACTCATTCACCATTGATAATATCCCATGAAAAGATAATCAGCATGTGGATGCAATGGCTAGCACAACCTCTCACATATCTTCACCTAATCCATCTATTGATTACACATTCATTATTCATACCATCATGAAACCTTCAACAAATACTTCATTAGAAAACATCTTAGCCATAACCCAAACATCTTCATGTGAATGGTATGATATGATATACAAGTACTTAAAGGATGATACCATTCTTGAACCTACCACAACAAATACTGAAAAGTGCTTATGCAAACTCACAACTAAATATGCGATTCTTGGAGATGTGTTGTAGAGAAGATCTTTTAATGGTCTCTTATTATGTTATCTTAAGGATTATGAAATACCCCTAGCACTTGAACAGGTTCATACTAGTGCTTGTGGAGGTCACTTTGGAGGATGTTCATTAGTGCAAAAACTTATTCATATGGGTTATTACTGGAGACATATGGAGAAGGATTGTTTCACCTATGTTAAATGATGTCACAAATGCCAAGAAAATAGCAATCTAATTCACGCTTCTGCTACTAAGTTGTGTGCCAATGTTCTCATTTCGCCATTTTTAGTATGGGGGTTAGATCTTATTATAAAATTTTCTCTACCTTCTTCTACTCGACATACCTTTATCATCACTGCAACTGACTATTTCACAAAAAGGGTCAAAGCTATCCTTCTTCATTCAACAACTTTTGAAATAATTTTTTGTTTCCTCCTAGATCATATAATTACTTGCCTTCGACTTCATTATGTAATTGTTTCAAACAATGGAACTCCCTTTTAGAATAGTGAATTTCAACAATTTCTCCAAACTTTCAATATTCAACATCATTTTTCAACACCATATTATCCACAATCCAATGGACAAGTTGAGCACACCAATAATGTTATTGAAAAAATCCTTAAGAAAAATATTAGCAACAACCATAAGGATTGGCATACACAACTTCCTTACACACTTTGGGCATATCGAAATAGTGTTTTTTCATCCATTGGAAGTACTCCTTATAATCTTGTTTATGGTATGGATGCAATTATGCCCTTGGAGTTAGAAATTCCTACTTTGTGAGTTGCTCTATGGGATATTTTTTATAATGACACTTATAAAGCTCAATGACTACATCAACTTGAGATGCTTGATGAATAGAACATTAATTCTCTTGAGCATCTCCAAACCCACATCAAATAGTTATGAAAAAACCATAATGTTCATGTCATCCCTCTATCATTTTCTAGGGGAGATTTTGTTTTTATTGAAAATCAACAAACTATTAGTGTAGATAATGAAGAAAAGAATAAGTTTAGCTCTAACTTGTTGGGACCTTATATACTTGACACTAGTTATGGGTCTGGAACTTACCTTTCAAAGTAGATTGACATGACACCCCTTAAGGAACCTATTAATTCCATACATTCGTATCAGTATCATGTCTAATTCTCTTCGAATAGTATGTTTCCCATAGCAATGTTGTTTAGAATTATGTGATACAAATAGTTTTCGCATTGCTTCATTCTTGACAATTAGTTTCTATTTGTCTTGAACACTAAAGTAGTTATTTACATTCATTTTAGAATTAATTTACATTTCATACTATTCACATCTCTCTTATGTTAAATTAAACTATTATTAGTGTATTTCATTTAACATATTATTTTCCCCATTCATCAATTAACATATTAGTATCAAAATTGGAACATTTTTTCTATTGCATCACATGGATTAAGTTTTATATCGTGTAGAAATTAATTAAAATACTTTTACCATAAGTTCTTTAATTAATCACATAGCATTTAACAAACATATTAAAATGATACATCAATTTAGTTCACAAGGTGCCTGTCTTTATATATCCCAAACCAAAATGTAAGTCTCATATACATCTCAAAATCATATCATAATGGTCTATGAGAGCTAGACCCCTCATGGTTTGGCACTTGTGATATAGTTGTTAGACGACATGAGATGGTCGTGTGTGACTGTGATCATGAACTGTCAAGTATTAGTGCATACTCCAAACCGTATACTCATCCAACAGCTATGAGTCACTCCTTTGACATTTGATCCCTCTTTGCCTATGTTTGAGCTAGCTCTATCCACACTCTCTCTACCTTTGATGAAGCCCGTGATGACTACAGTGCACTCTCAGCCTAACAATATCACCTCCTCACACTTTCATAGACTACTCGTAACCTTGGAAATGGTATGAATTCCTATAGCTCTTCCTCCATGATTGGTGGAGGCATGTAGTCAGGATCTATCTCATTCTCCTCAAGGGATACTGGTACTATCTCTATAGCTACCTAACGATAGAACTCTTTCTAGTCTCTTGTTGCTCCTACAAAGTAGATCATGAACACAATTAGTAACATATCATCATAATATATACATACATACATAAAACATCAAATTATAAAGGACATGCATTAAATTACAAGTTATCACCTATGTCTTGAGATGCATGAGGAAGGTCAACCTCCTCATCTCTGGGGGGAATGTGGGATGAGCTAGCCTCCGTATGACTCTGCATGCTGATGTTTGCTATAGATACTGCTCATGATCTGGTCCTATAAGTATGTGAAGATGCTCCATACTTTCCCTAATCCTCAATGGCTACCTCATTACCCTCATTGAGGGGTGGCTCCTCCTCATATTCCTCATCCTCCTCCTCATCATCTCCACCATCCTAGTCCTCATAGTCAAGATCATATTTAGACTAGTAATCCTCATCAATCACATTTGTAAAAAATATCTACTAGCCTATACCGTACCTCTTCTACCCTCTCCTTTGGCACATCCTCTATTGCTTCCTCTGCATCACCTAGGGGGAAATCCATAGGAAACATAGGAGTTGTTCATGCATATGACCACCACTCCTTGTACTCATATGTGCTACTGACATCATCAACATCAGATGTTGGTGGTTGGTCATGATCTAAATCATCAGAATCACTTTCATGAACATGATCTATAGTCAGTTGAATAGTATCCCTAGCATCTGGGCAATTCACACTAATCATCTAATGAAGGGGAATGTGCTAGGTGGTGTCTAAACCTATCCAAACTATCCCATGACTCATCCATAATAGAATAGTCATCCAATGTAGTCATGCCTCCTTGCTAGAAATCTATCCATCTGCATCCTCTATAATTGTCTTGTGTGATATGGCCACTAAAGAGTCAGTATATATGGTCTCCATAGTATCTCGTCCTCCTCTAGTTGGTCAAATCTCACCCTCCAATACTCTAAATCTCCATACTACCATAGTCCTCTCAAGGGATAGTTGAATACTCATGGGTACTCTCCTGCTATTATACATGGGTATCTGATAGGTCGAGTACATGTGATATGCTCTAGGAACCACACCTATAGAATCATACAATGAACCATACTATTCATCTCTCGATAAAAAAATCTCCCTAAATCGTAATACAAATGTGTCATAATATAGTGACCCCATGCATAGACCATTGATCATACATCCCTCATACCAAGTGTACCATTCCACCATCCAAGTGTGTCACTCATCTGTCTAGATTGAGTACTATTACCACTATGTGCATCATGATCCGTCTCACCACAGGAACTCGTGAGTGCAGCAACATTAGTACCTCGATAAATGATCTAACTCTCTCATCATGTATCAATCAATCCTTCTAGAGAGTACTACATATCTCTCTTCTTTTCATGAAATGAATGATCCCCTAAGAAATACTCTCATGCTCCTCGTTTGAATAGACAATCAAAGAATGTGATGTACTTCCTCAAGTGTGATTGTCATTTCCCTGGTGCAAAGATGAAAGGTCTAGGTATCTACATCCCAATGTTCACACAAATCCATTATCATGGCATCATGGTATCTCATGGGTGGCATCATAAATTCCTAATAGATACTCACTAACTACAGGGGCTTTGTCTTTGCCACTAATAGAAATGGTGATAAATCTTCGAAAAATGATATCTATCTTTCCCCTATCCGCTTCCATGAATGGGCAGGAACCTATTACAATCATCACAAAATACTCTAAAAATATATCTAAACTCTTCATTTTTCATATTTTTCATCATGCAAGTGTGCTAAAGTCAACCTAGTGTGCTATTCTAATGACCCTAGACAATTTAGAACCCTTTTTGACCATTTTTCAAAGAAACAAGATGCTTCACAAAGAAATAGGAAAATTTGCAAAGAAATGGGACACATTGTGAACAAAAGGGACACTTTGCGAACAAATGGGACAATGTGAAAAAAGGGTAAAATTTGTAAAAATAATTCCAAGAACCCTAAATTAACCTATCCATGCATAGTAATCATTATAATATCATCAAGACATATGGCGAAAGTCACAAAATTGACTCAACTCATGATTCACTCGCCACATGCCACTTGCTCATGAAGATCATCAAGTCGTGAAGGCATATAATCCTATCTTCTCAACATATTCTCCTTCTACTTGTCACTATCAAGCTACAACAAAGGTGAAATGAATAGTAAGTGACAAATTACTTTTCCCTTCTACCTTTTATCTCTATTTACTTTTACATTTCAACCTAATACTCTTTTCTTTTTGCCTAGTCATTCTTCACATTTGCATCACAGGAGCTAGGGAAATCTATTTTTGATGCAATTGGATGCATTGCAATTGTGATTCTAGACTCAACATCCTTATTTACCTATTGTTATGTGGAATGGTACTTGAAAATTCCCTATGATATAGTATTTGTTCTTCGATGTGGCTAGATTGCTACCCTGATTCCACCTCCGTAAAGCAAGAGAAATCAAGGGGGGCATACATCTACCATCAAGATGGATTCCTAGGAAGTTAGATAAAAATACTAAATGTGTGTTATAGGATGTAGTTCCTAATGTTGTGGTTTATAGGTAACTATACTAAGGGCTACGTTCTCTCATCTTATGAATATGTATCCTTTTATGTAGTAAAGTGCATCATTTAGAGTCCTTTAGCTTACATATGCACATAGAATCATATGGGCACTAAAGTGGGGGCTAAATGTGTTGTCAAAAATTAGACCCTCTTGAGAAAAAGAGATAATTTCATGCATACTTATACCAACTTTTGAGTCCCTTCATATCATTTCCCCATTAAAATAACATTTATAGGCCCCTTAGAACTATTAATTTTGATCTAGAGGCTTGTTTCACATGAGAAATCACACAAAACCTAACAAACAACACTTAATAACATTATACCCCGACATCCCACCTTCAAATAGTAGTAGTGGGACCCATTTTCCACCCTTGGTGAATGAGTCCCCTTTGAGGGAAAGTTCAAAATCAAGAAGGAATTTAATTAATTTTTTTATTATTTCTAGTGAATTTTGGCCTCTTAGGTCTAATTAATAGGAAAATAAGGTGTTGTTTCCTATAAATACACATTTTAAGTCATCTTACACAAATTTTGAACAATTTTTATCATCTCAAGAGCAAAAAGAATTCTACAAAAACATTCATAAGCAAGAGTTGAAGTTTTAGGATAGTAAACTAGGGTTTTTGTAGGTCTTGGACCTCACTTACATTGTCAAGATTCAACATTGTAAAGGGTTGATGATGAATTCCTATGGTGTATCATGAAGAAATCTAGGGTGAATAGGTGCAAATAGCCACCAAATAATGCCTAAGGACTTGGTTTCCTATTGATTCCATCTTCCATTGTTACTTTATCTTTAGAATAAGTTTTGCATTGTGTGTATTTATTATTTGCATGTCACTTCACATCCATGTTTTATGTGTTGTAAGGTTTCTATGATACAGTTTGTATCCTTTCAATCACTTTTGCATAACCTATTCTAGACCACTAGAATAGGTTTTTTGTCATGATTCAACCTTTTCCTAGTCCTTAGCACATCTAAGTATAGGGTTTATGCCTATTTTTTTCCATTAAAGGTTTGATTACCAATCTATGGGTTGGACCAAGGAAAACCTCCCATTAGACCAAAATTTTAAGCTATTTTACAAGGATTTTTAGAGGATTGGAATTGGGACTCCATCAAAATTTGTTGTATAGGTTTCAAGGTGTATATCTAAGTCTTGAATGTATAGGAATGTGTAGGTGGATTGATTCACCATGCTTGGTGAATGAGTCCCACCTGAAATGTAGAATTTAGTTTGAAGCTGTTTCAAGTCCTCGACAGTCAAAAATCAAGTTTTGTTCAGAAAAATACCTAACCCAGTACTGATTCACCACCCTTGGCGAATGAGTCCTAGTAAGATAAATTTCATGTTTTATCAGGTTTTCAATCTATCATTTATTCCTCTAAAAATTTATAGGTACAAAAGTTCTCAGAAATAGCCCTCTGTTTAGTCAAATATTGCATTTTTGTTCATTAATTCTATCTTTTTTGCATATCACACTATGTTTTCAAACAAGGCATAAACCTTAGTGTTGCATTCATTTTCAATCATTTTAATGAAGCAATTTCATTTATTTTAGTTCATTTACATCGTATTATATTGCATACATCCTAATTTGAGTGTTACATAAGCATTTAAGGGTCTAATCTCTCTCCTTTTGGATAAAAACCTCTATAAGTGTAAGAGAGATCATTGGGTCATAAAATCTATGTTACTATTCCTAGTGCAACTTTTTCATTTATGTGATGTGTTTGTCACTTTTTGGATGAAACTGGGTGTGATTTCCTTTATAATTGTGATCTATCTTAGCATATTACATTCCTTTGGTGGTCTAATGTGACGCACTGCATCCCTTAAGTTGTGAATATACTATTCTTTGATTGGTCCTCTCCTAGAGATATTAGACACAATGTTCCCTAAGTGACTAACCTTGCACAAACAAAACAAGACTCCTTCGAACTTCCTTTATAGTTTTTCATTTTTTGCACCTTGCATATTATGCAGCTTGCATGACTGTGGTACTTTCTCTTTTTGTTCATAGTATCTATTTCCTTGTCAATCCTTGTTAAAGTTATCAATGGGTATAACTTTGGCATGGTTGAGTGGGAAGACCACCTAGCAACATGACCTTTCCCCATAGTCACTTTTGTGTTTGTGAGTGCATACCAACTAGCATATCTATCTTACCATTTTGGGCTTTCTCACCCCATGGACAACTTTTCTATGGCCCCAGAGTGGGTACATTTGGGCCTTCTCACCTAGTGAACTGTCATGTGTTCTATTGCCCAAAAGTGAGTACACATTCTCTTTTTTCATCTAATTCATCTCGACACTTGTGTGTTCCTTTGTTCTTATGTCTAGTTTGTAATGGGAACTTCATCCTGGGGGCTCAATCTTCCCTCTTGACTGTTGCATTCCATCTTCTTAATGTAAGTGTATTTGAACCCTCCTCTTGATGTTAATGGCTACTTTATTGTAATTTTGAAGCAAGTTCATCCTCTCACTAAAGTGGGGACTAAATTTTCCCTAGAAAAATGGCCCCTTGTCATTTTCATGGCCTTTTAGGTCTTGTTTCATGGTATTGGAACTATGTTTCTTTGATTTGATGATGTAACAAGGCTTTAACATGCTTAGTTAGGTACTAAAACTCAAAGAACCACATCTTGTGAAGGTTTTGTTAAGTGTTGTAAGACATTTCTAAATTCTTCTAGACTCTATTAATTACAATTCACCAAAAAATCACCTTTTTATTCATCAACAAGCCCTATCATGAAGTGTTGTAAAGTCTTGTAACATGCTTTCATGCTTTTCTAGACACATCTTCACTATTTATCCCTTTTTCATCCTTTATTCGACCCGTTTATGCTCTTATATGCTAATGAAGTGTATTTTTGAGTATTATCCTGACAGAAATCATTAAATACAACATATTTCTTGACACTTGTATTTAGGTCCTAAGCAGGAAGCATTCACCATGGGTGGTGAATGTGTTCTCCTTGGCCCCAAATTCAAAATATTTTAAATTTCCTTTCAGGATTTTATTCAAAAACACTTGATGTTGGCCTATGATGACACATGAATGGGTAACTAAGGCACAATTGTGTATAAATAAGTGATTTTCATCTCATTTTAATCCTCATTCATCAAGTTCACTTATCCACCTATTCACTCAAGTATTCAATAATTTTACAACATCAATTCAAGCACCATTCAAGAACTTTGAAGTAGCCATTGACATTACTTCAAAATTGCATCATCAAAGGTTTGACCTAGGTATGTAAATTTAACAAGGATTTTGATGTTGAAGATTGGTTTATAAGTCAACTAGGTGCTTCAAGTCAACTTATGTCTATTTCAAGCTTGCAGAAGGTTTTTTGTCCATTTTCTATAGAATTGACTTGAACAACCCAACAAGTAGACTTTTCTAGATCTGGTGTTGCAGAGTTGTCTCCTAATTTTTTAGAAATTTGGGAGAGGATTGATTTTCCACCTTTGGTGAATGAGTCCCACCTTAGGATTGAAAAAAATAATTTTGTTACATTCTAGATCCCAACAAATAGAAACTTGCTTCTAATAGCTTTTCACCAAGAAGAGGACTAATTCACCAACTTGGGTGAGTGAGTCCCACTGTGAAAAATTGGTAATTTCTATTAGCATCCATAAACACTCCAAAATAATAACATTTCATCTAAATGTACTCATATTTATCCCTTTTCTTTATGTTCTGCATAATTTCTTCATTTACTTAGTTGTTGGCATATTGGAATGTGTTTTCAAACATAGCTTTAATTGCACTTTTGCATTTATTTTCATTCATCTAAATCAATCAATTAAATTTGGTGAGCTTCATTTAGGTTAGATAACATAAAACATAACATTAAATTGAATGAACCATTAGCATTATTGGCCTACTTCTCTCCTTTTAGGTGGAAAACCCTAGAAAAGTTAGAGAAGACCTAGGAACCAAAAATCAATGGTTCAAAGGGAATATTGTACAAGTGTCTAAATGCATGTCTATGTAATCAGATATTGGGCCATGTGTATGTGGATTCCCATCATATTTTAGATTCTTTTTCTAGCTTGTATCTCTTTGTATAGTATATGTCTTGCATTGTAGAATGCATATTTTATTTGCAAGTAATCAAGTATTGTTGGATTCACTCTAGAACATGTGTTTGTTCTAAAACACTTATTGAAGAATATTTGTACTTGGGGCTACATTATAATCCTTATTTTAGATAATATAGTAGTACTATACTTTTGGAGTGTGGGGATTTTTACTCAAAATAGTTTTCCCAATATATATCTAGTGTCATTATTTAATGTATTCTTGAAGTCATATCATATTTCTCTATATGTGTTTCAATTAGTGTCATTGTATAAGGTGTTATTAATTTTTTTTTTGAAAATATCCCCAACTTATATTAGTGTACGAAGCTATTTTTCACTCACCTAGATTCCTTTTAGGCTCACAAATCTATAGATCACCCTGAAGGAGTGGGAAAAATTTCCTTTGGCTACAGGTCCTACTTCAATGGCCAAATGCACTAGGAAATTTTACCTTTTTGGGTTCCAAATAACTACCTAAGATAAATACAACATAAATTTGTAAAATCAACAAGTTTGAGGTGCTCAATATTTGGAATGAAGACTTGCTTAGTTTGTGTGGGGTATTGATGACTTCTACATGCATGGAAATCCTTGGAATCAAAGGTAGTTAACCATTTTCATGCCTAGCATCATGGATGAAAGCAGTGAGGTGCTTGGTATGATAATCTCCATGTAGGATGTAATCATCTATATATCAAATCAAATCCACAAAAAGCTTCCACTAGCATTTTCTTTTTCTTCGGAAGGGTGGATCTTCTGATTGATTTTACAGGCCTCTAAAGTTAACCCTAGTTGTTTTCATTCTGTAGGGAATAACGTTTTCCTCACTTATCCATTTTCCATGATTCAAGTGGAATTAGAAATATGATTCAATCCTCCATAAGATACTTAGGCCTATTTTTCAATAAACATAACTAGATATTTCTTATTTCAATCCAATCTCATATCTTCCTTTTTTGGTTATTTTATTAGAAAAAATTCAAAAGGGTCAAAATTTTTTGTTCAAAATGGATTTTTTTTTCATTGATGGGGTCTATACTACTAATTTAGTTCATTTTAGTATTCTTTCATCATGGATACACCAAACATTTATTTACTTACTCCATACAACTATTATAGTTGGAAATCATAAATTGAGATAAATCTAAAGAAAACGGGGCTACATAGGGTTACCATAGGTATAGAACATGAACCTGTAGGTGCTTCTAAGAAGAGAAAGTGGTTTAATAGAAGTGATGAATCTTTTGGTACATTATGCATGTATATGTCTCTTGATTTTCTATTTCATGTTGAAGCTTGCATCATACCCAATCAAATCTAGACTTAATTAGAGTCCTTCTTTTGAAAGCAAGATACTATGAGATAATTTTAGTTGGAGAATGAGCTTATCAATTTGTATCTTTAATATTTTGATAGAAATTAGGACTTCTTCACCAAACTCAAGTCTCCCTAATTACAATTGAAAAAATGTAGTATTGAGAAGAATGACACTCAAATGATTATTTCTATCCTTTCCAAGTTTGGTTTTGATTATTCAATCTTTGTTTCTACCTTCTATGCCACAAAATATGCACTTGATACCAAATTCATTGTTCCTTCACTTGATGATTTTGCTATATCACTCACTCAAGAGTGGGAAATTTGGTACAAATGGGCTCTTTGAAATCTCAAACATCAAAGGCTCTTATTGCATCTCAATGAACTACATATTAAAAGGACTCTAATTGCAAAGGAAAGAAAATGAAGTAAAAGGATTCCAAGCACACTGAGTAAACCAAGGAACCACAATCAAGTGATACCTCAAATTCTTATACTTTTACTAAGATGGATTCATTCAAGAAGGATCAACCTAAGTGTTCATGTTGCATAAATTCAGGATGCGATCATCATCTGTGTTATACAAAGTCAATTGATGAGTTGAAGAAACTTCTATAGAAGAAAAAAATTTAATTGCCTTAATTCTCTTCGTCCATTACGTCACCCTCATAATCAAGGTTAGACAAAATGGCATGTGGAGAAGACAAGATGAAAATCCATGCTTTCCTTGCATCTAAAAATCTTCAGTCCAACAAATGTCTTCTTGATTTAGGAGCCTCACATGACATGACTACATCTTCAAGGTATGTTCTCTACATGTGATCCTTGCTCTCTGCCATAGATTTTGATGGGTAACAACACTTATATGAGTGTTATTAGGAGAGGATCCATAGATTTTGATGACAAAAAATTTCATGATGTACTTTGTGTCCTTTCATTGAATTCTAATATCCTTTCCATCAATTATATTACACATAGTGGAGTAGGTAAGATTGTAGAGTTCACACCTGATTTAGTGTTTATCAAAAATCTATACACTAGAGATATTCTTATAGTTGGTACTATAGATCATGCCTCTCAATTGTATTTATTCTCACATTTTGGTCTAGATGAGCAAGCATTATCATTGACTAGTCCTCACTCTCATGCATCTAGAGTGGACCAAATATCTGAGGAGAGGTTTGGTCACTTAAACCTATGTGTACTTCCATCATCCACATTGGTTCATTAGAAATTTTTTGAGATTCTTCCTCTTACACCTCCAACATCTTCATAGTTTAGTTCTTTTCAGCATGATTTTTTTGATCCTTTAGTTTAAGTTTTGTGGGATAACTACTTTCTAAACATTATAGAGCTATTCATTAAGTCACACATTTCAGATATTGGGGACACACTTGAGGATAATTACTTCCTCTTCAAGGATAGATATGGGCCACCAACCATCACATCAATGTTGCTTTTGGAGGTTGTTGTAAATTCATCTCCACAATTCTTTCGATCAGCTTCATTTGACTTATACATCTAGACCCTTGATCATTCTCTAATAGCATTTATCATGAAACTATTTCTCCTAAGATATTTACCTATTAATGCATCATTGGATGTGTTTCTTCATAAGGGGAGGAACAATTTTTGTCATTATTGGAATATCTTTATAATCCTTCTTCAAGTATTCACTTATAGCATAGAAACTTCTAGCTTTTAGGTGGATTCATTGTCTCATCCTTTCTCTCTAATGGGGGGAATCTTGATTGTACTTATGTGACCAAAGAAACACTTGAGGGGGAATTTTGAGTCCTACTTTTCTTTGTCACATGTATGATTTCATTTTCTTTTATCTCTCTTTTGGAGAGGAGTTTTTCCCATGAGGTTTTCTCTTTCTTTTTTCAATTATGAGATATTTAAATTGCTTTTTCATGGGTACCTCATCATTCCTTGTATTTAGGATCCATTCTACATTCATTTAGTTTCCCTTATCATTTTTTTAGTTTCTCCCTAAGTTGATTTTAAGAGTGTGTGTTGGAGTAAATAAGTCATTATATGATAATAAATTAATTATTAATTATTTATTAGAGGATTTTTACTATAATTAGTTAAGATAAACTTAGGAGTTTCTTTTTTCATGTTTCAACTAATTTTTATTATTGGTTTGGACTAAATTTAGGACAAGTTGCGTCATTGTACATGAGATTAGAACATTGTCACTATCTTGTCAAATCCTTAAATAGGATTTTCTTGTGCAATGATTTGAAAGGTTACACATTCATTTGTAACATTCATCTAGGTTATTTGCATCAATATAATTCTTGGGTTATTGAGGAAAATCTTGATTTTGATCTTATCTATTTTGATAGGAAATTTCTTGTAGGAGTTTCATGGGAGCTGTGGGTTGAGTCATCAATTATAACATGAGCTATCATGTATGCAAATATGAATTGATAGTTTAGGTAAACAGGTTTTGACTAAAACTCTTTCAATTGATGTTTTTCACTAAAAACCATACCTAGAAATCAAACCTCATTTTTTATATTTAATTAAAAGAAATATTTTTAATAATAGTAGGTGAAAGGAATTCACTTGAAAATATGTGCTACATATTTTAAAGTAATTTTCTTTCACCCAAAATCATTTAGGGTGAAACAATTTTTCTGCAAACTATTTTGTTTATCAAAATTTTGACTCAACTTTATAATTTTACCTATATATCAAATAGTCCTCTTTAATATGCACGAAAAATAAAAAAAATTTAACATTAAGACATACATTTTTTAGAAAAGGTTCTTGGCTCAACTCCAATCTAAAATTACATTTTCTTTATGAAAGCAATGATAAGCATTTTTGGAACTAAAATTGAGATAAATTCCTATGATTAGTGGAAGTTGGGAAAGGTAGGTGTTCAAATCTAATTAACTATGATACTAGTTATTCTAACTTCTAATTTTCAAGCTATTCCTATTTATTTACTCTCTCTTATTTTTGTTCCTAAAATACTATTTCCATTGTCAATCATATAATGAAGGAATTTCTTTCAAAAGGTTGTGGAGATCATTTTAAATTCTCTTTTACATGATTCAACAAGATCTATGTAAACAGAGAAGTTGAGAGTTTAAGGATTGAATATGTTGGTGTAAAGATTTATCTCTTCTCTTCAAATCTCCTAGATTCATATGTTGAAATTGAAATATCTCACTGGTGATCAAATTTGAAGCATGTTTAATGCAACTATTCTAGGATTGAATTCAACTAGGAGGAGAGGAACCAAGGACTAAAAATATATAACTGAGAGGTGCCATTTTTGGAAGATCCTAGATGGTCCTTCTATCTCATATTGGAATGATAAATGGTCAACTAATTGTTCTATGTATAACATACCTTAATTTAGGAGTCTCACTATAGACCTACACACTAATAGAAATCTAAAGTTAAGTATTATTGGGAAGAAAGGATAGAGAAGTACTCGAAATCTAAAGTCTCTAAAATTTTACCTTCTTATCCTAAGATTGATGAGTAGGATGGTAGTAACCATTCTATGGTTTTACAAAAAAATAGAAATAGTTAGTATCATGAAAGAGATATTTAGAATGAATAATTAAAGGTGAATCATGTCTTGAAGGAATTTGAAGCTATATAATTAGGGATAGATATAAAATATTCCAAATGATTAAAGCTATCTATGTATCTATCTTCTACTGGTTTCTTCAAATCATTGGTGCATTTCTCCTATAGAGTCTTGTAACAAAATTATATTATAATTTTTTCTTTATATTTTATAATACACTATGCAACCTTTGCAATGTGGTGTTTTTATCCCAATTTTTTTTTATCCAAATTAAATAAATCTGCTATATTTTATTGTTGATTGCTAATTTATGTATGATTTTTACATCATTTCTCTAAAGATAATTTTATAAAAAAATTTATACTACTCTAATTGCACATCTTCTAACTAGACATCTTTTTCCATTTGTCCCCTAACTTTCATTCACTCACTATAGTTTATCTTTATTTTTTTGTGAATGGATTGTGGAGCTCTCCTATTTGTAGGGGTAATTTCCGGTTTGCATTTTCTTATAAATATATACCAACTTTATTGTTATATAACCATATTTTAGTTTCTTTGATAGAACCTTTTTGCTTTTTGATATCCCTTCTTATTTTTTGTGGTATGCACTTTTGAATTTTGTGATTTTTTCAAGTGATGTTACTATTTCTCTAGTAGACTATTTCATCTCAAAATATAATTTTATCATGCTTGTATTTTGGGGCTTCATCCATTATTGATTTCCTAGTGAGATTTGAGGTTTACTAAATAAAGTTGTATGGTGTTTATGACCTATTTTTCTGACAACAATATCATCTAATCTTTTGAACTAGTTATGTAGATAGAAAATTTCTTTTGATTAATAATCCTATTTAACTTTTAAATAAATTAAAAGATAATGACTTGGAATATTTATAGAAAAAGAGGGTGGATGCTGAAATGAAAAATCCATCAAGTCTACATTGCACCAAGTCAAAATAGGAGATAGAAAGTCGAAGGGTCATACTCCAAAATAACATACTAAAAGTAATCTTCTATGACAATTTCAATTATAGGGGGTCTTTATAATTAGCTTTTCCCTAAATAGCACTATAGACAAGATTATCATCATTTAACTACTATCCAATGAGTTTATCATCTTCTTCAAGGGTATCCTTTGATAGTTGTTGAACATTGACAAGAAAACCTTGTTAGAATATAGCCAATTAGGAGCACCACACTCACAATAAGACACAAAAGATTGTCTTAAGGTTTGGAATCAACCACAAGCAACATTATCTTTCTTTACTAAATTTTCATCCATGTGATTATTAACCACAATCTCTTCTAATAATAGTTGTCATATTTCTCAGCATCCTTTAAGAGGAAAAGAAAGAGAGTGGCAAAACATCGACACAAGATAGAAAACTTAAAATTTATCGTTATTCCTTCTATTTGTAATCTTAACACATTAACAGTTTTATTAGCAACTTTTTAAATATAGGAAAAAAAAAACGATAGAAGCTAAACTTGACATGTCCACGTTCATCCACCGATTACATTGATTAGTGCATATTAATTTGAGCGTTATAGAAGAACAGTTCGACATTTTCAAAAATAGCACTTAAAATTCTACAACTAAAATAACAGACTCTAAATAAACTCCTAACTCTACACAAGAAAGAGCTGCTTGAAAACGGTGTCAGCGATCTATAGATTGCATGATCACCATCATTTAACCAACACAAGTCAGAGTCTTCGCCGGGGAAAAATCTCCAACGGCCTTCCACGAACCACAAGTTCATATATTTGAAATCAGATTTGAAAGCGACCAAACATAGTAAATAGTTATTCAATTTGAAAAGAAAAAAGTCGTTTTACAGTTGAACTGTGTCCATGATAATAGCCGCGCTTGCAGGCCCATTGACAATTGCACCATAGCTAAAAGATCATCAAAGAAGAGTTCATTTTTGTATCCACTCTGTAAAGACTGCAACAACCAATTTCATTCCGGAGAGATGTCAATGCACATGGGAAGACAAGTGGGTGCAAATAAATTCATCCAAAAGATTTACATCTATGTTAATGACTCATGGAGAAAATGCCATAGATTAAACCCAATGCCATCGAAACTATAACTGCAATAGTAAAAGTACTTTTATATAGTTATAAACTTCAAATTTATTAATAATAATACTTATTTTTGGTATCAATCTGCTGAATACAAAATTAAGGATTCCTTTTGGCCATTCTCTGTGTCATGTCTCTTTTTTAGATGGCCAAGAGTTCTAGGGTTAGTAAATTCAAGAAGATTAGAGTATAAGTTTAATTGAAAGAAATTAAAAAAATTGGTGAATGTTATTATAAAATAATAGGACAATGTATATAGAACGAAAAATATAAAAAGAGTAGGGTTTTAGTCATAAATTAAACAAAAAGGATCCTCTAGAAAATATTATGGATCAGAAGAACTAAAACTCCAAAGATTTCATCAAAAAATATAAGAACATTCCAACACACAAGCATCAAATTTAAATTTTAAATTTACTTTTTTATTCAATTTTTCATTCCATTTAGCTACTATGACTTGAATAAAGCACACAAGCATTAAATTGAAGGCTAGTTTGTGGTATACAAGGAAAAATGATTATTTATTTTGATGGTCAATGTAAATCTACAATATGTTCATAATTGAAATAATAGACCTCGAACATATTAACCAATATCAATGTAATATCGTATAACATTGATATTCTAAATCACATTGTGTTGCTGCTTCTTCTCTTTGATTACTATGCACAATTATTAAATTTGTACTTAAAAGTTTGAACATATGAAAAAATATAAATTATTTATCACATTTTTTTATTCATATTATTATTTTTAAATAAAAATTGTAGAAGTCAACCTCATTAGTTTATAGACCTAAAATTTAGCAAAGTTCATATACAGAGATAAAGTATAGATTAGTTCAAACAAATGAAATGAAAATAAAAAAACTATTATCATTATTTAACATTCAATTTTTTGACAATTCTTATTTCTTTAATACAAAAAGAAATAAATTAAAAATATTTAATAAAATCAAACAGAAAACTAAATACCATTGTTTAAACTTTCAATAATTATTTTATTATCATATTTAATCTAAAATCATTAATTCTAAATATTAAATTGTTTATTTTCTTAGAACTTTATGTAGTAGTTTCAAACATATTGCTTTGACCAAATGTATGTGAGTTCGGTGGCAGCCCTGCACTATATATATAACTAAAATATTTAATGACTCAAAAGGACAAGCGCAAGTGTGAAGCTCAAAAAAGAGATTCATTTTTGCATGCTATTTCCATGAATCTTGTTCATCATAACCTATTAATTACTGCCTATAATTCATTGTGTATGAAAGAGCTTCACTGCAATTTCATGGTAACGTCACTTTGACATACAACACTGGTTGAGGGAGAATTTTACAGGGTAGACAGGCTGCTTATCAGGGTAGAAAAGGCCAAAGTGTTTCTCCTTTTCATCGCCTCCCTTCAAGTTCTCGTTGAAAAGAGATAAAGTATAGATTAGTTCAAACAAATGAAATGCATTTATAATCAAATAATCTTGTTTTCAAATTAGATGATTTGACAATTACACAAGTGAAATGAAAATAAAAAATTATTATTATTATTTAACATGTAATTTTTTGACAATTCTTATTTCTTTAATACAAAAATATATAGATTAAAAATATTTAATAAAATCAAATCAATATCAAAGAGAAAACTAAATGCCATTGTTTAAATTTTTTAAAATTATTTTATTATCATATTTAATCCAAAATCATTAATTCTAAATATTAAATTGTATTTATTTTCTTAGAACTTTGTGTAGTAGTTTCAAACATATTGCTTTGGCCAAAAGAAGACAGAGAAATGGCCAAATGTATGTGAGTTCCGTGGCAGCCTTGTACTATATATATAACTAAAATATTTAATGACTCAAAAGGACAAGCGCAAGTGTGAAGCTCAAAAAAGAGATTCATTTTTGCACGCTAATTCCATGAATCTTGTTCAACATAACCTATTAATTACTGCTATAATTCATTGTCTATTGAAAGAGCTTCACTGCAAATTCGTGGTAACGTCACTTTGGCATACAACACTGGTTGAGGGAGAATTTTACAGGGTAGACAGGCTGCTTATCAGGGTAGAAAAGGCCAAAGTGTTTCTCCTTCTCATCGCCTCCCTTCAAGTTCTCGTTGAAAAGAGCAAAGATATAAGTCTCGATGCTACTTCCAGGTCTCTTTGGCGTCCCTGCTTTGGACAATACATGTTGGATGAGATTATTGTTGTATGTCCGGGCATTCTCAATGGTAGCCACATCTTTCCCTGCAGAAGGCCAGCCGGTTTCAGTAATCATAATTGGCAGGTCTGGATACCCCGAGGACTCCATGGCAGAGAGAAGGGTATCAACCATGGCGTCAAACAAGTTTGTGTAGGACAAATCTCCGTCTGTCACGGGAGATGTGGGCTTAAACAGCGCGTACTCTAAAGGAATGGAATCCCTGTTGTCGTCGTAGCTGTAATAGGGGTAGACGTTGGCCATGAAAGGAGAGGCATGGTCTTGGAGGAATTGGAGAATAGAGCTCATGCTGTCTTTCACGGTATCACTGAACGTTCCCTTTGACGGAGGGTAGCCAGTGCCAATGACGGTCATGGAATGGGCTGTGGAGACCTTGATGCTGTTCTGCAGACTGGCCTTTTCAAGCGCGGTTTGAATGTTCTTAATTGCAAGAACAAGATATGGCACGTACTGAGCATTATCTGGGCTTTCCAAAACCTCATTTCCTACAGCAATATATTTGATATTGGAGGTAGGGAAGGGCTTAATGTTGTCATTAACCCACCCGTCAGCAGAATCTTGGCTTGAAGCAACGGCCTGCAAATCTTTGTTTTCCACTCCTACAATTACGTTGATTCCAGAATTCGCAAACGCCTGCAGTGCATCACGGTTTGGTCCGAAAATTCTCATTTTGCCGATGTTGTTATTCTTCATCAAAGAAACCGCGTCGCCTGCACTTGGTAAATTGTCTCCATTCATTCCGTAGTTGACTCCTATTTGCTCACAATCTGTAAAAGAAGTGTATCATGTTTAGAATTATGGGATCATAAGATAAACAATTGTTTCCATATTAATTTGACTACATACGAAATTTGTATGTATCTATTTCTGAGTGATCTGATATTTACCTGCATGTATCCAGCTGAGGAGGATGACAATATAAGAGATTAGCAGAAAAGTAAATTCGTGTTGCTTGAGGAGCACCATGATGATTATGCTCTGCGCACAGATTGAGAAAATGCAGTAAAGATGTATGCGCGGGCGTGGTGATTTATAAGTAGCTGTGTGGGTGTGTTGTGATGTATGTTAGAATTTGACGAATCTTAGAAGAGATGCAAATAACAGAATTCTACAAATTGGAAAGAAAAAATAAAAACTAAATAATTGCATTGATTATTTTCTTCATATTTGTTTAAGAATGAGTACAATATATAAAGCATTAGAATAGTCATTTAGAATGGCAACTGTCAACTAGAAAATAGACATGCAACTTTATGCAAGATTGCACAACTAAGCAATCAATCGGATTTAACAATAGAGAGATCCCATTAGTTAGCTTATGTTAAGCAAGTTGTTAACGGTTGTTGCATGTTCAAAATTATTAATTTAGGTAGCTTGGACAAGTGTCTCCAAATCTAAGAAATTTTTAATTAATTAATTGATTTTTCTGGAGACTTCTAGAAAGGAGCTAGTTGTCCAGATAATTATTTATTTAATTAATTGATTCCTCTAGAGATTTCTAGAATCCAGATAATTAGGGTTTGTTAGAGTCTAATTAATCTTAGCCAATAATTGAGATTAAATCATGGCCATTGGTTTTTCAATGAGAATAGTATAAAAAGGGATCAATGGGAATTTCGAGAACACACACTTAAGGAGCATTTGCAATGATAACAAATAGTTTTGCAGTAATAGCAAGGGCACAATGATAGTGTTGGGGACAACAGCAGTGGAATTTTAGCAGGAGAAATTGTGGGAAGAATTTCTAGTGAAGAATATTGTCGGAGCTTTGCTAGTAAGAGGCAAGTAGTTTATGTATATCTTGATTTGTTGAAGTTTAATAAAATTCCTCATTTGTAGTACGGGTTTTCCCTTTAGGGTTTTTCTAGGGACAATTTGTTCAAAAATATTGTGTTTATTATTTTCCATGTTTCCTTCTAAATTCTTGTGATTTTATTTGTGAAGTTGTGGTTGTGTTATTTTTCAATATTTGTTGTGAATTAATTTTTGATAGTCAAATAATCTATATAAATAGGAGATTAATAATCAGTAATTGCAGTAGAATTTTCACATGGTATTAGAGCTAATATAAGGGTAGAAAAGGCTCAGCGTAGGCACAAGAAGGAAAAATTGAGGGTTTATAAAACCCAGGTCTACCTCTTTAAAAGTATTATTATTATTATTATTATTATCTTTTGAGATAGCCTCAACAGGTTTAAGAGATCAGGATAAATTGGATGGATCCTCAAATTTTGGTGTTTGGAAAGCTAGAATTTCTTTATTGCTGGAAGAGAATGGTATCAAGGAATATGTGACTAATGTTGTTCCTGTACCTACAGATCCAACACAATACTTAGCATATAAGAAGGAAGATGTCAAGGCAAGGAGGCTAATTCTTGATGGTGTCAAGGACCATATTGTTCTACATATCCAAAACTGGATATAGTGAAGATGATGTGGGATGCCATTATGAATATATACCAGAATGCTACCACTAACCAGAAGTTGATTCTTAGAGAAAAGTTGAGGAATACCCGAATGAACAAGGGAGAAGACATTACAAGTTACCTCACCTAGCTTAGACTTGTCCAGGATGAATTGGAAGCTATTGGAGATAAACCAGATGATGGGGAGCTAGTACAAATAGCCCTAAATGGGTTTACTAAGTAGTGGGATGTCTTTGTTCAAGTTATTAATGGGCAAGACACCTTATCGAGGTGGGATCAACTATGGAGTGACTTCACTTAGGAGGAGCTTAGACTAAGTCTTGCCAGTGGAACTAGCAATAAGCATCAGAAAAGTGAGGTAGAATAGGAAAATGTTGCCTTAGCAAGAAAAGGGAAAGTCAAGAAGCAGTCTAGTGAAGGATCAAGTGCTATGGATGTCACAAGTTTGGCCACTATGTCAGTGATTGTCTGCAAAGGAAGAAGAATGAAAAGAAAAGAAAGAAGAAGGCGACGACTTCAACAAGTGCAAATTGAGCTCTCTTGTAGAATGGAGAATGAGTTTGCACTCATAGCTTGTATGTTAGCTCAACCTCCTAGGGTTTTTGGTATATAGATAGTGGGGCATCATTTCATATGATAGGAGTTAGAGAGTACTTCTCTAGTTATAAGGACATCAAAATCTAGATTTTTATAGGGAACATGTCCCAACTCAATCTAGTTGGGAAATGGACTGTTTTATTTTAGAGGGAGAATGGCAAGCTAATTCCCATTCATGATGTGTTGCATGTGCCAAGCTTGGGTATGAATCTAATTTTTGTATCCTCCCTTTAAGATAAAAGTTACAATGTACTTTTTAGAGGGGTGAATGTGTCAATTAAGCATAAGGATTGGAAATCATCCATAACTATTGGAGTTAGGAGCGGTTAACTTTATAGGTTGCAATTTGATACTCATAAGGCACTCATGAGTAGTAGTAATTCTAGAGATCAAGGATAGCTATGGCATATGAGGATGGGCCATATACATCATAGAGCACTTAAATTGCTTTGTGAAATAGTGACGTGTGTTTGAAAGGTAAGTATAGAGCATGATGATATATGTAAGGGATGTGTGTTGGGGAAGTCCATGAAAGTAGTTTTTCTAAGGAGTGACACTAGATCCAAGGGTGTTATTGATCTAGTACATTAAGATATATGTGGACTAATGTTGAAAAAGTCTCTCAGAGGATAAGAGTACTTTGTTACTTTTATTGATAATTTTTCTAGGAAGACTTGGATATACTTCTTGAAGACTAAGGATGAGGATTTTAGTTGCTTCCAAGAGTTCAAAGCTCATGTGGAGAACTTGATAGTAAGGAAGATAAAGGTTCTTCAGTTAGACAATGGAGGCGAGTACATAGGGAAAGAGTTTCAGGAGTTCTATACCAGGGAAGGAATCAAGAGAGAATGTATTATTCCTTACAACCCACAATAGAATGGGGTTGGTGAGAGGAAGAATTGGTCTATATCAGAGGCAGTAAGGGCCATGTTGTATGACTAGGATATGCCACATTACTTATGGATAGAGGCATGCAATACAACAGTATACATATAGAACAGGGTTCCACATAATTTATTGGGCAAGATGACACTAGAGGAGGAATTCTCAAGGAAGAAGCCAAATGTTAGCCACTTCAAGATATTTGGGAGTTTGGCATATTGTCACATTCTTGGGCCTACATGTTCCAAGTTAGATCAGACTATAGAGAGAGGGTACTTTTTTGGGTATAGTAAAATCTCAAAGGAATATCAGATATTTATTCCAAGGGCAAGAAGGATTATAGTTAGGCGTGATGCCAAGTTCATGGAGCACATGGCATTTAGGAGGTCCAAATATTTTCCAGTAGATGATCAGAGTGAGTAGCTGACAGAAGCTCCAAGGATCGTGCAACCGAATTAGGGGCACCAAAGCTCGAGTATAGTTACTAGTACAAGCACAGGCTCGAGTGCTAAGAGTTCACAAAGTATGGATCAATAGATGTAGCAGATCCAAGAGATACATCTAGGAGACATGGGGGTTGATACTTCATTCTCTACAGTTGGTAGCTGGAACCAATAGACATAAAGGGATACTTAGGAGTTTGTAGGAGCTCCTAGGATGAGTAGTAGACAATGGAGACAACTAGCCAAGTATAATGGCCATATGGAATTAGTTAGTTAGCTGGTAGATAGTGAGCCTTCCAGCTATTAGGAGGTCGTACAGTAGTAGGTGTGTCAAGATGTGATAGTTGAGGAATATACCTCAATAGTGCAAAGATATCAATGTTGTCCTTGAGAGGTTTAACACAATAGATTGTAAACAATTAGTTGTTCCAGTGTTGCAGGGAAAAAAACTCTTTGTTGAGGATTGTCCAAACTCTCCTATTGAGATGGAGGACATGGTCAGAGTTCCCTATGCGAGTGTGGTTGATAGTTTAATGTACATAATGACCTATACAAGGCAATACATTTCCCAAGTAGTAGGAGTACTTAATCAGTTTATGGATAATCTAGGAAGGCCAAATTGGGATGTTGTGAAAAGATTTTTCAAGTATTTGAAGGGTACCTCCGAGCATGCTTTATGTTATAATGGTAACTCAATTGGATCACAGAGTTCAATTAGAATTCATGGATATGTGGATTCTGATTGGGTAGGGGACATTGACAACAAAAGATTCACTAATGGATATATATTCACATTGTTTGGTGGTGCCATAAGTTGGATGAGCAAGCGATAGGCTATAGTCACTTTATCTACTATTGATGCAGAGTACATGGAAGCAAATTATGCCTATAAGGAAGATATATGCCTTAAAATTTTTTGTTCTAATATTAGGTTTAATGCAAGGAAAATTACTATTTGATGTGGCAGTCAGAGTGTTATTTTCTTGGTGAAAAATCTAACTTTCCATGCCAGAATGAAGCATATCAATGTTCACTATCATTTCATTCATGATATGGTGGAGGATGGAAAGGTTAATTTGGAAAAAGTGGATACTCTAAAAAATATCACAAATGCATTGACTAAACTTGTTAGAATAGACAAGTATAGGTGGTGTACCAATTCTATGGGTCTTGGGGCCTATAACACTCAATAACTTTGAGTCTTGAAGAATCTTGTAAGTCTTCATCAAGTGGGAGCATGTTGGAAATCATGCCTCAACTTACTGGTTTGTGTTCTATCATCACAACATTGAGTTTACCTTCTTTCTCAGACTAACTGTTCTTCATTTATGAGACCTTATTCTCTATCCCCTTGATGGGCCGATGATATTCCATTTGGTGTGGTGTATTCTTTTATCAGCGGGAGTTAATATTCTTGGTGGGAGTCATGGACTTTAGAGGGACCTTCACTAGGGTCTCCTTGATGCATCCATAGAACCTCCATCAGGGTGACTTGAATTTTCTAGGGGGGTTTCTTTGAGGGTCTCCTTGATGGACTGATGGAATAGTGTGAGTGCGGTGTAAAGGGCTCTCACAGATAGGACTTCATGACATTGATGTGACCCTAACTTGAATCTCTTCTATGGGCCAATAAGCCAATGGTCTATGGTAGTGACATGGCAGTGGGGAGCACATGGAGCAGTATGATCCTCATTGAAGTGACATTCGTATATTAGTGGGAAACAATGTATTGTCTCATTGATAAGGCGATATATATATTCTAATCAGTGGTTGTGATTAGAACGATCCAATGGCCCCTGCTATCCCACACCTCTTATGGTGGGTCCTGAGTGACTTCTATAGCGAATGGGGATTTGCTAAGTGATGTACAAATTGGCAAGTAGTGTGGATGTTGATATGACTTTGAGGGTTCAGAGAGAGTTTGAATGAAGTCCCATCAGAAGCTCGATGGGTATTGACAGTTAGAGAGTTTGTGTACAGTTCCATATGGAATTTGAATTGAACAGTTCATTGGTGGTTTTGGAATGTAGAATGAATGTTGTATCAAAATTGTACATTCTATAACTGTGGGTGAGTACTATGTTTTTCAAATTGAACTGAAGCGAGGTTGATTGGGAAAATGTAATGTCCCTAGACACTAAGAATTAACATTTAGAAGCATAGTCTGTAACTTTGTATGTAATAGTTATTTTCTATAATATGAAGAGATTTTTCTTGGTATGTGGAGTTTTCTCCCATAAGGGTTTTCCCACATAAATATGGTGTTCATTCTATGATTGTGTTGAATTTGACAGCTTTGTTATTCTATTAATGTGCATCTTAATGAACTGTAACTTGAAATTAAATGACATAGCTACATTTCCCTTCTACAAATTGGCATTAGGAAAGGGTTTCCACACCGAGCTTTCCATACAGAGAATATGTTCCTTTGACACTCGAGAGCTTGCAGGAGGAGATAGCTCGAGGTGAGTTGTAGTATCAAGTGAGTCGATTCTTCTCTACCTCAACTTCACTTTTACGCATGTATGTTATGTTTTACACATTTCTAGATAGATTTAGGACCCTGGAAGAAAAATTCACAAAGCATCCCCCTTTTTTTGCAAATTTTCCCTTTTTATTTTGCAAAGTGTTCCACTTTTTTACGAAGTGTCCCACTTTTTTGCAAAGTGTCTAATTTCTTTGCAAAGTGTCCCAAATAGGGAATAAAGTGTCTAGAACCCTTAGAAAAGTATCCTAGAACAACTTTAGAACACTTTTTGATTGTTGATGTGTAGATTGAATATTTTAGAATACTTATAGGAGATATTTTTTCTTTTTATTAGATTCCACCTCGGACATGACAATATCTCAGCAATAGATAATTTTGTCACTTATGAGACCTTGTCTCAACATTATCAGAGGTAGAAACTTAGATTTTATAGAGCACTAGATTATACTGGGCATACCTCATGCCTCCTATGAGGCACCATGATACCATGTTGATGGTGCTTGAGGAGAGATGGGATGTGGATGTAATGACCATGCTAAAATTTGACCTCAAAATGTTGATTGAAGGGTCGAGGAAAATTTTCAAATAGTTTACATGAAATATCTTGTTTTCTGATCTGATTTTCGTGCTTGACATTTGTGTTGCCAAACCGGATATCAAAGCTATAATGACTTCTACAATGACTGAAAATAACTTCTAACAACAATGCAATCTCTTGTGTGTGCATTTACATGAGGTAAATAATGCATCTACAGCCTAATGCATTTTGTCAAACAATTGACATGCATCCAACTATGCAGATTAAGGACCTAAATATTACATCAGAATTGGATGTGCAACTAATATGTTTTTATTTGAATGCAAACTCCCATTACAATAGAATATGTAGAGGCCAAGACTCTTGGATTACATTCATGGAACAAGTACAATGCAAAATCTGAAGCAAATGGACATCTACAACAACAATACTAATGATATCATATGATCAATGCAACTATGAAAATGTACATGGAAACCTGGTATTTGAAGTCACCTTGGATGGGAGATGAAGTACCAAAAAAGAATAAAGGATGAGAGTACCTTATGAGTGATGGATAATGTCTCAGCACTAGTCGCCCTTGCTGGAGATTTCAGACTTCAAAAATAAATTAATAGTAGGTGCAACCTCTGATTTTGATCACCAAACATCATTGTCCATCCTCTAGAAATTGATTGCTCCAATACCCATAAGCCAAAGACAAGTGTATGCTTTTTTTATGAATTTATTTGAGCTTCCCAACCCAATTCACCCCTGTTCTAGTAGACCTCAGAAAAAATAATATATGTTAGCTACTAATGATCTCCTCAAGCTCCCAAAATGATCTCCAACCCTTGAAGAATCAAGTGCTCCAAGTGAAAGGTGAGTTTAATGAAGATTGAGCCTCCAAGAGCGAAAATGTGGACTCCAAGTGTTGATGCAAAAAGTCTGAAAATGAATATCAGATTGTTGGTAATAAAGTATGATGAAATCAAACTCTTGAATAATGATGTCCCCATCCACAAATGCCTCCAATTAAACTCCAAGTCGTATCATGCAATACTTTAGCATAAATAAAGGAAACTAATGAAGTCTAAAGTAAAATGTCAGAATTCTAGAATATCTGATATAAAATCTGAATATACATGATGCAAATCGACTATCAAAGGAATGAAGACTTCAAACATAAAAATGTCTTCAAATGCTTCACCAATGGAACTATGTAAAATTTGATCAAGAAAATGATCAACCCAACAATACCTCTGCTGCTGTGTTGAATCCAAACCCTTATTCAGAAAGTACAATAATACATCAGCTATTTTACTAAAATATATTTCACAATGATGCACAAATAGAAAGTCTGAAGTAACTTTCTCCCAGCTGCAATAATTCAAGTGATATTTCACACCCTCAAAATTGCTCACCAATTGAGATTTTTCGTTCTCAATGGCCCAAGACAACTGTAGAAACCCTAGGCTCCACAACCATCAAACATCAACATCAACAACAACAAATCTGCTTGATAGGAAATGAGCCCTCTATGCCTATTTATTCTTTTTCCTCAATAGGTTGGCCTCCTTCTAGAACTTTCTCAAGTCACCTTCTAGAAGGAATATTATAATATTATTTTATTTTATAATTTACATTTGCACTTTATAATAAAATAATTATTCATAACATAAAGTGCAAACATAACATTACTTTATAACATGAGGTTTCTAAAAATTAAAAAAAACATATCAAGAAATCATTAGAACACCTCCATATGTAGACTGAATCATGAAACGAGCCAACAAATCAACTAGGTATCTACCAAATGACCCTCTTATTACACACCATTAGTGTACAAGGATGAGGAATAGGCTAATTTCTCCAAATGCCAATGTTCATGAAAAAGGGGACATTATAGTCTATCCTCCCTGAAATTGCTTGTCCACAAGCAATCTCAACAATAAGTACAACTCTCCTCCACCTAGATCCCAAGTGAAGCACTGCATAATGTCCCTTTCATTACTAAACATCTCCTATGACACTAGTACTAACACAACCAACTAGAACTACTGAGTCCACTCAATAGCTAATGGAAACCATGCCAAATATGAATGTGCAATGAAAACCAAGTAAGACAACCTTCGATCAATGAAGAATATAGAAAGATCAAGTCACCAACCAATAAGTAGATAGCTGCCCTATCATATGACACAGGTAATAAATCCAAAGATATGTTGTAGATGCCTTCATTACCCTCCAAGAACAACTCTTGAGTGGCTGACCCACTAAGAGTGTCATCACTAACATCATCATCCTCTTCAAAAGAATGAGCAACCTCCCCAACACATGAAGAAACCTCAAATTGTACCAAGTCCTTCGATTGACCAAGCTTATCATCTTCATCACTAACATTAGAACATAGGGAAAAATTATCCTTCATTTGAATGAGGAGTCTTATAATGTTATCTATTCCTTTTTGTCTTGCCATGTTGGAAAGATTGACTTTTTCTTTCACATCTTGAAGATGCTTCCTTGCATTTGCAGCCACAAATCTAGCCTTCTTAGCCTCTCTCATCCGCTATTCATTCATTATTTCAGACCTTCTAATATGTTCTATGCCAAAGTACACAAAATCAGTCCTCTTGATGTCTTGATGTCCACCAATGGGTGTAGGGCTGCTATCAAAAGTTGACATCATATCATTAGCTTGCACATGAACACAAGCTTGCTTTTCATAAGAATGATAAGGCACCATGTTGCTGTCCTCAAACCAATTCGTGATGACATCATGCCATTGTAAAATGCCTTATTCATCATGTGAAGACAAAGCACTAGTTGTTTCTCCACTAAGAAAAGGATCAAACTCCACATCCTCCTCCAAATCACAAGCTGTTTCTTCAATATGATAAGATGAAGCAATGCAAGACTCAGCCAATGAAGCATTACAAAAATCCACATCCTCATGTAGCTTCTCCAAGGAAAATGGTTTTTCTTCAAATATTACTTGTTCTTCTCCAACTTTAAAGTCATCCAGAAGTTTCATGTGCCCATCTTCTTCCTCTATGCTAGTCTAATTTTTATTCTCCATGTGATCAACTATATGTTGGTCACCAACTGCTGCAAACTCATTGTAGAGGCTTCTTGATACCTCACTTGTAAAGACCTCTTTTTCTTCCTTCTTTTCATTATGTTTTGTAGACTTCTTAGAAATGGAAGTCATATACCATGTAATTTTGTCTATGGTTGCAAGTGAAAACGATTCAGCCATCTTTTTCTGACTTTGTATAAGCTTCTCCAATTCTCCCACCATGGCATTTAATTGCTTCCTAGGAATAGCCATAATTTCTTTGTTCTTCACCCAACAGGATGGCAGGAGACTGCTTTGATACCACTATAATGACCCTACTCAAATCTGACCTCAAAATGTTGATTGAAGGGTCAAGGAAAATTGTCAAACAGTTTGCATGAAATGTCTTGTTTGCTGATTTGAGTTTTTGTGCTTGAAATTTGTGTTGCCAAACTAGATATCAAAGCTATAATGACTTCTACAATAACTGAAAATAACTTCTAACAACAATGCAATCTCTTGTGTGTGCATTTACATGAGGTAAATAATGCATCTACAGCCTAATGCATTTTGTCAAAAAATTGACATGCATCCTATTATGTAGATTAAGGACATGAATATTACATCAGAATTGGATGTGCAACTAATATGTTTTTATTTGAATGCAAACTCCCATTACAATAGAATATGTAGAGGCCAAGACTCTTGGCTTACATTCATCGAACAAGTACAATGCAAAGTCTGAAGCAAATGGACATCTATAGCAGCAATACTAATGATATCATATGATCAATGCAACTATGAAAATGTACATGGAAATCTAGTATTTGAAGTCGCCTTGGATGGGAGATGAAGTAGCAAACAAGAATAAAGGATGAGAGCATCCTATGAGTGATGGATGATGTCTCAGCCCTAGCCACCCCTGATGGAGATTTCAGACTTCAAAAATAAAATAATAGCAGCTGCAACCTATGATTTTGATGACCAAACATCATTTTCCATCCTCTAGAAATCGATTGCTCCAATACCCATTACCCAAAAAAAAGTGTATGTTTTTTTTATGAATTTATTTGAGCTTCCCAGCCCAATTCGCCCCTGTTCTAGCAGACCTCAGAAAAAATTATATATGTCAGCTACTAATGATCTCCTCAAGCTCCCAAAATGATCTCCAACCCTTGAAGAATCAAGCACTCCAAGTGAAAGGTGAGTTTAATGAAGATTGAGCCCCCAAGAGTGAAAACGTGGACTCCAAGTGCTGATGCAAAAAGTCTAAAAATGAATATCAGACTGTTGGTAATAAAGTATGATGAAATCAAAATCTTGAATAATGAAGTCCCAATCCACAAATGCCTCCAATTAAACTCCAAGTCGTATCATGCAAGACTTTAGCATAAAAAAAGAAAACTAATGAAGTTTGAAGTAAAATTTCAGAATTCTAGAATATCTGATATAAAAATCTGAATATACATGATGCAAATCGACCATCAAAGGAATGAAGACTTCAAACATAAAAATCTCTCCAAATGCTTCACCAATCAAACTATGCAAAATTTGATCAATAAAATGATTAACCCAACAATATCTCAGCTGCTGTGTTGAATCCAAACCCTTATTCAGAAAGTACAATAATACATCAGCTATTGTACTCAAATATATTTCACAATGATGCACAAATAGAAAGTCTGAAGTAACTTTCACCCAGCTGCAATAATTCAAGTGATATTTCACACCCTCAAAATTGCTCACCAATTGAGAGTTTTCGTTCTCAATGGCCAAAGACAACTATAGAAACCCTTGGCTCCACAACCATCAAACATCAACATCAACAACAACAAATCTGCTTGATGGGAAATGAGCCCTCAATGCCTATTTATTCTTTTTCCTCAATAGGTCGGCCTCCTTCTAGAAGTTTCTCAAGTCACCTTCTAGAAGGAATATTATAATATTATTTTATTTTATAATTTACATTTGCACTTTATAATAAAATAATTATTCATAACATAAAGTGCAAACATAACATTACTTTATAACATGAGGTTTCTAAAAATAAAAAAACATATCAAGAAATCATTAGAACACCTCCATATGTAGACTGAATCATGAAATGAGCCAACAAATCAACTAGGTATCTACCAAATGACCCTCTTATTACACACCATTAGCCTACAAGGATGAGGAATAGGCTAATTCCTCCAAACGCCAATATTCATGAAAAAGGGGACATTATAGTCTATCCTCCCTAAAATTGCTTGTCCCCAAGCAATCTCAGCAACAAGTACAACTCTCCTCCACCTGGATCCCAAGTGAAGCACTGCATAATGTCCCTTTCATTACTAAAAATCTCCTATGACACTAGCACTAACACAACCAACTAGAACTATTGAGTCCACTCAATAGCTAATGGAAACCATGCCAAATATGAATGTGCAATGAAAACCCAAGACAACCATCAATCAATGAAGAATCTAGAAAGATCAAGTCACCAACCAATAAGTAGATAGCTGCCCTATCATATGACATAGGTAATAAATCCAAAAATATGTTGTAGATGCCTTCATTACCCTCCAAGAACAACTCTTGAGTGGCTGACCCACTAAGAGTGTCATCACTAACATCATCATCCTCTTCAAAAGAATGAGCAACCTCCCCAACACATGAAGAAACCTCAAAATGTACCAAGTCCTTCGATTGACCAAGCTTATCATCTTCATCACTAACATTAGAACATAGGGAAAAATTATCCTTCATTTGAATGAGGAGTCTTATAATGTTATCTATTCCTTTTTGTCTTGCCATGTTGGAAAGATTGACTTTTTCTTTCACATCTTGAAGATGCTTCCTTGCATTTGCAGCCACAAATCTAGCCTTCTTGGCCTCTCTCATCCACTATTCATTCATCATTTCAGACCTTCTAATATGTTCTATGCCAAAGTACACAAAATCAGTCCTCTTGATGTCTTGATGTCCACCAATGGGTGTAGGGCTGCTATCAAAAGTTGATATCATATCATTAGCTTGCACATGAACACAAGCTTACTTTTCATAAGAATGATAAGGCACGATGTTGCTATCCTCAAACCAATCCATGATGACATCATGCCATTGTAAAATTCCTTCTTCATCATGTGAATACAAACCACTAGTGGCTACTCCACTAAGAAAAGGATCAAATTCCACATCCTCCTCCAAATCACAATCTGTTTCTTCAATATGATAAGATGAAGCAATGCAAGACTCGGCCAATGAAGCATTACAAAAATCCACATCCTCATGTAGCTGCTCCAAGGAAAATGGTTTTTATACAAATATTACTTGTTCTTCTTCAACTTTGAAGTCATCCGGAAGTGTCATGTGCCCATCTTCTTCCTCTATGCCGGTCTGATTTTTATTCTCCATGTGATCAGCTGTATGTTGGTCACCAACTGCTGCAAACTCATTGTAGAGGCTTCTTAATACCTCACTTGTAAAGACCTCTTTTTCTTCCTTCTTTGCATTATGTGTTGTAGAATTTTTAGAAATGGAAGTCATATACCATGTAATTTTGTCTATGGTTGTAGGTGAAAGCGATTCACCCATCTTTTTCTGACTTTGTATAAGCTTCTCCAATTCTCCCACCGTGGCATTTAATTGCTTCCTAGGAATAGCCATAATTTCTTCGTTCTTCACCCAATAGGAGGGCAGGAGACCACTTTGATACCACTATAATGACCTTGCTCAAATCTGACCTCAAAATGTTTATTGAAGGGTCAAGTTAAATTGTCAAACAGTTTACATGAAATGTCTTGTTTGTTGATAAGAGTTTTTGTGCTCGAAATTTGTGTTGCCAAACTGGATATCAAAGCTATAATGACTTCTACAATGACTGAAAATAACTTCTAACAATAATGCAATCTCTTGTGTGTGCATTTACATGAGGTAAATAATGCATCTATAGCCTAATGCATTTTGTCAAACAATTGACATGCATCCTACTATGCAAATTAAGGACATGAATATTACATCAGAATTGGATGTGCAACTAATATGTTTTTATTTGAATGCAAACTCCCATTACAATAGAATATGTAGAGGCCAAGACTCTTGGCTTACATTCATGGAACAAGTACAATGCAAAGTCTGAAGCAAATGGACATCTATAGCAGCAATACTAATGATATCATATGATCAATGCAACTATGAAAATGTACATGGAAGCCTGGTATTTGAAGTTGCCTTGGAAGGGAGATGAAGTAGCAAACAAGAATAAAGGATGAGAGCATCCTATGAGTGATGGATGATGTCTCAGCCCTAGCCACCCCTGATGGAGATTTCAGACTTGAAAAATAAAATAATAGTAGCTGTAACCTCTGATTTTGATCACCAAACATCATTGTCCATCCTCTAGAAATCGATTGCTCCAATACCCATAACCCAAAGACAAGTGTATGATTTTTTATGAATTTATTTGAGCTTCCCAGCCCAATCCGCCCTTGTTCTAGCAGACCTCAGAAAAAATAATATAAGTTAGCTACTAATGATCTCCTCAAGCTCCCAAAATGATCTCCAACCCTTGAAGAATCAACCGCTCCAAGTGAAAGGTGAGTTTAATGAAGATTGAGCCCCCAAGATTGAAAACGTGGACTCCAAGTGCTGATGCAAAAAGTCTGAAAATGAATATCAAACTATTGGTAATAAAGTATGATGAAATCAAACTCTTGAATAATGAAGTCCCAATCCACAAATGCCTCCAATTAAACTCCAAGTCGTATCATGTAAGACTTTAGCATAAATAAAGGAAACTAATGAAGTCTAAAGTAAAATGTCAGAATTCTAGAATATCTGATATAAAATCCTAATATAAATGATGCAAATCGACTATCGAAGGAATGAAGAATTCAAACATAAAAATGTGTCCAAATGCTTCACCACTCGAACTATGTAAAATTGATCAAGAAAATGATCAACCCAACAATACCTCTGCTGCTGTATTGAATCCAAACCCTTATTCAGAAAGTACAATAATACATCAGCTATTTTACTCAAATATATTTCACAATGATGCACAAATAGAAAGTCTAAAGTAACTTTCTCCCAGCTGCAATAATTCAAGTGATATTTCACACCCTCAAAATTGCTCACCAATTGAGAGTTTTCGTTCTCAATGGCCAAAGACAACTGTAGAAACCCTTGGCTCCACAACCATCAAACATCAACATCAACAATAACAAATATACTTGATAGGAAATGAGCCCTCAATTCCTATTTATTCTTTTTCCTCAATAGGTTGGCCTCCTTCTAGAACTTTTTCAAGTCACCTTCTAAAAGGAATATTATAATATTATTTTAGTTTATAATTTACATTTGTACTTTATAATAAAATAATTATTCATAACATAAAGTGCAAACATAACATTACTTTATAACATGAGGTTTCTAAAAATAGAAACATATCAAGAAATAATTAGAACACCTCCATATGTAGACTGAATGATGAAATGAGCCAACCAATCAACTGGGTATCTGCCAAACGACTCTCTTATTACGCGCCATTAGCCTACAAGGATTAGGAATAGGATAATTCCTCCAAACACCAATGTTCTTGAAAAAGGGGACATTACAGTGGATACCTAGGAAAAAGCACAAAGCTATGCCACACTTTATATAGGAAATGACCAACACTGAACCAACTTTTATAATTTGAATCACTAAAAAGTGGCATATATGTTTCAAATTTTGAAATGATGTAAACTAGTAAAATATGTTATTTTTAGTATATTTTATGTTTGCATTTTTATTTTATTTTTAAATTATTTTAAACTAGTTTTAATAAATTAACACTATAATTTAGTTGATAAAATGTTGAAAAATGAAGTTGCATGAGATGTCAAACTTTTTATAGTAATTTTTTTTCTTTCAAATTTTTTGTGTGTATTTATAACTTGAAACTCTAATGCATGGATATATTTTTTGCAAATTTTGATAAATATGCATTCTTAAATAAATATTAAAATGTATGTGAGTAAAATAAAGTTGTTTCCATCAAACATCAACTTTCATATTAAATATTTATCTAAAATGGAAAAAAAATTATACCATCTTGAAATAAATTCATTTATCTAGTGCATCATTTTTTTTTCAAATTTTTAAAATAAGTTTTAGTATTTTCTTCTTGGCATGGTAATCAACATGATATTTTTTGTTGATAACCTACTTTTAGTAAAAATAAAAAATAAAATATGAATAATAATTAAACTATTTAAATAAATATATTTTTAAAACTACACTTATGGATCTACGAAAGGGTATTTTTATATTTACAAAAAAAAAATTTACATTAGTAGGAGTTAATGAAACATTAAGTGTTTCAAATAATTTTATTTTTTGGTAAATTGGACTCAAAGTGGTGCTCCATATATTTTTATTCAACAATTTTAGTTGAAAAAGTTGTGAAAGTATCTAGCTTATCTAGGATGAATCTTACTAGATGATATGATTGACAAAAAATGATTTTTAGTTAGAAACACTTAAATTAAGTTGTGCTGATAAGTTGGTTGAAAGTGTGACATAGCATTGTGTTTTTACCTACCTACACATTTTGCCTACCCATTAGTGAAATGATGATCACCCTAGAGGATGTACATCACATCCTTCTAGTTCTTGTTCAAGGCGTGGTCGTGCACTTTGCAAGGGATCATTCATACACACTCATGTGAGTAGATATAGGATATTGCTTGGGAGGACCTGTTCAAGATGAGATCATACAACCACATAATGAGTTATCATGGCTACTCTATGAATGATCACCAGTCTTGAGATGGGTCATGATTTTGACAATAGCACTAGTACTCATCGCTGATGGCTAGGGAGCACACTTGGACTAAGGTCTTTTTCACATGATTAGATAGATGTTACACGATAGGATAATATATTCCTATGGCCGTAGCATCCTTGCACATTTATATTATGATCTAGGGAGCTTCATGTATCAGGAGGTGGATAGCATGGTACATTATATGCTACTATAGGTGGGGTGCCTTGAGCATATCACATACACCAGACCAATGGGGTTTCAATCTATATCTTCTCTTGGATACCCACACGCATTTAGTTATCCACTGATGTGGTCATGGTAATATGGGGATTTACATTTTTGGAGAGTTAAATTTGATTCAGTAGATTAGGAGGTCTTATGGAGACCATACCAACTGACACCACAATGGCTAGATGATACCTGGTAGCTGAGGAGGATGCAAAGGGATAGGTTTCTTTGGGGGAGGCACAATTACATAGTTACACCATTCTACTATGATCTTTTCATGTGGCAGTTTAATCAAATATAGTTACACCATTCTACCATGAATGTAATGAGTTATGATGATGATGCAATTTATGAAAATGGAATGATATAGATATATGTATGTTGAGATTTTTGTTATGATATGATGAGAATGTAAAAATGATTTGATTGAAATGTATGAATGATGAAATGATGATGTAAATTCTTTTAATGTATGTGAATGATTATGATGATGCAACTATATGATCATGATGATGTTTTTGTTAATGTCAAGTATACTCCATCTATTATGAGAAAAGATAATCATTTAATGAATGATTCACCAATTTTGTAACCAATACTATACAGATGTAACACTATTATGGATGCAATCTACCTTTACCATGCAAATCTACATGTAAACATAGGAATTTTAACAATAATTTTGTGCTTTGTATCATCATTGAGCTTTTAAAATGTTGAAAGTGAGTACAAGCATCAAAGGTATAATGTAAACCTATGATGACTTGAGTACTACCTTCATGTTTTTTGATATTGCAAGAGAACACAAGCATTGAGGTATAATTAAAAGGATATGACCTGAGCATTTCTTGCATCAACAAACAAGAATTAACCACTTTCCTATGTGAATTTGAATGTCATCCATGATACTTTGTAGAGCATTTCCCATGACAATTCACACAGTAATTATGATTAGTTCATAGACAGTAGACAAAAAAAATACCATTTCTTCTTCCTAGCTTCTCTAGTTCAATACATCATTGAGTTGCTCCAAAGAAGTGATAACAATGATCAAAGTACAACATATCTTACATTTGCTTATATTATTCAGTCATTTATTCAAATAGGTCATCCATCCTAATTTTGTGTTGTTTTCATGTTTTTGATATTTTGGATCAAACTAACCTAAAGACCTATCCTAGGGGCCTCTAGGGCTGATCAAAGATTAGCCTTTCCTACATTATACATAGAGACCACACAGTTCAACTGACACAGACTCATGTTTTTTAGAATTTTTCAATATTGACCTATTTGACTTGCCTTTGGATTTTCTGATGTGATCTAGATGTTTGATGTGTTTTCGATGGTGATTGATGTTTGATGTTGGGTTGTGTTTTGAACATTGTTTTTGTTTTGTTTTTCTTCTTATTATTTGTCCATTTGATTAAGATCGATGTTTTATTTCCCCCAATGAGGTTGAGATGTTTCCCCCAAACTAGGGTGAGACACAACTATATTTCCAGGTTATGTACATGAGGTTTTCTTGCACTTTTTTAGATTTTTAGATTTTTGTTTGTTTGTTTGTGTTTTTTTTTTGGTATTTTTCAGGACATTTAAGATGAAATGAAATGATATGACTAATTGAAGGAACAGGATGCCCCACAATAGGGGTAATGCAGCCATGGATAAATGATAGATCAAAATGAAAGGTTCACTGCACAACATGTCACAAGCAACATATATCTTGTCAAAAGATGATAATGGTTGATTGATTAAGATGCCAAGAATGATTGATTCCATAAGGCATGATGATGATAAGTATGTATGATCATTGATTCTCCTAAGTATGATAAGATTGATGATTGATGATGATTGATTGACAAAAGATATGAGGATTGGATAATGTTTTGTAGCTAGGCTCAAATATGATTTGCATGATAAGATTCAAGGTTGAAAAGGGACATGGTGACATGGATTTTGATAAGCTAGGAGATATGGAATGGAAGAAAGAAAGGATAAAAATAATGAATGGTATGATCAAAATCAGATAGATAAGATATAGACACAAGGCCCAAGTATTTTTCCCCTATTCCTCATCAAGACCAAAGACAGGAAGAAAGGATGTATCTAGTATGAATGATGGAATACAAATAAGGTGAAGCATATGGTATGAAAGATATGGACAAGGTGTATTGGATAAGATATATGATGTTCAAGAAGATCATTACCCTTGTCAAGATCAAAGGTGGAAATGTAAGGAATGAGCATATAAAGGATAATGACCATGAATGATAAGATGGATGAAACTTGTCCCTAAGTGTAGAGTGCAAGAGGAATATGGAAGATAGGATATGGATGATAGGGAAATGGAGGAAGGACTTAAGCATCAAGTTTCACAACCAAATATCCCTCTAATAAACAATAGCAATGGGAATTAGACTCCCAAATGTTGGAAGATTGATGATATGATGGAAGAATCTAAGGACTTATCCAAAGGTTTGGATTAAAGGAGAATGGTGTGGGATGAATGTTGGATAATGGATAGGAGGTTGAAAGGCCTGTTGATGGATAGATGGAAAGGATGGAAAGATCAACATTGGCACACACCTTGAAGGGTGGTGGAGTGATGCAGGGAAAATGGATTTGGAAGGTGATAGGTGTATACACCTAAAAATGGTCACGTCACAATAGTCTGGTAATTAATTAAATATTTTAAATATTTAATTAAATCTTTGAATTCAATATGCGTATAAATAAATCTAAATAATTTATTTATATTGTTCATTCTTTCATTTTGATTAAATAAATAAGTTTATTTAATCACTTTTCTTATCCATTTCCTAATTAATTAAATAAACATTATGATTTATTTATATTAATTATCATATAATCTTGGCTTGAATATTTTATTCAAATAAAGATTAAATATTCTTCTCTTCTAACATCCTCTAAAGTCTATTCACAATTAAATATTCCAAATATTTAATTAAATCTTCTAATGTCTATTCAAATCAAATATTTTAAAAATCCTTCAACCCATATAACTCACATAAAATTAAATAAATTTATTTATTTAATTTGGATTATCAACAACAATCGTGAAACAAACTTCAAAATAGAAAATTAATTTCTTTGTTTCTGAGCAAAGTTGTTCCTGTGGGTTGAAGACAAACCTCCATTCTTCTCTCCAACCTCCCAAAACCTTCCATCTTCCTCTCAACCTCTCAATCTTTCACCATTCAAAATTACCAGACAATCTCACAGCCATTGATCTTTGCAAGCCAGGCTCTTTCTTGCAAAAAGCTAAAAAAAGGACTGTCGAGTCTTTGAAAAGAGAAGAAGCTTTCATATAGGAAATCTATAGTCAATCATCCTTTCAGCATCCATAGCCTTTAGAATCATAGCATAGCATAGCTTAGCATATTAGCAATCCATATCATGGCTTATCATCCTCATATCATAGTGTCAAAAGCATTCATAATCCACAACCCCTGTACATAATCTATAGCCCCTGTGCATATCCATATACCAACATTTCACTCCACCAGCATATAGGATAGAGAAGTATTCTCCCTTTCCATACTCATTCTATAGGTTACCATTTTGAGAAGCTTTGCTTACACAATCTGAGAGCAACAACTTCAAGCAAATCACTAGAGATAGAGGACAATGGAATGATTCTGAAGAAGCTTTGTTTGATTTCTTTGATTTAATTCTATGTAGATTTTCTTTAGTTTAATGTCGCATTGTTGTGTTTTTGTTATCTTATTATGATGGACATGAAATAACTATACAAGCTAACTATAATAGCACTCAAACTTGTTCAAATCTCTGAGAAACTCAAGATGCCTTTGTGCCGCACAATAGGGAGGCTCTTATTGCTTCTTCTTGCAATCTACAAGGCCAATTACAAGAATTGACAAAGAATCTTGACACCAAGCTACATTTAAAAGACAAAGGAGTAGGTGAATATTTGCCATCCCTTTCTTGCTTACCTCTTTCTTCGAGGTCACATGGTCAGCCAACCCTATCAAATCAAAAGATCGCAATAGCCTCTACATCCCAAGCTTTTGTGCCAATCACAAAGTTTGATGGATAATTCATTAAAGCTAACACCACCGATGAAGAAGCCAAAGATAGGGACATCCTAAGGTGGCTATACAAATATGAATATGAATCTCTCTTGCACATCAAGTTACCTATCGAACAATATGGCAAAGGGTATACCATCATGCAAAGAATGGGCTATGAAGGAAATGGTCCTATAGGAAAAAGAAAAGAAGGAATCATTGAGCCAATTCAACATATTTCAATGTATCCAAAAGATAAAATAGGACTTGGATATGGTAAGAATACAAAAGAGTCAACTTCATAGCAAGCACAACAAACACATGAAGGAGAATCAATTTCAGATAAATTCCATGAAAATGTCACTCTACAAAATTTTATGGATCAGTTTTCCAATTGCAGAATAGTTCAGACACTGATTCCAATGAATACAAATGGGATGATGTCTCTGATGATACATTCTGAACAAAGAAAATGGTGGATGTCATACACAAATTCGCACCCACGTTCTTACAAGGGGAGGGCTCAAGGCTTCCACTTGATTATGTTCTAGAAAGCGATCATGACTCAAGTGAAGATGATTCAGATTTTAACGAGATTGATAATCGACAAGAGAATACCATCATAGACCTTATCCATCATGCAAATGACAACCATATCATGACTTTGATAGCTCAAGACCTTACCCAACCTAATGATCCTATACCTTTAGTCTACCTGGAACTTATTGATTGGGACAATGATGCACCTATCCATATCCCTACATTCCATGATGATGGGGATATTGTAAATTTCCTATGTTCATCTAATCAAGAAAACAAGTGTTCCTTCAAAGAATCTCATACTAAGGATTTTGATAGGGAGGGTGTCAAGTCTCTTAGCTACAAAATAAATGAAATAAAAGATGGATCTACCAGTGAAAACCGAAAAATGGTAGTGGTAGATCACAACAAGAGAAAAATAAAGAGTGAATCCGATGGTGAAAACCTTTATGAGGCACTGAGAAATTTGACACTCTTTCCAAACATTATCAAGAAAGATCTTCTATTTTGATTGAGCCAACAGAATCAATCAACATAGGTACAATAGAGTAGCCAAAAATCTTACAACTTGCAGCATCATTAACAGTAGAAGAAGTACTAAAATTCACAGAGTTCTTGAATGAGAATCAAATCAACTTCGCTTTGTCATATGCTGATATGCCAAGGTTGGATCCTAATTTGATAATGCATCATCTATCTATAAACATAGGGGCAAAACCTGTGAAGCAGAAACTCAGAAAAATGCATCCACACGTTGCATTATTGGTTAAAGAAGAGTTGAAGAAGCTTTTAGATGTTTAATTCATTCGCTCTATTTATGCAGAATGGATCTCCAATACCGTACCTATTTCAAAGCCAAATGGAAGGATTAGAATTTGTACATATTTCAGAGATTTGAACAAAGCATGTCCCAAAGATGACTTCCCTTTGCCAAACATAGATATGATTGTTGATTTAACTACTAGCCATGCAATGTATTCATTAATGGATGGATTTTTAGGATATAACCAGATAAAGATTGCACTAGAGGATCAAGATAATATAGCATTCATGTGCCCTTGGGGTACCTATTGTTGGAATGTCGTGCCATTTGGGCTTTAAAATGTAGGAGCGACTTATCAAAGAGCAGTGACCACCATTTTCCATGACATGATGCACACCTTCATGGAAGACTATGTGGATGACTTATTGGCCAAATCTAACACAAGAGAAGGACATCTAGAAATCTTATCAAAGATCTTTATTAGAATGGAGAAGTTCAATGTTCAACTCAATCCAAAGAAATGTGTCTTTGGCATCAAATCTGGAAAACTCTTGGGATACATTATTTCAGAAAAGGGTATAGAGGTTGATCTAGAAAAAGTACAAGCTATAATGGACATGCCACCACCACAAAATATCAGTCAGATTTGATCACTGCAAGGATGACTACAATCCATCAGGAGGTTTATAGCTCAATTGACAGAAAAAAGCTTACCATTTACACATCTATTGCATAAAAATGTCCCATTCAAATGGGAGGAAAAGTGTGAAGCAGCATTTAATCAGATCAAGCAATATCTCATAAATCCACCAGTCCTAATTTCACCAATTCCAGGAAAGCCACTCATACTATATATTTCAGCAACAAAAGTATCTTTGGGAGCGTTACTAGCACAGGAGGATTCTATAGCCAAGGAAAGGGCCATATACTATATCAACAGAACTTTAACAAGTCATAAATTAAACTACACTTTCATTGAAAAAGCTTGCCTAGTAGTAGTGTTTGCTTCTCAAAAGTTGCACCACTATATGTTGGCTCATATAGTTAAGCTGATAACCAAAATTGATCCACTAAAATACCTCTTAAGCAAAGCTACCTTAACAGGAAGACTTCCAAAATGGGTAATGATCTTAAGTGAGTTTGACATTCATTATGTAGATTGAAGAGCTATAAAAGGACAGGTCATCGCAGATCAGTTGGCCGAAGCACCTTTACAAGAAGAAAACCCAATGCACATTGAATTTTCTAATGCAGATGTCTTCACAGCAACAATTAAGAAATCATGGACATTGTACTTTGATGGATCTTATACACAACATGGCTCAGGGGAAAGGATTCTTTTTGTTACACCTGAAGGACATACCATCCCAAAATCATATCGGTTGATGTTTCCCTACACAAATAACATAGCTGAATATGAAGCATTGCTCATAGGAATGAAGATAGCATTAGACTGGCGGATTACAAAGTTGCAAGTCTACGGTGATTCACAACTTGTCATTAATAAAATCAATGATGATTATCAAACTAAAGATGATAAGTTGCTACCTTACAAGAACATGATAGATTATTTTAAAAAGTATTTTATGGAAATCAAGTTTTCACAAATCCCAAGGATTGATAATAAAGCTGCAGATGTAATGGCTACAATTGCTTCCTTGTTGCAATTACCAAAAAATAAAAAACGGTATGAATTCTTGGTGGAACAATTGTTTTCTCCTGCCTATGATAATCCTGAGACCCAAGTTATATGCCATTTAACCAGTTCGGATTCACCTTTATATGGAAAGATTTATACCTACCTGAAAAATAACATATTACCTCTGGATTTATCCCAAAACCAAAAAAGGAATTTCATATGCCAATCATCCCGCTATACCTTTATCACTGATATCCTTTACCAACGTAGTCTTAATGGTACGCTCCTTCGATCTCTTGAACATGACAAATCTGAACAAGCCTTACAAGAGAGTCATAGCGGTATTTGTGGAACTCATTCAAGTGGTTTAACCTTAGCCAAGAAACTTGTTCGAATGGGATATTATTGGCCTACATGGAGAGAGAATCTTTTACTTTTGTCAAGAAGTGTTCTAAATTCTAGATTCATGGGAATCTTATTCATGCACCTACACAGGAACTACAGCCTTTCACTCTGACATGGCCTTTTTCTTAGTGGGGACTAGATCTTGTTGGAAAAATTCATCCTTCTTCATCAAATGGGCATAAATTCATCATCACAGCTACAAAATATTTTACAAAATGGATCGAAGTTGTTCCTTTGATGACCATGACTGGTAAAAAAATCTCTTCATTTATCTTGAATTACATCATTTGTTGATATGGAATTCCTAATTCTATCATCACTGATAATGGGAGGCCTTTTAAGAATCAGGATGTTGATGAACTTTGTGAAATATTTCACATCCAACACAGGTTCTCTACACCTTACTATCCATAAGGAAATGGTCAAGCAGAGGCTTCAAATGAAACAATCTTGAAGATCTTGAAGAAGACAGTAAATGATGTCGGTCGTGATTGGCATGTCTAGTTAAATCCAACTTTGTAGGCATACAGAACCAACATTCGCACACCAAAAGGAGCTACCCCATATGCCTTGGTATATGGAGCAGAAGTGATCTTACCATTAGAGGTTGAAATACCTTCACTTAGGGTCTCACTAAAAGGATTGATAAATGATGAAAACTACTGAGTATCTCATTTGCAAGAGATAGAATTGTTAGATGAAAGATGTCAACATGTAGCTGATCATTTAAAGGGTTATCAACAAGTTATGTCCCGTAGCTATAATCACAGAGTTAAATCATGAACATTTCAAGTAGGTGACTTAGTCTTGAAATAAAATCCACGTAATCAATAAGACAGAGAAAAGAAAGGAAAATTTGAACCAAATTGGCTTGGTCCATTTGTCATCATTGCAGCATATGATTCTGGAGCATATCAGTTATCTATGTCAGAAGGGGACTTGTTTGAAGAGCCGATCAACAACATTCATTTGAAGAAGTTCTATGTCTAAATCATCAAAACTGAAAAAGTCCTAATAAAATACAAACAAATCTGAAAAAGTCCTGAAAACATACAAAAAAATTAGAAAATGTCTTGAAGAAATTCACATGATCTAAAAAAGTGCCATAAAAACAAATGGTGAAAACCTGGCAAATAGGTGCTACTTGTGATCAAAATGGGCTCCTCTATCTATTAGCTTATGTCTTGCATTCGCTTTATGACATCATCTATACATATCTATAATTTTTACATATCTATCATATCTATATCATGCAATGGGAAACTTCATGTTTCATCATGGCTTGATGAAGTTTGTACATATCCATAACAATCATATTGTATTTACACTGGGGGCAGAAACACAGACTAAAACAAGTGAGGGGCAATGAGCTTTTAGAACATCACAAATTGATAAATGACAGTTTGAAAAAACACAACATACATTGACGCATCAAATCAAACACAATACCAAAACAATCACTCAATGCCAATGAAATCAAACATGGTCAAAACAATGTTAATCAAAACAGAAACATCAATGTTGATAACCAAGTTGGATGATCTTAATCTGAATAATGTTTGGAATACTTTAAGCAAAATTTGAATTGTTGGTTTATTTTCTATCATATCTCTGGAGCAATTCGATGATGTTTTGAACTAGAAAAGCAAGGAGGGAGTATAATTTTTCTTTTGTTTGTGAGTAAATCATTATTACTATGCAAATTGGTTGTAAGACATGCTCTACTAAGTATCATTGATGACATTTCAAAATTTGCATAGGAAACAGGTTAACTCTTGTATGTTTATGCAAGAGATACTCAGGTCATCTCAGTTCAATTATAGCTATATGCTTGTATTATCTTGCTATATCAAAAATCATGAAAGCAATACCCAGGTCATCACTGGTGCTAACATACCCTTTGATGTTGGAATTAACTTTCAACATTTCAATGCTCTATGATGACACAAAAAGCAAAAATAAGCTCTCAAAATGGCAATTTTGTATAGGTACCCTACATGGTTAGTATAGATTACATTCATTTTATAATTTGTATTTTGCATTTCATAGATTTTCCCAAAAGCTAGCAAAGTATCAAACATTTCATATCTTCGGGAATCGCTCCTGTAACTGTAAGATGCTCAATCTCTTCTATTGAATGGGAAGAATCATCAAGTCAAATCAAAATCAAAATCAAATCATCATGACAAATCAATCAAATCTGAACAGTAAATTTATCAAAATCTTTTTTGTTTTTAACAACTTTAGAAGCAAACCTATCAACAAACTATTTGTTTTTCATCATCATTAAAAGCAAATTTATGAAATCTTGTTTGTTTTTAACAACTTTAGAAGCAAACTTATCAAATTATTTGTTTTTCATTATCATGAAAGAAAATTTATCAAATCCTGTTTGTTTTTAACAACTTTAGAAGCAAACTTATCAATCAAATAAAATCCTATTTGTTTTTAACAACTTTAGAAGCAAACTTATCAACAAACTATTTCTTTTTCATCATTATGAAAAGCAAATTTATCAAAATCCTGTTTGTTTTTAACAACTTTAGAAGCAAACTTATCAAACAAATATTTGTTTTTCATTAACTTGAAATCAAATATATCAGCTATTATTTGTTTTCCAACAACCTTGGGAACAAATTTATTAGACAAACATCATCAAATCAGGGGCAATTTAAGTCATCAATTTTCATCTCACATCTTTCCACATCAATTTCTTCACATCATCATTTTTGAATGATGAATCGACATCTTAAAAATCATAAAAATTGAAAAATTCCAACAAATTTAAAAATTCAAAAAAAAAATCACAAAAATCAAAATCTTATTGATTCATTATCCGAGGGGGCATATACCTATCAAACATTCGACAATCAGCATCTTGGGAAATTTTAAAAATTCTTTGAAGCAATGCGTAAAACACATCACTTCAAAGAGGGGCAAAATGTATACACCTAAAAATGGTCACATCACAATAGTCTGCTAATTAATTAAATATTTTTAATATTTAATTAAATCTTTGAATTCAATATGCGTATAAATAAATCTAAATAATTTATTTATATTGTTCATTCTTTCATTTTGATTAAATAAATAAGTTTATTTAATCACTTTTCTTATCCATTTCCTAATTAATTAAATAAACATTATAATTTTTTTATATTAATTATCATATAATCTTGGCTTCAATATTTTATTTAGATAAAGATCAAATATTCTTCTCTTCTAAAAATCCTCTAAAGTCTATTCACAATTAAATATTCCAAATATTTAATTAAATCTTCTAATGTCTATTCAAATCAAATATTTTAAAAATCCTTCAACCCACATAAATCACATAAAATTAAATAAATTTATTTATTTAATTTGGATTATCAACAACAACCGTGAAACAAACTTCAAAATAGAAAATTAATTTCTCTGTTTTTGAGCAAAGTTGTTCCCGTGGGTTGAAGACAAACATCCATTCTTCTCTCCAACCTCCCAATATCTTCCATCTTCCTCTCAACCTCTCAATCTTTCACCATTCAAAATTACCAAACAATCTCACAGCCATTGATCTTGGCCAGCCAGGCTCTTGCCTATAAAAAGCTATAAAAAAGACTGTCGGGTCTTTGAAAAGAGAAGAAGCTTTCATACAGGAAAACTATAGTCAATCATCCTTCCAGCATCCATAGCCTTTAGAATCATAGCATAGCATAGCTTAGCATATTAGCAATCCATATCATGGCTTATCATCCTCATATCATAGTTTCAAAAGCATTCATAATCCATAGCCCCTGTGCATAATCTACAACCCCTGTGCATATCTGTATACCAACATTTCACTCCACCAACATATAAGATAGAGAAGTATTCTCCCTTTGCATACTCATTCTGTAGGTTGCCATTATGAGAAGCTTTGCTTACACAATCTGAGAGCAGCAGCTTCAAGCAAATCAGTGGAGATAGAGGACAATGGAACAATTCTAAAGAAGCTTTGTTTGATTTCTTTGATTTAATTCTATTTATCTTTTCTTTAGTTTAATGTTGCATTGGTGTGTTTTTGTTATCTTATTTTGATACTAACATTTCCCACATAGAATAGGTTATTAGATGGAAAATTGGAGGAAGCTTTTGGATTAGAAAATTTGGATGCCAATTTAGATTTTATTGCTTCTATGAGACTTTTAGTTATCCACATGATTTTTTACTCTGATTTTTGCTTTGTGGGCCTTTGTGACCTTTGACATTTTTCTTTTTGATTTATGGATCTTTGTGGTCTTTGAAAATTTCCTTTTTTCTTTTATGGGCCTTTGTGGCCTTTTAGATTTTTCTTTTGATTTTGGATCAAATGTTCTTTTATTTTTGCCTGTCTCTTCAAGGAGACATGTTGATTCTTTGATACATGTGGATCTTGATATAGAATCTTTTGATATTTGGCACCCAAATTGATTCCAAGAGCAATGGGATGGGTGGATTGAGATGAATTATATGGAGGTATTATGGATGAGTTAATGTGGGTATAATTTTGAAAGGGCATCAAGGATATGTGCCTTTGTTGTTCTTGAGAAATAGGATATGGACCTAGGATAGAGGGAAGGTTTGATGGACTAGGATGAGGACCTCAGATAGATGGAATGTTTGGTGGATTAGGATGAGGACCTAAGATAGATGGTAGGTTTGATGGACTAGGACACTTAGGTGTATAACCAAGGCCGTGGTGATATGGGTTTCTTTGAACAGAAAGGTGTTCTAGGATACCTTGCTCATGAAGGCCTAATCGTTTTCCTTTGTAATTCATACTTTGACACATCCGTTTACCAATGGGATATGTATTGTTTGTGAAACAAGATGCAAGTCCATTTTGAGGAGGATATGATATGGATGAGAGGATAGGTGTTGGAAGTAAACCAGTATGGATAAAGGTGGAGGATCCCAATTTATAGGTGTGGGGTTCATGGATAACTTGAATAGGTGTGATAGGCTCTTGAAATGGGGATGATGGGGTGTTTTGATCTTGACTTGGAAAAGGATTATGAAGTTGTGTGAAAGGCATATCTTGATCATGAGAAGGATAATCATCTTCATGGGATGAAAGGGTATCCTTGAATGGAAGCATATCTTGGTCTTGATGAGGAAGGAAATTATGAGATTTTGTAGAAAGAATATCTTGATCATTAGTTGGTAAGATCATTAGATAGGATGGAAGAACTATCATGCTCTTGTGATGCAATAGAATCATGAGATGGTATAGATTGATTATATGTTGTGGAAGAAGAACTTGGAAGGATACTTGTCTTTTGAGATGGAAGGGAATTATTTTGGATGAAAAGTGAAAGGAGGGGATTGTCATAAGATTCTTGAGAAATGGGATCTTGATCAAGGATTGGAAGATTTTGTAGAATTTTGATATCATTGGATGGAGTGGAAAGAATATTTTGATCTTGATGTGTAGGGGAGCCTATGCTAGCATACTTTGCATTGAGAGATTGACAAGAATAATTGGATGTTGAAGATATGATAGAAGAGGATGATTGGATGGAATTGTTAACTTGAGTGAAAGAATCTTGAGGTTTATTTTGGCTTATGGTGGATGGAGATAAATGAATGACATGACGAGATTGCTCAATATCATTTGTGTTTGAGGATTTAGATTTGGGCTTATTTAACTTTTTCAAAAATTCAATGACATTGAACTTGGATGATGTAGTTTTGGGTGAAGAAGGTCGCATGTTCATTGTTTGGTCAAGAGGATATGGGTAGATGTTTGGTAGCAAATATCTTTCTATGGTTGTTCCCCTTTGCATATCCTATATTTGTTGTTGAAGTTTTTTCATTTGCTAAGTTAAAGCATTCAATTGATCCTTATTTATTTTAGCCATGGTGGTTTGAGTTTTAATTTCCTATTCTTTGTATTTTTGACTCTTTTTTTGAGGGATTTCTTGAAAAATATTGTGGATTTCCAATCCCTAATGATAAATTTCACTGTTTGATTATGTTTTGACTCTTTTGTGTTGCTTTTTTTTTGGATGATCTTTATCTAGATTGTAATGATTTTGGAATACACAACACTCAAATGAAGATAATTTTTTTCAAGAGTTTGTAATCTAGATAGATAGTGTATGTTTGAAAGAACCACGCATGGTTCTATTTTCACTGGTTTGATAATAATAAAGCACTTCAGATAGACTCACTCTTAATAGTCAAAATTTTATCGTTATATTCAACAACCCACATCTTAAAATTGTGTTGACTCACATAGTCGTGTCACCCCTAGAGGGTGCCCATGTTTTTGTCTTTTCCAAGTGCGTAGTCAAGATTAGATTTCTCGATCCCCTGAGCAAACGATCCATGGAAATTATATGGTGAGTGTCTTGGGGGTAGATTCTTCCCTCCCCTTGCACTGCAAGTATTACAATGTCTAGTTACTAACTCGACTAGATACTACACTAGGTTCTTAGAAAGGGTTTTTTGTTCAGAGTAGCAATAATAGACTCCCTCAGGAGACCTCCCAACCTTTAGAACAAAGGTTTTAGGGATGGTTATCTTGCACACTTCTGGAAAAAGTGGTTTTCCCCATATTTTCTTTAAATTTTATAGTGGGGTGGAAAAACCTAGATTTGGTTTGAACCCACTTAGGTCATTCCCATAGGGTGAGTAATTTTTCCCTCTACGGCAGGCAGTTAAGGGGAGAGCATATACCTATCAACCATTCAAACACAAAAACCACTTGTTCAAATTTTAGAGCCCAAATGAAAAAATTTCTAATCTATGTGAAGATGCCGCTTCATAGTGAAGATGTTGCTTCACAAAAAGACATGGTGTTCATTTTTAAATCCCAAATTGAAAATTCTGGTGACTACCCTAGATTGGTAAATTTTTAATCCAAATGAAAATGTGACTATCCTAGGATTGATTCATTTTTAAACCAACTGAAGAAATGTCTATCCTAGATTGATTCTTTTTAATCCAAATAAATAAATGAAATTTACTAGCCACGGAGGCATCAGATCTAGAAAATGAATGACACAAAAGCACTATAATAGTGCTCAAAAGTGCTATAGAAATACTCAAAAGTGCTATAAAAATAACCTGAAGCGCTATAGAAATACCCCAAAGTGCTATAGGATTTTGAAAACGCACTAAAACAGATGTTGGATATTATTGTCGGCCTATGTTGATTGCAGGATTGAAGTGCTAAAACAGTCATTCAAAGTGCTATACTTTTTCCTAGAAGTGCTAGAATAGAGTGCCAATGCACTATAGTTTCTCTCAGAAGTGCTATATAATCTTCTGATCACACTAAAACAGATTACGCCAGAGTCCTATATGAAAACTTTCTAGAAAAACTTGTTTAAAACATGGGGCACTACCCCATGGTGGGCGCAAAAAATGTAAGTGTGAATAAGTAATAGGTAAAATAACAACTAAACACTTCTTAATAAGACATTAGATCAATACTAACATGAATTTAAACTAATTTAAAACATTGAAAAGCCTGAAGATGTCTCATTGTCTCCTATCTCCAAAGATTTATCAAGATATAGAAGCTCTCAAATCTGTAAGCATGGAAACTATTTAAAATGCTTATCTAGATAATGAAATGGATGCTAAATGCAATGATGTGATGATTTCTAATGATTTCTAATGATACAATGCTAATGTAAACTATCCTGATGAAAACTGATAAAAGGAAGCTATAGTAAAAACTAATGATGTTGTCGTGATATGAAGTTTACTAATGACATGATGCTATGATGATACTAAAATGCTAATGCTAATGCTTATGATTTCTTGGTTGCTTGGTTGTATTCCTACAGAGTAATTTTACATAAATTGGGATTTTCTCGGATCATTTTCATGCTTCAAAAGGCTGTATATATGGATTTCTGGCAACAGTTTTGCACAAGAGTAACACAATAGAGGCTAAGATTAAATCTGGGGATTTTGAATGCTATGATATGAGAAGGTGGAGCTGATCATGGGGGATTGTTCGTCCCCAAGAAAACACCAAGAAAGATGAGAGGAAAGATTTGAGGCAGAAGATTGAGAGGATTTTCTACAGGTTTGTCCCCGAGGCTTTTCCCATGAATGCTAGTTGCAATAATTAGATTTGAAAAATCTAATTTTATTGGTGAGTGAATAAAGGGATTTGATTTAAATATATTTTTTTATTTAAATTAGTAAAAAGAGAGATAAATAATTTAATAAAACAAACTATAGAAGTTGTTTATTAAATTAAAATAGAAGAAATAGGATAATGAAATTAAAGATTTTAGGATATCTTTATTTAATTAAGAAGAAATGTGATGAGATAATTAAATAATACCAACTATTGAAGTTGTATTTTTAATTTAGGATAGAATTGATGGATAAAGTATAGAAGAAATAATAATGATAATAATTAAATAAAACAAAGTATTTAATTTTGTTTATTTAATTAAGAAGGAAATAATATGATAAAATAGAAGAATTAAAAGTGAACTTAATATAAGTAAATATTTCTATTTATTTACAAAGTAGATGAATTTAATTAATCAAATAAATCATATTTAATTAATTTAGATTCTCTAAACCATTTTTAGGTGTCTACAGTATGCCTAGCAGAGGAAGGTGGTGAGATTTTTCCAATAAGAACCAAACTCCAAACCAAAAGGGGCCAAATAAGAACTTGAGCACAAAGTTTAGAGGTAGGAGCATGGGTCAAATGGCTATGTTCTATACATTTGTGACATTTCTTAATTTATACAAAGCAATATTGTTCCATATGTCTCCAATAGTATCCTATGTGGATTAGTTTTTTAACTAATGTTCTTCATCCAAAATGACCTCCACAATCATCTGCATGAGCTTGTTCAAGTGCTATGGGGATTTCAAATTTTCTAATTCATCTAAGTAAGAGACCATCAAAGGATCTCTAATACAACACGTCGGCAAGAATTATATATTTCGATGCAAGCTTCCGAAGGCGAGCACAAGTGTTCTGAGTTGTCGTCTCAAGAAAAGTATCATCGTTTAAATAATTAAATAGCAGTACATACCATTAACTAGGGCTTTCCATGGTGGCTAATAATACTTCTTCAATTTTATTTTCTATTGATGGTTTCATAATTGTATACACAATAAATGTGAAGTCTTTTGAAGGGTTTTGGGGTAATATAAAGGAATCTGCACTCGCCATTGCATCAGCATGTTAATTACATTTTCATGGGATGTTTTCAATGGCGTAAGAATCAAAATTTTCTAACTCTTTAGCCATTGTGATATCCTTGTATTTTGATAATTTATCATGTTTTGCTTGATATGTACCATTTATTTCTTTAATGACTAATTGTGAATCACCAAATATCTTAATGTCTCAAGCTCCCATAAATAAAGTGGTGCACAGTCTAGCAACTAATGCTTCATACTCTATAGTGTTGTTTGTGCATAGGAAGTTTAAGAGATAAGACAAGGGAATAGGCTCCCCTATAGGTGGGGTTATTATAACCCCCACACCAGAGCCAATTCTACACTTAGATCCATTGAAATATAACTCCCACGTATTAGCTTCAATCGTCAACACATTATCATCAAGGAATGAATCATTATTAGGTAATGCTAAAGAGGAGTGCTAGCTAATTGGTTAGTCAAGGCTTGTCCTTTAATTTCATTTGGTGAAACAAACTTAAGGTAAAACTTAGTTAACAACATAACCCACATAGCTAACTATCCTGATAAATATGTTGTTAGTGAAAATATGTTTTTTAAAGGATCAAATTTTGTTATCACATGTATTTCAACATTTAATAGGTAATGTCTCACTTTACTAGTAGTGAATACAAGACCCAAACATTGTTTCCCTACCACTATGTATCATTTCTTATAATCTTGATCACAGTTTGGCTAATGTAATAAATAGGATGTTCTTTGCCATTTTCATCTTGTTGAGCCAACAATGTTGCAAGAGCATAGGTTGGTGCTTCTATATAAAGGATAGACAGTTTGTTTTGCATAGCGGGTTGTAAAACATGTGGAGTGGCAAGATAATCTTTCAAAATCTCTAAAGACTCTTTAAAATCCTCATTCCAACTAGAGATGCTACAAAATGATGGATAGCCTAAATTATTCCTTGTAAAGTATGTAATTGAGAAATGTTTCTAGGAGGCGACATGTTAACTATAGCATCAATTTTCTTTGTGTCCACTTCAATGGCTCTGTGAGATATGATAAAACCTAAAAAAAATCCATGATCTACACCAAAGACACACTTTTTTGAATTCAATCTCATGTATTTTTGCATTCACTCAAAGATCTTTTTAAGGATATTCACATTACCTTGTCGGGTTAAAGATATGGCTAGAATATCATCAACATAATCTTCCAAAATCTTATGTATGTAATCATGAAATATCAATGTCATAGCTCCCCAACAAAATGTTTCCCAAGTTGTTGTAAATGTTCTTTTGTATTGATCTTGAGGATTGATCAAGATTTGATTGTATCTAGAGAATCCATCCATGAATGAAAACAAGGTGTGTCCTACAGTCAAGTCCACTATCATGTCAATATTAGGATGGGGAAAGTCATCTTTTAAAGATGCTTTATTCAAATCACGAAAGTTCATACACATCCTAACATGATTATCTAATTTTGCAACTATGACTATGTTCAAGATCCAAGGAGAATAATCTATTGGACGTATAAAACCAACTTCAAGGAGCTTCTTAATCTTGGCCTTAACTATCAAATCTATCTTAGAGTTCATCTTTTGTATATTTTTTTCTAATGGGTTTAGCATTTTCTATGAAGACTATTTTGTTTGTTACAATCTTAGCATCAATTTCTGGCATATCTGAATAATTCCAAGTGAAAATTTCAAGAAATTCATGAAGTAAAGTTGCATGGTCTTCTTGTTAATCTTCATCCTTGAACTTTCCTATCTTAATCACCTTTTCTTCATTGTTAATGTCTATCAATATGTCAATGGTATCTCCTAAAGGAAGTGCATTTTGTTTTAGAAATTTAGGGTTCTACTCTTTGTTGTTCTTATCAATATCATTACTTTCCTTTTCACCATATTTTTTCTTAGTACTAATCATAGCACATGTAACCTATTTATTTTTAGGAGTAGATGGTTTTCCATAAACTCATAGCATTTATATCAAGGCTTAATCATCTTCAAAGTATTCCCATCATGCTTCACAAGTTGTATCAATTGATTCTAGATGCTTCAAGCTTAGAGTTGTTCTAGGATTACACATGATGGTGTTTATGTTTTTTGAGGGTCTTTTCGTGGCTTGCATTATCTTATAAGGACAATATCCCAAACCACTTTTTTTTTCTTGTGTGTTAGGCTCTATAAGAACTTAGATACCTTATTCTTTCTTTCCACATCCTTTTTCACTATAACCAAGTTGTTTCATGAACTCATAACCTTTTCCATAAAGTATCTCTATTTCTTTTGAGTTTGGTGGTTGTTGATAAACTATCTTATCAAAGTTTGTTGTATAGCTCATATCATCTTCAATAGTGGATGAAGTAGATGCTTGTGAGTTTTCTTCCGAGTTCTATGCTAACATCACCATTGGTTTTTTTTATTTTCTTGGTTTTCTTCTTCCATAGGTTCTATGTTTGATGTTGGAATTAATGTGTTTAGAGGATTTATCGTTCCTTTTTCAACTTGTAAGAAAATTTTAGGCTCAAGGTCTATTTTAATTTGGTATACTTTATTATTATAGACATACTTCATTATGTGATGAAGAGTCGAAGGTACCACATGCATCTCATGAATCCAAGGTTTCCCTAAAAGAAGATTGTATGAAAGATTATCGGGCATGAAGTGAATAGGAGTTTGCAAGGTATCCTTTCCAACTATAATAGGAAAAGTAGTTGCACCAACTAATTGCTTTCATGCATTCTCAAATCCATGAATAGATAAAGAATCAGGTTGAATTATTGCTTTATCCACAACTCGTTTATCCAAAAAGGTCACATTACACACATTAAGAGTGGAACCATTGTCAACAAGGGTTCTTTTTATTCCCAACCCATCATAGGTGCCTATTATCATGAATGCAGCATTTTTATTTCTCATTTCCAAAGGAGGTAGCTCATGCTGATGAAAGGTAATTTCTACATTAATTGTATTCATTACTCATACTAGAGCTACCACATCATTTGTATTTGTACCAAAGGGAAGAACTACTTATCAAGTATAACATTTTGAAGCATAGTGTGATAATTATGTGAATTCTGAATTAGGTCCCATATGGATATCTTTAGATGAGTATTCTTATTCTATTCAATAATATCATACTCCTTTCCACTATTTGAAGGAAACAAGGAGCACTAGGTAAGATGGGGTTAGGAAAACATAAATATATTGTAGTTGGTTGTCTTGGTTGTGGATTGTTGTTATATGTATGAGAAATGGTATTATAACTTGATTGTTGCAAAACATTTTTCTTAGGTGGTTCACGGGTGAAAATGGGTTTTTTTTTAGCTTGAGGTTTGTGTGAAGGTGGGTAAGGATAAGTTGAGGTTGAATCACATTAACTTCTCTTGGTTTCAGTTTGTCATAACAAGCCTTAGTGGATGAACCTTATGAGATGAAATCCTCAAGGGATTCATCTAACATGTCAAACTCATCACTACTAAAAGGCTTGAGGGTTAGGTTAGCTTGGAAAAAGAGATTTGAAATACTCAAAAACTATACTTTCTCTAAGTGGTTCATCAGTTCTTAGGTGTTTTCTGTTTTTGTTTTCTAATGAATGCCAAATGTAGTCTAATCTAATTGAACTATGAATTAATGTTGAAAATGAAATTTATAGTAATCTAATTCTATCCACAATTCAAATTAGTGTAAACTAAGATAGATTTGATGAGATGAATGTAACATAAACTCTGTAAACTAAAACACGTGACTAAAACTAACAAACATAAACACAAAATTAGAGAATTTAATGTTGTAAAATATAGTTTAAAATCTAAAACAAGAATAAAACACCCAAAGGGGCATATGAGTCCCAAAGAGGGTTTTTCAGGGTTTAAAATGTTGAATAATAGTCACCATAGAATACCTAGAAATCATGAAAAACCTCCTAGACTGGGACTAAATTTCCTAGAGGGGCGTATGAGTTCTAGGTTAGGGTTTCTGCAAAGATTTTAGAAATTTTTAGTGAAGGTTATGCTTTTTGATTTTTATGATGTCTAAACTAAGTGAAAATGCAGATTTTAGATGAATTTCAATGATGCAATAGACAAAAATACAACCTATATGCACTTTCACTGATATAAGAAATAGAAAACCTAGATGAAAATTAACTAATGAGTGCTAATGCAAGCTATATCTAGGATGACGATGCCGTCCAGATCAAAACTAAGATGTTCTAAATGTAGGTTCACCAAAATGAAACAAATAAAAATAGGACGGTAGTTTTTATCTTTGAAGAGATAGGGTTCCTCCTATTTCATTATCTTGTTTCACTCAAGGAAACCCTAGAGATCTCAATCCAAGGATGGAATGAAGGAAAGAGATCTGCTAAATGTTTTCCTAGGGTATGATCAATGACTAAAGAAGGGTTCACCACCAAGAAAGGGCTTGGAAAGAAAAATGAAATGCAAGATATAATGACAAAGCCTAATTATGTGTAAAACTTGAACAAAATAACCTAGAAATGAATGCAAAATAGGACAAAAAATTGGGAAATTAGAATGGTGTAACTAGGAATCTAGATATGCTCAAAATAAGCTCTAAAACTTTGAAAGTGTTGAATTTAGGGCACACTAGGACCCATACACTAGTTTGGGTGTATTAGTCCCAGTATAGCTCATTTTTGGACTAAAATAGGAATCTAGCAAGTTTGATTTAGGATCTTCAGAAATCTAGAAAATTTCTTGTATTGGGATTCATACGAAACTTGTGGTGTGTTAGTCCCATTCTATTTTTTTGGAAATTAAAAGTCAAAATCTATTCTCCAGTCTCTACTCTTCCTTCCCAACCTTATTTTTGGATTTGAACCTGTAAAAATACTTGCAAAATAGAATATAGTGTTGATTTGCTTATGGGGGGGTTTTCCTTGGTCAAACCCCTAGTTCAGTAGTTAAACCTTGAAAGAAACAATGAATCTTGAATGTAAATGTGAACATAAACCCTAACCTTATGTGTATCTAAGATTAGGAAATATAAAATGCAATGCAACCCTATCCTAATGTGCTAGAATAAGATGCATGAATGAAATATGAAGATGAGTGACTCACTTTAGGATATCTCTAATCACCCTAATAAGTCAATAATGCATGTACCTTCCTTATGCTAAAATTAGAGTGATAATGGAGGATGGAATCACTTAGGAAACAAGTCATTAGGCTTGGCATGATGGCTAGTTGCATCTACCCAACCTATAATCCATCATGATTCACCATAGGCAACCATAATCAATCCATGAAAATGCTATATCTTGAATGAAAGTGAGCTTCAAGACCTACAAAACACTTTAATGCTGCTCCAAGATTTCAACTTTTCTTTCTACTTTCTCTTCAATTCTCTTGTGAAAGAATGCTTGAGTTCTTGTGGATGCTTAGATCATGAATTCTTTATTTAGATGAAAATAGTGGCTTGAGAGCTTGTTTATATAGGAATTACACCTGATTTACCATTTATTAGATCTCAAAATCCAACATCAACCAAAATTTTGAATTAAAACTTGAATTTCCTCCCTAGAAATTGTCCACACAAGACTTGTATGCCACTTGTGGTCTATGGGTCCCACCCAGGGAGATTCATATGCCCAAGGTGGCGTATGAGTCCCACCCTAGTGTTTTGGGGTGGGCCAATGATGGGTTGTTAGAAAATTTAATACTTTTGTTGATTTTGTCAGGATTTAGTTGAAATAAACCTTGGGATCTAAAATAAAGGGTCTTATGGGCCTATTAATGATGATTTAAAGGGTATATAATGTAAGGGTTCCAAATATGTCCAAATTAAGAAATAAATTGTACTATCTCCAAGAAGGGAGTACAATTTTCATTGACACAAGGTCTACCATGTCAGAAGTTGATAGAGTCAATACTATGACCTTATAATCTATGCCTTGTGGAAAAATTATGAGGTTGTGCTTGAATTTTTGTTTATGTTTCATTTCATGCTCACAAACCTTGTAGGACTCTCATAGAGGCTTAATAATTCTAGGGTTTCATTCAAAATAGTAGTCCCTTAAAATCATCAGATAATCAATTTCAAATTATAACGCATCGGGTGCTAATCTTTTGCCTTAGTTTTTTTGGATAGGCTTAGGTTTCTTAAAAGGTTTTAGTCATAGATTAATAAATATTCATCAAAATATTTTTGAATTTCCTTATAGTTAGATGGTGAACATATCTAGGTGGATAAAAGTACACAACCATGTTACACTTTTACAAAGCAAATAGATAACACATAAAAAATTTAACCTTCAAACACATAAAAAAGATATTGAAGTTCTGAATTTTAAATTGGTGCAAATAATAAAATGTATGAATCTTAATATAGCTTATGTTTGTGATTTTTTGAAAATTGTTGGATATATATATATATATATTTATAATTTTAAGAGGAGAATATTAACTTTCGAATTTTCTTGGAAAAAGTGAATTCAATGGGATGTCACAAAAATAAACATTTTTTTCTTTCCTCTTTTTCCCTTGCATAAATGACTTGAAAATATAGTGAATGGGAAAAAAATCAACAATTATATTTCTTTAATAAACTTTTTAATTTGAGCTTAATCAAAACATCATAATTTTCATGGGATTTCAACTTGTATCTATTTTTTTATCATTATTAGAAAATAAATTGTACCCTCTTGGAAAGGATTCTCTCCTCTAGTGAACCATATATTTTTCAAATATTTTAAGCACACACACACATACACAAACACACCTAATAATCCTAATGTATTAACAATACAATCTACTTGCAATAATTTTAAAAAAAATTATATTAAAACTAATTAAAATACCAAAGAGACAATATTTTTAGATTCTAGACACTAAGATCTACAAAAGAGTATTTTTAGATTTTCATGAAAGTTACCCTAGCTAGAGAAATATAGGGCTAATATTTTTTTCTAATCATGCCCAAAATGAGCATTTGAGCTACCATCTATGCAACCACATTGATAGTTTTAGATGAACAAGTTTTTACTAAAAATATTTGAATTGAACTTTTTCACTCAAAACCATAGATATAAATCAAACCTCATTTTTTATATTTAATTAAAAGAAATATACTTTTTTGTAATAGTAGGTCAAAGTATTTCCCTTGAAAATACGTGTTACATATTTTCAAGTAAAATTGTTTCACCCAAAATTATTTAGAGTGAAACAATTTTTCTACAAACTATTTTGTTTATCAAAATTTTGACACAACTTTATAATTTTACCTAAATATAGAATACTCCTCCTTAATATCCAAGAAAAATAAGAAGTTTTAATTATGCCACCAAAAAGTGTATACTTTTCTTGATTTGGGAATAATTGATGAAAATTAGACTTAATGATACCTTAAGTTGGTGTTGCAAGGTGTTTTTCACATCTACACTAGGTCTTGCATCATTGAAAATGCATTTATCGATGTCTTTTAAAGGTCTTGTAAAGTGTTGTAAAAGACTTTCATGCTTTCTTAGAATTAATAAACCCATCTTCCCTTAATTCAAAATTATAAAAGTGTATTTAATTGCATTTCCACATCAATCTAGAAGGCTTATGAACTAAATTTAACTTTAATCTAGTGTTGTAATGTGATTTACACATTCACATTGGATTTTTTGCCTTTCTAAGCTAAGTGGACCTCATTTTATTAATGTAAAGTGTATTTAATCACACTTCCACATTGAACTTTGTGTCCCTAGCCCTAATTACTCTTTACATCATCGTTAATAGGTCCCTATTGCCTCATATTGTGCATCCCAAGGCTTAATTTGATTAAAGACCTGATTAGAATAACCTAGAAGCATGTTTTCTTCATTTCCCAACCATCCAGCTAGAAAAATGGCCTCTGTGGGACCAAGTCATCCATCTGGGCCACTTAGTCCCTACCAAGTGGGACTAAGTCACCCACCCTAGCGACTTAGTCCAATTTAGCCCATTTTTGAGGTTTGAGTGAGAAATTTTGGAATTTAAGCTTATTGTTTCTCCATGTCATCCTTGGGGATCCAATTTACGAGCAAATGAGGTGAATTTCCTATAAAATCAAGTCTCTAAACCCTAATTTACATCTCATAACTCATTCAAACATCTCTTATCATTCATCCATCATCTATATTTTCCTTCAAGTCAAGTAAGCTAGGGTTTTGTCATTCCAAGTCATCATGATAGCTTCCTAAGACATTCAAGCGTAGATTCTTCAACTATTGTTGTAGAAAAAAAAGATCAATCATCATGCCAAGGTAATAACTCTATTATTGCATGCTTCATTACATTCTTTTTTCCATTTTGGTTTAATTATCTATAAAGGGGTTTGACCAAGGCAAACCCCCATGCCTTAACATCCAACATTTCTTCTTCTTGTCTTTTGTGTTTGTAGATTTAGGAACTTTAGGGGTTTGAAGATCATTGAAAAAAATTTGAAGACTTGTTGAAGGCATCTCCTTGTTTTCTAGAGAAAAAACTTAAATAAAAAGACATCCATAGGCTAAATTTTGTAGTTTTAGGTCCAAATACTTAGAGGGGAAGAAAGTATAGGTCAAGATCTCCCATTTCAACATTCAAATTTTCAAAAATTCAGAAGTTGACTAAGTTACCACTAGTGGTGGGTTAGTCCCACTGAACCTATTTTTTGGAAGTTTTTATAGATTGGATACCCATTTGGCCAAAATGGGCTTCGGTGCAATTTTGTGAAATCACTCTAAAAAAGGACTAAGCCGCCCGACCAAGCGTAAATGTCCCAACAGACTTAAAAATTAGAATTTCTAGAATTTAAGAGTTGCATCAAGTCTACAACACACTTTCAGGTGCACACCTTTTGTCTCATAGCTTTCTATCTAGTTTTGTTTTCTTTTCTAGGTCATTTAGTTCATGTTTGCATACAACACTATGTTTTCCAACACTTTGTATTTCTTAGGTTTTACATTAATAATTATCGTTCTTTTTTAGTTTATTGCACTTAGGACATTACATTAATCCTAAGTGTAGACATTAGCATTTTGGCCCATCTCTCTCCTTTTAGGTGAAAAACACTAGACGTGCTAGAAAGACCTTGGGTTGCCAAAATCATTGTCGACATTAATATTTAATTATATTTTTTTAAGAAAAGGTTCTTGGTTCAACTCCAATCTAAGAATTACCTTTTTTTATAAAATAAATGATATGCACTTGTGGAACTAAAATTGAGATAAATTCCTACAATTAGTGGAAGGTGGGAAAGGTGGGTAAATTTCATCAACTATGAGGTTGGTTATTCTAACTTCTAATTTTCAAGCTATTCTTATTTAGTTATTCTCTCTTCTTTTGGTTCCTAAAAATACTATTGCCATAGTCAATCCTATAACAAGGTAATTTATTTGGAAAGGATGTGGAGATCATTTTAAATTATCTTTTATATGATCGAACAAGATCTATATAAATATAGAAGATGATATTTTAAGAATTAAGGATGTGTAATATTCTAATGAATCTCTTCTAGCTAAGATAGTGTGGAGATTTTTCTCTTCTCTTCAAATCTCCTAGATTCATATGTTGAAATTGAAACATCTCAATGGTGATCAAACTTAAAGCATGGTTAATGCAACTATTCTACAATTGGATTCAACTATTTGAGGATTGCCTAAAAATATGTAAATGAGAGGTACAATGAAAGATCCAAGATGGTCCTTCTATCTCATTTTGGAAAGATCAATGGTTAATTAATTTTTCTATGTATAATACACCTTAATTCAAGAGTCTCACTACAAACCTTACACATTAGTGGGAATTTTCTTGTTAAGTATATTATTGGGAAGAAAAGATAGAGAAGTAAAAGAAATATAAAGTCTATAAAATTTTACCTTCTTATCCAGAGATTGATGAGAGGGATGGTATTAAGTATTCTACAGTCTTACAAAAAAAATATAAATAATTAGGATCATGAAAGATATCATTTAGAATGGATAATTAAAGAAAGGTGTGTCAAATCTTGAAGGAAGTTGAAGCTATACAATTAGAGAAGGATATAAAAGAGTCCAAATGATTAAATCTATCTAGGTATCTATCTTCTATTTGTTTCTTCCAATTATTAGTGAATTGCTCCTATAGATTCTTGCAATACAACTATATATATATTTTTTTCAAATTTTATTATACACTATGCAACCTTTGGAATGTGGTGTTTTTCTCCCTATTTATTTTTATCCAAATTAAATAAATGTGCTATATTTTATGTTTGTGTGCTAATTTATGTATGATTTTTACATCATTTCTCTAAAAATAAATTTAAGAAGTTGTTTATACTACTCTAACTGCACTACATTTTCTAACTAGACATTTTTTTTCATTTCTCTCCTAACTTTCCTTCCCTCACTATACTTTATTTTTATTTTTGTTGTGAATGGATGGCGTAGCTCTCCTATTTGTTGGGGTACTTTCTGGATTGCATTTTCTTATATATATCTACCCACTTTCTTTTTATATAACCATAATTGAGTTTCTTTGACTAAACCCTTTTTGTTTGTGAAATCTTTTCTTATTTTCTTGGTATGCCCATTTGGCTTTTGAGAATCATTTTCAACTGGTGTTACTATTTCTCTAGTGGAATCTTTCTTCTAAATATATAATTTTATCATGCATGTTGGTTCTTCATCCTTTATATATTTCTTAGTTTGATTTGATGTTTACTAAATGTAGTTGTATGGTTTTTATGGCCTCTTTGTTTGACAACAATATTTTAGGTGGTCATTACTTCTATCTTTTGTCTCTTTTATTGTATTGCCCTTTATTGTGGTCATTACTTCTATCTTCTTTTTATCTAATTTATTAATTTTCTTCTTTTCTTTGCCTCTCTTTTGTTTGTTTTAATTTAATGTTACCATTGTTATATTTTTTGTCTCATTTTATTCTACTTCTTTCTTTATTCTTGGCAGGGATTTCTTTTCATTTTAACTTTAGATTTTTATACTTATTAGCATTTTTTTGGGTTTTGTGCTTCCCAACCCTCTCACCTCTCTCCTATTTCTATCCAAGTCTACTATCTCATCTTTCACTTCTCTCTCTTTCTACTTTTCATCCTGATGATGGATCATGGAGTATGATCCAAAACGTTGATGCAAAAATATGCACACAGTTTATCCAGAAATCTTGAAGCAAACTATTATGGACTGTGAAAACAAAATGTGATTAACAGTATTTTGTTATCTTTTAAACTAAAGTTCTTTTAGATTAATAAGCCTATTTAAATTTTAAATAAATGATGGTAAAAAGGAAAATCCATAAAGTCTAAATTGGACCAATTCAAAACAAGAGATAACAAGTCAAAGGATCACACTTAAAAATAACATAATAAAAGTAATCTTCTAAGGAAATTTCAAATAAGGGGGTCTTTATAATTAATGTTTCCCTCAATGTCATCATATGCAGTATTATCATCATTTCACTACTATCCAATGAGTTTATCATCTTCCTCAAGTGTATCATTTAATAGTTGTTGAGCATTGACTAGGAAACGTTGCTAGAATATAGCCAACTAGGATCACGATACTCACAATAAGAGGTAGAATGTGGCCTTAAGGGTTGGAATCAACAACAAACAACACTATCTTTCTTTTCTAAGTTTTCATCCATAAGACTAGTAACCATAGTCTCTTCCAATAGTAATTACCACATTGCTCAACATCCTCTAAGAAGGCAAGAAGAGGGATGCAAAAAATCAACACAAAATAGAAAACATGAAGTTTGTTTTGATGTTGGGGCATCATCCTTTATTCATATATTAGTTGGATTTGATGTTTACTAAATGTAGTTGTATTGTGTTTGTGGCCTCTTTGTTTGACAACAATATTTTGTTATCTTTTGAACTAGCTATGTAGATAGAAAGATATTTTTGATTAATAAGCCTATTTAACTTTTAATTAAATGATGGTAAAAACGAAAATACATAAAGTCTAAATTGGACCAATTCATAACAAGAGATAACAAGTCAAAGGGTCACACTCAAAAATAACATAATAAATGTAATCTTCTAAGGCAATTTCAAATAAAGGGGTCTTTATATTTAATTTTTTCCCTCAATGTCGCCATAGGAAACATTATCATCATTTGACTACTACCAATGCATAAGGTAGCCTTAAGGGTTAGAATCAACCACAAGCAACATTATCTTTCTTTTCTAAGTTTTCATCCATAAGAATAGTAACCACAATCTCTTCCAATAATAATTGTCATATTACTTAGCATCCTCTAAAAGGGGAGGAAGAAGGATGCAAAACATCGATGCAAAATAGAAAACATGAAGTTTGTCATTATTACTTCTATTTACAATCTTTAACCTACTAACTTTTTTTTAATGACTTTTTAAATTTATGAAAAATAAAAAATAAAAAAATTGGATGATAGAAGCTAAAGTTGACATGTCCACATTCATCCATCAATTACATTGATTAGTGCATATTAATTTGAGCTTTATAGAACAACAATTTGACATTTTTTAAAATAGCACTTAAAACTAAAAGAATACGACTACTAAAACGACACTGACTCTAAATAAACTCCTAACTCTACACAAGAAAGAGCTGCTTAAAAACGCTGTCAGCGATCTATAGATTGCATGATCACCATCATTTATCCAACACAAGTTAGAGTCTTCGCAAGGGAAAAATCGCCAACGACCTGCATCTCGTGATAATAGTGAAATGCTGCTACAAACCACAACTTCATTTATTTGAAATCAGATTTGAAAGCGAGCTAAACCTAACTTCATTTATGCTAGATAATATCGCTCCAATAATCTTTTGCCACATTCTTCTTGTTACTTTTGTCACACGCAAACATAGTAAATAGTTGTTCAATTTGTAAAGAAAAAAGTTGTTTTATAGTTGAACTGTGTCCATGATAATAGCTGCGCTTGCAGGCCCATTGACAATTGCACCATATGCTAAAGAAAAGTTGATTTTTCTATCCACTTGTGCAAAGACTGCAAGAACCAATTTCATTCCGGAAGGATGCCAATGCACATGGAAGACAAGTAGATGCAAATAAATTCATCAAAAATATTTATATCTATGTTAATGACTCATGGAGTAAATACCATTGATTAAACCCAATGCCATCAAAACAATATTGTTGATGTGTTTTTTATGCACTTCTCAACACAGGCAGTGCGTAGGTGCACTACCTCTCTTGAAAGACAATCTTCCACAATCAGATTGCAGAACACTATCTCAAGGTCTCTCGGATGTCAGGTCATGACGGTGCTTAGATACCTTAGTAGTTTGATGTGATTTGCTGGAATCACAAGGTGGTCTTACAGAAAATACAAAGTGTAGACACAAAGCATGAAGCTAGATCTTTGAAAAGGAGTTCCTAGGATGGGAAGTTGATATGCATCGGCTGTAGGTTCAAATAGTAGTCTTGAACTCTATTTTAATTGTTGGATTTGGCTTTATAATGTGCAATGAACCTTGGTATTGTTCAGTTTCTTAAAAAAGTGAAAAAGAGTGAAGGGAAAGAAAAGTTCCTAAGTCTAAAGCTTGCTATGAATAGTGACAATGGAGTTCCTACAATGGACAATTCCTCAAAACAATATCCCACTTAACCAGGGATTTCACAGTATCATGGAAATTGTGCTATCTTCTAAGGGCTGCAGATATTTCATCCTTCATCCACCACATGTACATGCATGAATTAAAGATAAATGTTTGGGATAGCTTCAAATCAAGTCCAGGCTAACTTTGCACAGCTATCTACCTTCAGCAAATAGCAAAAAGTATGGACTAAGGGATCATCAACAAAGCAAGAATTTTCATAATCAACCAACAGCATTCCTAAGATTTATCCAAATAACATGAACAAATAACTAAATAGCAAAGAGATCTAAACTAAACATGTGAAATTGGAGAAATGAATCAAATGACATGAGAAAAATGAAGGAAATACAACAAGTCAATGTTATTTCTTATAAATTTTAGTAGCATGCCTTTACAACAACTCAACTCTCACTTTTGCAAATGAGGGGAGTGCTCTATTTATAGTTTTCCAAAAGTCAAATGAATGGCCAAGATTCATTACAATTGTGTGGCCAAGATTCATTACAAAATAGGGTTTCACCTACCCCCAAATAGATTTACAATTTAAAAATATTTCTTGTCTTTTCCCTATTTTGTCATCTAATGGATGACACTATTGCTCTTTTGTCCTGTAGCTAATTGTTGTTTTCTCTTTGTTGTAGCTACTCTTCAGGGAGATCTTCTTCCTTGGCTGGGCTGTCCTCTTGCTCCTCGGAAGCTGCGTGCTCTATATACTTGAGGATGACCACTTGGAGCTTGTTGATCTCGAGGATCTCGCATCTTAATGCCTGGTAGCTCCATTCTTTGGCATTCTCTTCTAGCCGCTTCCAGTCCTCATCATACTTTGAGCCTTGGTCTCTGAACAACTCTGATCGATCGAAGGCACGGGTAGCAAAACTTAGGAATTCTGTGGTGATTTCTCTAGCTATCCCATCCTTCAACTTTTCCTCAAAGTATGGCATGACATTTTCGGCCTCCATTTGTACCGTGGGCATATCATAGCCTGTCATTAGCTTGAGATGTCTCAGCGCATTCCACCCGGATCTCTTTGATCCATTCAATATCAGGATCCACTCTACTCTGGATTTGCTCCAACCTCTCCTTTCGGTTGATGAGGTCTCTGCACCATACATCCACTAGCCAATGGTCCTCTTTCTTCAGCTCTAGCTTCTCTTTCCACGTGTTCTCTGGTGTCTGAAGAATGGCTTCAATTCTCGGAAAGGTGGAGTCATAGATCACAGGGAAACTGGTGCAAAGCCTCCTCGTGCTTTCTAGGGATTGGATCAAATCCAAGAACTTATTGGCTATCCGCACAGCCCTGTCGATTCCCACGTTTCTGATGTATGTGACCCGTCAAAACCAATCCTCAGTTGTCTTCTCTAAGTTCTTCCTCCTCTCCATCTTATCAATCTGCTCCTTGGAGAGCAACTGTGGTGCTGGTGTGGAGGTGGTGGGTAGGTCGTCCACTGAGGACCATTGCTAAATGTAATCGGTTAGGGCCGCAACCTGCACCTTGATTTCATCTTTGGTGACCTTGTCCTGCTTGATCAGGTGTACCATTGTGGCCACCGATTCCTCCAGGTGTTCGACCTTATGCTCCCTAGTTGTTGTCCCTAGGTCAATGGTGGAAACATTATAGCTCACCCCTGCCTGGCCAATAGTTGGCATTGCTATTCGTGCCACTCGGGAGCCTGAAGCATCCATGGTTATCTTGGAACAGACCTTAGGCTTCTTCTCCTTCTTTGTTGTGGTCATGGATCGAGCCAAGATGGCCTCCAATCTTGCCCTCGGGTCCTTCAGAACAGGAGTAGTCTTCTCTAGCTATTTCTCCAACTAGTCAGGCATGGCAGATTTGTCCTTGGGTACATCATGGCCGCCCTCACCCTCTCCAGTTAGAGGCAAGGCTTCTGCCTCCTTTTCCTTTTGGGGCCCTTCCTTCTCCTTGGTAGTTTACTCCTCTTTGTCAGAGTCATGATAAAACATGAGGCGTTTGACGGGCCGCCTAGTGGATAAGTGTCGAGTGGGGTTGTCTCCCTTCACTGCCCCCTCTTCTTTCTTCTCTTCCACAGCCTTGGCCTCGGGGCTCTTGATAGCATGGCTTTCGGCCTCGATGATATCTTTTATCGGCTACTCTTTTGCCGGCTGGCATTCTTTATCATGTGGTGACCTCTCAGCCTCCTCCTCGACGCTCTTTAACTGCTGTGCTGACTCCTCCTCAAGATCCTCATCAAATGTTTAGATAACCTCCTTGGCACCCAAGCCATCTTCTTCATTTCCGCTCTCAGAAGAGCCCGTCTCTTCTTCCTCATAAGCCACCTTGTCGATGGTCCTATGTTTGTACTCGGGGTGCTCATAATAATCATTAGCCTCCTCCTCAATAGGCTTCGAGGCCTCCTGCTCCTGCTTCTCCAACTCCTCTGATATTTGCATTGTAGTCTCCATGGCTGGCGGCCCTGTTGGCGGTTGTGAAGGATGAGTTGTAGCGAGGGCTTGGGCAAGGGCTGCTTGGAGTGCAGGGTCCATTAGGATCTATGAGAGCTTGGGGGGAAGACTCTACAGGTATCGCATAATAGCCTCGAGTATAGTGGAAAGGGGAACAGGCGATGCTATTGTTGCCAGTTGCAGGGAGGTAATGGGTGACATGGCAACAGAAGAGGAAGGGGAAGTGGTCATGCTAGAAAAGGAGTTGATGTCAATTATTGACCCAGCCAGGGGTGAGGGAGCAAGATGGACAGAGATATCCACCGCTTGCGGAGATGAGGCGACCATAGTTTGGGAGGCGGGCGGCGCACCAGGAGGGGCAGGGAGAAGCAAGGTAGGCTGCACTTCTATTGTAGTTATTGTCTGCTTGAGCCTCTTGGGAGATGAGTCTCCCGTGTCTTTCTTTGCTTGCTCCTTGGGGTCCATGGATTGAGTCATCTGTGTTTCTTTTCTCTTTTGAGACTTGGTGACGGGAGGAGAATTGGAAGTCGCACCAGTTGATGTGGTGGCAGCAACGTCCTCCGTGGTGCTTAGCTCACTTTTGAGTGCCTCATATGTTAGGACCACCCCTCGTTGCTTCAGTTGTGCCACTCGCCCATCGACCCACTCCTTAGTGTGAGTTATGATCGGCTGGGTGATGGTATCTAGGTCATTGACCTCTTGTTCATCCCAGTCTATTGATGGTATAGGCAGGTTGGCAACCACAGGGTATCTTGGGTGCACTATTGTAGACTCATCTTCCTTGAGCTGGTCCGGCACCTGGAACAGTTGCACCCTCCTTAAGAACTACACAGTCATGCACATGTAGTGCCTCATGCAGACCTCCTTGTCATCTTGGCAGTCTTCCCAGAAGTCTTCAACGTGGTATTGGTGAGCATATGGTGGCCCTAGTGCCTTCCTGACATGGCCATGTGGGTCCATTGGCGGGTGAACCATGTACCAGTCAAAATTGTACTCCTTGAGCTCTTTCTCAGAGTTGTCAGCGCATTGGGATGTCTATAGTCGATACAGGCCCTGGCTGAGGGTCATGGGATAGGGGATCCCTGCTACGTTCTTGTTGCCAAAGACTATCTGAATGTGTTGGAGCTGCCAGGAAAGCTCCAGGAGAATGATCCTATCGTTTGGGTACCTTGGCAACTTGTTTGACCACTCCGTGAATCCTTGGGCACGGATGTAGATGAACTTGGAGAACTGGATATATAGGAAGGCATACTCCTTCTAGAGTGCCCTAGCGTTGTGGGAGACCCTTCTTTCGAAGTCCCCGATGATCAATCTAATGATGTGGCCAATGAAGGTGTCATTGACTCGGTAGTACTCCCTTTTGAAGTTGCGGTATTGAAGCTGAGGGTACTTGTCAAACGGCTTGAGTCCTCGCTTGTGCCCCTGATCCGGTGCCACGAATAGCCCACTTTATTGTCTCTGATCCGCTAATGAGTACACCAGGTAGGAGGTCATATAGAATTTAGAGCTTTTCTTGACGTTTACAAACTGCTCGTGGAAGCAGTTGCTGATGATGCCTCCCTAATCGAATGAGGTCTTGGTGTTAACATCCTCGTTCCCTCGCAGGATTTGCTCAATGTAATATGCCATCCACTCCTAGATGTAGGCGGCTGCCGGGAGACCCATGCCCCTGCTTAGCATAGTTACGAGGTCATGGTAGTCCTCGTGGAAGTCGCTACGGAACAGCTCTTGGGGAACCTTCGCAGCACTGCCTCGTTTCTCCTTAAGCTAGTAGAGGTTAATAGACTTCTTGCACCCTAACGGACTGGCATCCCACATCGCTTGGCATTGTTCCAAAGTGGGGACCTCCATATGTGGGAACGTGGGGATGTGGAATGTTTTTGTGATTCCTTCTGGCGACATGTCAGCGAGGATGTTCCCTTCCTTGTCCACAATTGTTCTGGTGTCTGTTTGGTAGGCTTTTCGGCAAGCCATTACAAGTTCGGGTGCTATCAGAGAGGGAGGGAAACCAGCAGCTTTGGCGATTTTGCTCTACCTTATTAGTCTGGTGTTCTTTGTTTTAGGGTCGACCTTGACCCTCTGGGTGAACTCATTTATGTCCACTTGGCTGATGTTTGTATCTGAGATCTCCTTGCAGTGTGTTGAGACCTTTGACTAGAGCGGCACACCCTCGAATTGAAATTTTATCAGATCTTTATCTTCTTTTCCCTGAGCGGCTCTCCCTGATTTCTTGCCCTTATCCTTTTCAGTGGGGGCCCCTGAAGTTCCTGTAGCCGATTCCATATATTCTGCAAGCAAGAGCAAAGTTAGTGCAACAAAACATCAAAAGCATTCATGTTAGTCCATATTTTGAGTATATCATCTAAATAATTAATCAAGTACATAAATCTTACTCTTAGATGTTATCAATTTCATTTCAGGGCATTTGGGCAATTCGAGCCTGGAGGGCCGGACCTCCTTGGTAGGAATGCTATCTAGAAGGGAGAAATCGACCAAAAGTTCCTGAAGACCCTCCTTGGCCAAATTTCAAAGTTTCGAGAGGCTCATGATGGGGAAGGGAAAATTTTAGGACATGGGTCAAAGTTAGATTGTGGTTTTGAGCTTGTTTGGGTGGATCAAAGGGGCACCAGATGTTTCAAGCCTGAAAGCAGGCAGGAGAAGGCAGCTGGCAACAGCGAACGGCAAACAAAAATCTGGAGGCGGAAGTCTGACCACCAGAGCTTGGAGGGCAGGAGGACGAGGCTGGATGCCACCGTAAGATATTTCCAATGTTCGGGCGATGGCGGCGAGGAGGCTCCCAGGGCCCAGGAGGTGGGGTGATGCGGGGTGACGGCCGCTTCATGAATTTTGTGCTGATTTGAATGGCGGCGGCGAAGGGTGGACCAGAGCCCGGAGGGAAAGAAGTCAGCACGATTCCGACGTGTGGGAACAGTGGAACCATCATGGAGTTCCGGAGATGGAACTCCAGACGGCCAGGCCCAGAGGTATCCAGGGTAGGGCAGAGTTCGACAAGACTTAGACAGCCAAGGTAAGCTCAGGATCAGGAGAGGCGTACGGCAAATAGGACCTTGCCGTAAGGTTTCACCATTGGAAACAGTGGTAATTTAGTCACAGAGGTCCAACACCCGGGGTCTGATGAGCAACAAGGCGTGTGACAATCACCTGCTTGGTAAGAGAGCACTGGACTTCTGAGGACGGAAGTCCGATAGGCGGGGCCCGAAGGCCGGGGCGGCGGGTCGCGCTAGCCATTGTGTGATATTCAACAATTAAAACGGCAGTGGCGAGGACCGAACCGAGGCTCAGAGGGTGGGAAGCCAGCAGGGTTCCGCCGTGAAGGACGGCAGAACCGTCACGGAGTTCTGGGGATGGAACTCTAGACGACCGGGCCCGGAGGGATGACTCACAGCCCACAGATGCCAAAGCCCAAAGGTAGAGGGCGAAGGCAGAGGGTGACGGTGGCGAGCGAAGGCGGGGGGCGAAGGCGGAGGGTGAAGGCAGAGGGCGAAGGTAGAGGGCGAAAGTGGATGCCGACCCCGGGGTGCCCGACTGCCCTGCGCGAAGAACAGCCGTGACCGAGAAGAGTCCCGAGTCGGTGGAAAGGGTCAATCCGACAAGTTCAGGAAATTTCAAAGATATGGGTAATGGGTGCCATAGAGTGTTCTTCTAGTTGCTTCACTTTAACCATTGATTTAATTCATTTAAATTCCCCAAAATGATAAAAAAACATGGGAGGGAAAACGGGGATGGCCTACCTCGAATTCGCTAAGTGGTGAGGTACGGAATCCACCGGGAATTGACGAAGTGATGCAGACGCAGATGATCGTGAGGCGAATGAAGGCGTTGGGATCCTGCTGCTCGGCTTTGCAATTTCGCTCCAATCCGCAATGTGAAAATGACATTGGCGGGCCAGGCATTATATACCCCAGCTGCCATTAATGCCTGCATTAATTGCAAGTACGGCCGCACCAAAAGTTGGTGGGATTTCAAATTAGGTCAGCGGCGGTGGAGGAGACTCTGGGGTCTGGAGAGTAGACAGCAGTTGGAGGTTCGCCGCTGAAAGATTCGCATGATGATAAGCGGTGGCGATGAGAGTCGGGCCGGGACCAGGATGGCGGGATGCCAGAAGGGTTCCGTCGTGGACGACGGTGGAACCGTCACATAATTCTGAAGACGGAACTCCGGATGGCCAGGCCCAACAAGTCCCGTGGTAGGCGGTCAAAACAAACACGTGGAGGAGAAAGCCAAGGCAGGGCCCGGTGGCTGGGAAGCCGCCACAGGCTCACCGGCGTGGGTGGTGATCCCCGGACGGAAGTCCGGAGGTGGATTTTTGGGGACCGGGGCACGAAGGAGCAGGCACCGCCCAGGAGATTTGCGCAACCGGCGAACGCCGCTAAAGACGGTGGATGCAGAGGGGAAGCCCGATAAGGGAACCCCGGAGGCCCGAGCCTAGAGCGGCCCAGGGCCGTTCTAGAGCCCAAAAGCCAGAGGGAACCCACGAGGCCCTAGAGGGCAGCAAAAGACCAACACAGAGGCATGGTTGATTTATACTAAAACTATTAGAATAACATCGACCACGCAGAACATCAAAAAAGAGGGGCATGTAAAATGAGGCAGCCTCGAAGGACCTGACAAGGCAAAAGAAAAGAGAGTCCCCATTCCGAACGGGGTGTGTGTGCTAAGGGCACAACAAATGGTGACTCCACTGGAGAACGCTCCAGAGCGTTCTAGGGATAAATATTCATTCAGGACCCAGAATCTCTGGTTTTGTAGACCAGGAGCGGCTTCCAAGGATGAACCCGGGAGAACGAGATCCTTAATTAGGTCAGCTTACATGACATCTCAAAAGTGTGTGTGAAGTGAGCTCATTTCCTTCTTAGGGATAGTAACCAAGGTTATCACTTCAACCGAGTGAGCTACATAAGTTGCCTAACACCAAAAGTAACTTGGACATTGCCCCATTACCAGTCAGGCGTCCATAGCCCTGGCGGAGTTGTCGCTACAGTCTCATGGATATTCCTCTACTGTCGGCCGGGCATCCATAGCCCCAGTAGAGTTATTTGAATGCCTATACAGTCATTTATTTTTGTTTTTCAGAGTTTCTTTTCTTCCTTTTTTGCTTTGATATTTCATTTCTCTTTTACCATTTATTTCGACTGGGTAAGCATTGAAGCCTACAATGGGTTTGAGACTGCAGTGGTCACTCGAGTAGACTTAAGATTTTCCACTCACTAGGGTGTCATAACAACCATAGTACGGTCCTTCAGAATATATTATTATGTAATTTATGCGAGATCTGAGATGTGGGTAAGAAGATCCGGCGAAGGGTCAAGTTCTGGGCAGAGTTCAGACAAGAAAATCATTTGTAGACAGCTTTGCAAAGACCAATAGTCTAGAGTGAATGTTTAGCCAGAGAATACAAAGAATGGACAACAAAGTGAACTGCTTGTCAAGAAAGCACGGCCACCGCAAAGGAGCAGGAAGCCTCTTTCAAAACAAAACTGTCAGGAGGGAGAAAGCAAAAAGGTGACGCAAACAGAAACCAAACAAGCAAGAAAGCAACTATCCTAACCTATGTAAAAGTATTTACAACAAAGAGCTCGAAGGAGCTCAAGCTAGGAAGTAATGCTTCAGGTGCTACCCGTTGACTGGCAACGGGACGTTCTCACCGATTAAAGTCTTTAGGCGGAAGGCATTATCTTCCAAAATCTCAGCTATTTGAAAGGGGCCAAGCCAGAGCTTGTCAAATTTGTTGTGTCCCCCTTTCTTCTCATGGGCCTTGTCCCAAATACAAGACCAATTCTAAAATTCTAAAGGCCTTGATTTTGGCTCAGCGGTCGAACCATCTCTTAACTACGCCCTAATGTTTGGCAAAATTTTCTATTGCACGATTTTGGACTTCCTCTAAATGTAGAAGCTCAGTTAACCGAGCTTCCCTACGATCTCCTCCTTCATAAAAATCGTTGATGAACTGAAGAGTAGGAATCTTTAGGTGGATGGGGAATATAGGCTCAAGGCCATAGACAAGGTGGAACGAAGAATCACCAAGGGCAGCCTTGTGGCGGGTACGATCAGCCCAAAGGGCAAAACGAAGCTGGGTATGCCAGTCCTTGGGATTCCTATCTAGCAGCTTCTTAATCACAGTAATAAAATTCTTATTCATAGATTTGGCAAGGCCATTGCCCTGAGGGTAGTAATTGGATGAGAATTTGAGGGCAATCCCATAGTCAAACACCCAGCTAGCAAATTTTAATGAAGTAAAGGCAGGTCCATTATCACATACCAAAACATATGGGCAACCAAAGTGATTTAAAATGAAACTTTCCAAGAAATTAGTAACTACTTCAGTCATGTATTGCTTACATACTATTGCTTCCGTCCATCTAGTACAATAATTAGTAGCGGTAAGAATGTACCTGTGTCCCGCAGATGATGGAGGGCTTACCAGACCGATGAAGTCGAGACCCCATTACGCAAAAGGCCTTACCTCCAGCATGGGCTACAGTAGAACAGCAGCATTCCTCTCCCTGGTGGCAGCGGTCTGAAACATATGACATGAATGAACATGGCAATGGGCATCCTTGAAGATGGTTGGCCAATAATACCCTGCCCTTAATATCTGATGCACTGTGGAGGAATCAGAGCCATGGCCTGTACCAAATTTATTGTGAAACTCCCTCAGAACGCATTCTGCTTCTTCCTTGCCAAGGCATCTTAGATAAACGCCCTCATGATTCTTCTTATAGAGAATGGAACCCTGTAACATATAACCATTACTTTTCAATCTTAGGGCCCTCTTCTGGACTCCTTTATAGATGCGGTGGACACTTATGATTTAGCAGATAACAAACGACATCCTGGTACCATTCTTTTGGGGAGACATCTTCAAGTTGATACTACTGTACCGTGAATTTAGTCCTAGCCTCTACTACTATTTCGGCAATGCTACGAGTAAGTTCCTGTCCTCTCACCAATTTCATTGGTTGGATTTCCATATCATACTCTTACAGCAGGGTAACACACATAGCCCTTCATTCACCTAATTCATTTTGCATGAGCAGCGTCTTAACTGTTGGGTTGGGGACGATGGCGAACACCTTGTTGCGTAGAATGTAGTGTATAAATTTCTTCACTCCTCTGACGAGAGCGTATTCCTTTTTTTCTATGTTGTGGTAACATAATTCAACATCTTTGAGGGGAGCACTCATGAAGGTGATTGGATGCTCGTTTCTTTCATCATCCTTTTGGGTCAACATACTAGCACAGGAATGCTCTGAAGCAAATGAGTCGATATAGAACAGCTTCAGATAATCTAGGCTAACTAACACGGGTGCCTCAGCAATGGCCCATTTGATTTTTTTGAATGATTGTTTGGCATCTGGCATCCACTCAACTTTGGTGTCCTGTTTGATCATGGCATTGAGAGGTTTGACAATCTCTGCGAAGCCTGTGATAAATTTCTAGATAAAGTTGATCTTTCCGAAGAAAGATTTTAATTCCTTCTTGCTACCTGGGGGCTGAATCTTGAGTAAGGACTCGATGCACTTAGGATCAATGGAGATTCGTTGCTCCGAAATGATGTGCCCGAGTAGCCTGCTTTCAGTCACTTCAAAAATGCACTTCTTGGGGTTGAGAGAAACCCCAAATTCCCTGCATCTCTAAAATACTTTGCATAGGTCGGAGACGTGATCACCCCGCTTCTTGGAGAATACAGTCAAATCATCCATATAGATGATTATACATTTGTCAATCAGGTCTTTGAAGGCAATATCCATGGCACGTTGGAAAGTGGCGCCAGCGTTGATGAGCCTGAATGGCATTCTTCTATATGCAAACGACCCCCACTTAGTGGTGAATATGGTCTTGTGGTGATCCTCATATTGTACCATTACTTGATTATACCCGTAGTTTTTGTCGAGGAACGACATCATCTGGGAGCCGTTAACGATTTGTAGCACTTCATCCAGCGAAGGCACTAGATAGTTGTCTTTTTCTAAGGCACGATTGAGATTGCGAAAATCCACGCACAATCTAACCTCCCCATTATTTTTTTTCACCAGGACCAAGTTGGCCACCCCCATGGAGTGCCTGACGGGAAAGATGATTCTAGCTAAGAGCAACTTCTACACCTTATAAACAATGGGTTGTAGTAAGGCGTTGATGGGGCACTACTATTGGCAGAAGGGCCTCACTTCGGTCTTGAGAGGGATGGTGTGCATAATGATAGAGGTGTCGTACATTTGTAGATCCTGGTAGCTCCATGCCACCACGCCATGGTATCTTTGTAATTCCTCCGTGATTCCCTTCTTTTCCTCAGGCGTGCACATGTTTTTGATAAAGACATTCTTGGTATCTTCGGTTGTTCCCAGGTTGTGAGCGTTGCACTAGTTGCTTATAGCCTCCTTTTTTGTTTGGTGATCCTGATCCCTGATTTGATCCAAATCAAATTCACGTTCCAGCTAGACCATGCCCCTGGGGATTGTATTGGTCTTGAGATTGATAACCCCATTTATGTCCAATTCAGCCTCTTGCAGATCAGCTTCATCAATTATTTTGGCAACGAAGATGTCAAAACTTGTGATGAACTAGAGGATATGCTTATCATCATTGAAGACCTGCAAGTGAGTGACATTATCTAGGACCGATGGTGTGGATGTTAGCTCAACAGTGAATTTCTTGAGCATAGACAAAGAAAGGGGCTGTAGCGTGCTAGCTGCTTGAGCCAGGGCATCAGTTGTGTGATTCTGAGCATGAGGGATCAATTGTATGTTGAATGCATCTAGGCCCTCTAAGAGATCCCAAACCCTGTGCCTATAATTTGTGAGTCTTTGATCATAACAGGAGTACAATTTCCTGACCTGCTTAACTACAAGTGCAGAATCCCTAAAAACTTGCAACACTTTCACATCTTTCTTTAAGGCCATAAGAAGGCCAAGGACTAAGGCCTCATACTCCGCTACATTATTGGTGCAATAAAAATGCAATCGGTGGGCAGCAAGAAATATCTTACCCATTGGACTGATGAGTTCAATCCTCGCTCCAGCTCCTTGCCTCGACTTTGATCCATCAAATCAGAGCGTCCAGCATGTGGAGGATTCCTTGTCTTCGAGTTTGATTGAGCCTCCGTTCCCTTTCGGCTGGACGACGAGCCTTGTGATCTTAGGGGGGCTTTCTCGTTCGAGACCATGATCAAATAGCTAGTTCTGGTGGTGTCTCCTTTGGTGTTTCTATCAAAGGAGCAGCGATTTTCTTAACATGCTCCACTACTGCTTGGCATAGGCAATAATCAAATTCGGAGTGAGCGGCATTGTAGACCAGACACCAGTTCAGCAATAAGAGATCCTAGAAATTCATTCTAGCTCCTAGGCTGAGTTGATCTCTTATGCATTTTTCTATGAACTCCTGGAAGCCATCAAGTAATCCCCAATTGTTATCCTTATTCGGCTCATCATGAGCTTCTGTCAACACTTCAGTGTCTAGGGGCATTTGCGCAGAATCCACTGAAGGACTGCACAATACCAGCAATACTTCATCTGCATGTTCTTCCTGAAGCCTGATCTCATTTTGATAGGCAAAAGAGTGATAATTCCCCAAATCGGTCTCAGCAAAAAACACCTCGTTGAGATTGTTGTATTCTATAATCATGCACTTCATACAGGGTTCACGGTCGATACAGATCTGATTTGGCAACCCCTTCCACGATAGCCACATGTGAGAAAGGTCAGTAGCAGTGTACCCATTTAGTGCCTTGGTGAACTCCCTACCCAAGATGATTCCATATGCATCGGGAATGTCAGCCACCTGGATATCAATAACTTGTATCCGCGGGTCTACGACAACCTGCATGGGGATACGATTTATTTTTTTGACTATGTTAATCTCTGTTTTGTCCAGTTGGGTAACCTTTCTCTTCGACGGTGTGGGAGTGATGCCAAGATCCTTACATACAGCCAAGGGCATGACGTTGGCAGACGCTCCTGAATCGAGCAAGTAGTTGTGCAAGTTCTTTCCAAAGATCCTAATGGTGGTCAGGAACAGGGGAGTTTCTGGTTTCCCTTGGAGGATGCCTACAGGTGTGTCCATTTGAGCTACCTGACCCTTGTTCCTATCACTGGTCATATCCCTAGTTTGCTTGTATTGCTGATCCTTAGAAAACTACCTGGTGGCCCTTTCTGGCTCCTTTTCAGTTTGTTTACTTGCTGGCTAATTCGTAGAAACATCCCTCCTTTTCCAGACATTATCCTGTATTTCTATTTCTTTTCTAGGCTCCTCAAAGGTTACCCTCTTGGCTGGGGTCTCTTGTGTCATATTAGAGGATGGGGTCCCATTCAAAACCCTAAAGAAAGTGTGCCTTATGACAGGAACCTTGAGTAATTCGAAGGCTGACAAACTAATTTTGACCTTGAATTCTTCTACCACATATTCACCCATCTGCTCGATTTTGAACCTAAAGGCTTGGCCTATAGTAGAGCTAGGGGTTTGGATCTTCGTTTGGCCAGACGGATTTTGAGGTTGGCCTTAAGGCTGGTTTTGTGACTGGTTTTGAGACTGTTTCTTGTTGAGGTATTGGGCAGGTATATGAGGAAGCCTAGAGTTGTTACTGGCGTTTGGATCAGGCGGAGTGGAAAAATTATTTAGTGGGGTAGAAGTTGTGAAGGGTCCGCCGGCTTATCTATTCCTAAGAAAATAGGGACTCGACCATTGATGGAACATGTGGACCTCATCCACAAATGGTTCTTCTTCATCCACCAGACCATTATCTACTAAATCAAAAAGTTGAGTCAAGGTTTGTTCATTACTTACCTCTTGCGTTGTCTCATCCTCAGTAGGAGTAGGCTCGACTTTGCGCTTGTTACGGTCTCCTCGTGGAAATAGTGCCTGATTGACCATAAGGCAAGAGGAGTCATAAGGCTCAGATGGGACGATGTCCCTATAATTGGCATTATCGACGGCATTTTGTATCTCCACCTAGAAGATTTCAGCAGCTGTTTGGAATTCGGGACAATCCAGCTCAGAATGCCTGCTAGTTTTGTGAAGTCGACACCATCCGGACAAAGCTGCCTCAGCCAGGTACACACCGCTGGATGTTTTGTCGTTGCTTGCCGGTTGATCAAATGGCATGGAAACACCACCGTTGTTGGGCCTGGTGTTCCACGTGCGATTTTTCCTCTGAGAAGGTCTTCTTTCTATATTTTGATTGGAATTCTGCCCCGAGGAGGTGCCTACTTCCCAATTGTCTCTGTTGTCTCTATTGTTTTGAGACTCTCAACTATCCCTATTAAGGTTGGACTGAAAATTGCATTGGGAGGCCTGCAACTAGTTATTCTGGTTCTTTAGATGTGTCATCTTTGTGGACATTTTCTTGGTCATTTCTATTAGTTCCTCTAGTTTGTGCTTCTTGGTCGCACCTCCATGCGACGGGGCCAGATTTTGGAGAAAAGCAGGCGGGGCCGCTGACTGATTTTGATAGGCTGGGGGAAAGTCTAGTCCTGATAGGTACAACGGTGCCTGGGGTTGTTGGGAATATGCCTGTTGTTGCAGAGCAATCTAGGAATAGTTGTACTGCTGCTGGGGATGTAAATAGGAAAGCGCGGGAGGCGCATAATTCAATGGCTGCCCCAGATGCGGCACCATAGGCAATTGGGGCACCTGGTTCATGAGAGGGGTTTGATGGGCAAACGCTTGATTGAGCCCCTGGATCTGCATCAGGTGGACTACCGGCCCAAAAGAGGGCAACGGATCAGAGATGTTTTTCCCCAAGTCCGCACTAGCGATGACAGCTTCCGCATAAGCGGCCAGTAGGGTGGCGAGCAATGGGCACATCCTTTTCACCAAGGCCGACGTGAGATTGTCCAGGGCTGCATAGTAGACCGGGAGAGTGGCCGCATCATTATAGATGTACAGATCCTGAAGCATCATGTGTGCCTGATGGAAATGGTCATTGAAGGAGCTGATAGGTTCGTTGACCTCCTTTCTGATGGACATGAACTATTGGTAAAGGTCCGCAGGGTTGATAGGGATCTTGTATTTCTGTAGAAAGGCATTCTTCATCAGGTTCCACGAGGTGATGGATCCCCTCAACAGATTGATGTACCAGTAGAATGCCTCTTCTCCCAATGAATGCGGAAAGAGGTGACATGCAATGTCCTCGTGATCCACTTGCATTTCGGTGATCGCCATTTTGAATATCTCGATATGCTCCTTAGCTGTTCTTTGTATGTCTCACAGATGGAACTTCGAATAAAAGCCCTCTGGATTCTTGGGCATATCATTGTAGACAGCAAAATGTATCGACGATGGATTATGCAAAATCGAAGCCATGGGGGGAGGCAAAGGTGGCACTTGCTGTTGGAAAACAGGGATTTGGGGCTGTATTGGAAATACAACCACAATGTGGGGCTGCCCTGACTATGCTTTGGGCTGGAAGGGCCGGGAGAGGAGCAAACCCCTGGTTGCCGAAGCTAGACGGTGCAAATGTTGTTTGAGATGGTTGGGTGGAAGATGAAGGCCAGCCAAATGAAGGCGGGGGTGAAATGGAAGCAGATGGAATGGAGGAAGAGGAAGAGGCAGAGCTGCTTCCTTGAGCTCGTTTTGCCCTTGTGGGAGGCTGCAATTTTTCAAATTCTCCTTTGTTTGGTGCTGATCGTAGAACTCTCTGAAGCCTTTTCGAGGAGAATGATCTAATTCGATCCAGCTTCACTTTATCCTTCAACTTAGTATCTTCACCATGGCCCTCCTTCTAGCGCCAGTTCTGTTGATGTGTTTTTTATGCACATCTCAACACAAGCAGTGCGTAGGTGCACTACCTCTCTTGAAAGACAATCTTCCACAATCAGATTGCAGAATACTATCCCAAAGTCTCTTGGATGTCAGGTCATGACGGTGCTTAGATACCTCAATAGTTTGATATGATTTGCTGGAATCACAAGGCGGTCTTACAGAAAATACAAAGTGTAGACACAAAGCATGAAGGTAGATCTTTGAAAAGGAGTTCCTAGGATGGGAAGTTGATATGCATCAGTTGTAGGTTCAAACAATAGTCTTGAACTCTATTTTAATTGTTGGATTTGGCTTTACAATGTGCAATGAACCTTGGTATTGTTCAGTTTCTTAAAAAAGTGAAAAAGAGCGAAGGGAAAGAAAATTTTCTAAGTCTAAAGCTTGCTGTGAATAGTGACAATGGAGTTCCTACAATGGACAATTCCTCAAAACAATATCCCACTTAACCAGAGATTTCACAGTATCATAGAAATTGTGCTATCTTCTAAGGGATGCAGATATTTCACCCTTCATCCACCACATACATGCATGAATTAAAGATAAATGTTTGGGGCAGCTTCAAATCAAGTCCAGGCTAACTTTGCACAGCTATCTACCTTAAGCAAACAGCAAAAAGTATGGACTAAGGGATCATCAACAAAGCAAGAATTTTCATAATTAGCCAACATCATTCCTAAGATTTATCCAAATAATATGAACAACTAACTAAACAGCAAAGAGATCTAAACTAAACATGTGAAATTGGAGAAATGAATCAAATGACATGAGAGAAATCAAGGAAATACACCAAGTCAATGTTATTTCTTATAAATTTTAGCAGCATGCCTTCACAACAACTCAACTCTCACTTTTGCAAATGAGGGGAGTGCTCTATTTATAGTTTTCCAAAAGTCAAATGAATGGCCAAGATTCATTACAATTGTGTGGCTAAGATTCATTACAAAATAGGGCTTCACCTACCCCCAAATAGATTTACAATTTAAAAATATTTCTTGTCTTTTCCCTATTTTGTCATCTAGTCAATGACACTATAGCTCTTTTGTCTTGTAGCTAATTACTATTTTCTCTTTGCTGTAGCTACTCTTCAGGGAGATCTTCTTCCTTGGCTGGGCTGTCCTCTTACTCCTCAGAAGCTGCGTACTCTATATACTTGAGGATGACCGCTTCAAGCTTGTCGATCTCGAGGATCTCGCATCTTAATGCCTGGTAGCTCCATTCTTTAGTGTTCTCTTCCAGCTGCTTCCAGTCCTCGTCATACTTTGAGCCTTAGTCTCTGAACAGCTCCAATCGATCGAAGGCACGGGCAACAAAACTTAGGAATTCTGTGGTGATTTCTCCAGCTGTCCCATCCTTCATCTTTTCCTCAAAGTATGGCCTGACCTTTTCGGCCTCCATTTGTACCATGGGCATATCATAGCCCGTCATTAGCTTGAGATACTCAGTGCATTCCACCCAAATCTCTTTGATCCATTTAATATCGGGATCCACTCTACTCTGGATTTGCTCCAACCTCTCCTTTCGGTTGATGAGGTCTCTACACAATACATCCACTAGCCAATGGTCCTCTTTCTTCAACTCTAGCTTCTCTTCCTATGTGTTCTCTAGCATCTGAAGAATGGCTTCAATTCTCAGGAAGGTGGAGTCATAGATCGCAGGGAAAATAGTGCAAAGCCTCCTTGTGCTTTTCAGGGATTGGATCAAATCCAAGAACTTATTGGCTATCCGCACAGCCCTGCCGATTCCCAGGTTTCCGACGTATGTGACCCGTCAAAACCAATCCTCAGTTGTCTTCTCTAAGTTCTTCCTCCTCTCCATCTTATCAATCTACTCCTTGGAGAGCAAATGCGGTGCTGCTGTGGAGGTGGTGGGTAGGTCGTCCACTGAGGACCATTGCTGAATGTAATCGATTAGGGCCACAACCTACACTTTGAGTTCGTCTTTGGTGACCTTGTCCTGCTTGATCAGGTGTACCACTGTGGCCATCGATTCCTCCAAGTGTTCGACCTTCTGCTCCCTAGTTGGTGTCTCTAATTCAATGGTGGAAACATTGTAGCTCACCCCTGCCTGGCCAATAGTTGGCATTGCTATTTGTGCCGCTTGGGAGCCCGAAGCATCCATGGTTATCTTGGAATGGACCCTAGGCTTCTTCTCCTTCTTTATTGTGGTCATGGATCGAGCCAAGATGGCCTATAATCTCGCCCTCGGGTCCTTCAGAACAGGAGTAGTCTTCTCCAGCTATTTCTCCAACCAGTCGCGCATGGCAGATTTGTCCTTGGGTGTGTCATGACCGTCCTCACCCTCTTCAGTTAGAGGCAAGGCTTCTGCCTCCTTTCCCTTTTGGGGCCCTTCCTTCTCCTTGGTAGTTTACTCCTCTTCATCGGAGTCACGATAAAACATGAGGCATTTGATGGGCAGCCTAGTGGACAAGTGCCGAGTGGGGTTGTCTCCCTTCGCTGCCCCCTCTTCTTTCTTCTCTTCTGCAGCCTTGACCACGGGGCTCTTGATAGCATGGGTTTCAGCCTTGGTGATATCTTTTATCGGTTTCTCTTCTGGCAGCTGGCCTTCTTCATCATGTGGTGACCTCTTAGCCTCCTCCTCAACGCTCTTTAATTGCTATGTTGACTCCTCCTCAAGATCCTCATTAAATGTTTAGATAACCTCCTTGGCACCCAAGTCATCTTCTTTGTTTCCACTCTCAGAAGAGTCCGTCTCTTCTTCCTCATAAGCCACCTTGTCGATGGTCCTGTGTTTGTACTCGGGGTGCTCGTAATAATCATCAGCCTCCTCCTCAATAGGTTTCGAGGCCTCCTACTCTTGCTTCTCCAACTTCTTTGATATTTGCATCGTAGTCTGCATGGCTGGTGGCCCTGTTGGTGGTTGTGAAGGTTGAGCTGTAGTGAGGACTTGGGAAAGGGCTGCTTGGAGTGTGGGGTCTATTAGGATCTGCGAGAGCTCGGGGGGAAGACTCTGCAGGTGTCACGTAATAGCCTCAGGTATAGTGGAAAGGGGAACAGGTGATGCTATTGTTGCCAGTGGCAGGGAGGTAATGGGTGACATGGCAGTAGAAGAGGAAGGGGAAGTGGTCATGCCAGAAGAGGAGTCGATGTCAATTATTGACCTGGCCGGGGGTGAGGGAGCAAGATGGACAAAGATATCCACCACTTGTAGAGATGAGGCGACTACAGTTTGGGAGGCAGGCGGTGCACTAGGAGGGGCAGGGAGAAGCAAGGTAGGCTGCACTTCTGTTGTAGTTACTGTCTGCTTGAGCTTCTTGGGAGATGAGCCTCCTGTGTCTTTCTTTGCTTGCTCCTTGAGGTCCGTAGATTGAGCCGTCTGTATTTCTTTTCTCTTTTGAGACCTGGTGATGGGAGGAGACTTGGAAGTCTCACCAGCTGATCTGGTGGTGGCAACGTTGTCAGTGGTGCTTGTCTCACTTTTGAGTGCCTCATGTTAGGACCACGCCTCATCGCTTCACTTGTGCCACTCGCTGATTGGCCCACTCCTTAGTGCGAGTTATGATTAGCTGGGTGATGGTATCTAGGTCATTGACCTCTTGTTTGTCCCAGTCTATTGATGGTGTAGGAAGTTTGGCAACTGTAGGGTACCTTGGGTGCACTATTGTAGACTCGTCTTCCTCGAGCTGGTCCAGCACCTGGAACAGTTGCACCCTCCTTAAGAACTGCACGGTTATGCACATGTAGTGGCTCATGTAGACCTCCTTGTCATCTTGGCAGTCTGCCTAGAAGTCTTCAACATGGTATTGGTGAGCAGATGGTGGCCCTAGCGCCTTCCTGACATGGCCATGTGGGTCCATTCACGGGTGAGCCGTGTACCAGTCAAAATTGTACTCCTTGAGCTATTTCTCAGAGTTACTGGCGCATTGGGATGTCTGCAGTCCATACAGGTCCTAGCCGAGGGTCATGGGATAGGGGATCCCTGCTATGTGCTTGTTGCCGAAGACTGTCTGGATGTGTTGGAGCTACCGGGAAAGCTCCAGGAGAATGATCCTATCGTTTGGGTACCTTGGCAACTTGTTTAGCCGCTCCATGAATCCTTGGGCACAGATATAGGTGAACTTGGGGAACTGGATATATAAGAAGACATACTCCTTCCGGAGTGCCCTGGTGCTGTGGGAGACCCTTCTTTTGAAGTCCCTAATGATCAATCTAATGATGTGGCCAATGAAGGCGTCATTGACGCGGCAATACTCCCTTTTGAAGTTGCAGTATTGAAGCTAAGGGTACTTGTCAAACGGCTTGAGCCCTCACCTGTGCCCCTGATCTAGTGCCACGAATAGCCCACTATATTGTCTCTGACCTGCCAAGGAGTACACCAGGTAGGAGGTCATATAAAATTTAGAGCTTTTCTTGATGTTTACAAACTACTCGTGGAAGCAGTTGCTGATGATGCCTCCCTAGTCGAATGAGGTCTTGGTGTTAACATCCTCGTTCCCTCGCAGGATCTGCTCAATGTAATATGCCATCCACTCCTCGAAGTAGGCGGCTGCCGGGAGACCCATGACCCTGCTTAGCATAGTTACAAGGTCATGGTAGTCCTCGTGGAAGTCGCTACGGAACAGCTCTTGGGGAACCTTCGCAGCACTGCCTCGTTTCTCCTTAAGCCAGTAGAGGTTAATAGACTTCTTGCACCCTAACGGACTGGCATCCCACGCTGCTTGGCATTGTTCCAAAGTGGGGACCTCCATATGTCGGAATGTGGGGATGTGGAATTTTTTTGTGATTCCTTTTGGTGACATGTCGGCAAAGATGTTCCCTTCCTTATCCACAATTGTACTGGTATCCGTTTGGTAGGCTTCTTGGCAAGCCATTACGAGTTCGGGTGCTATCAGAGAGGGAGGGAAACTGACAGCTTTGGCGATTCCGCTCTACCTTATTAGTCTGACGTTCTTTGTTTTAGGGTTGACCTTGACCCTCTGGGTGAACTCATCTATATCCACTTAGCCGATGTTTGTATCTGAGATCTCCTTCCAGACTGTTGAAACCTTTAACTGGAGCGGCACACCCTGGAACTAAAATTTCATATGATCTTTATCTTCTTTTCCCCAAGCGGCTCTCCTTGATTTCTTGCCCTTATCCTTTTCAGTGGGGGCCCTTGAAGTTCTTGCAGCTGATTCCATATATTCTACAAGCAAGAGCAAAGTTAGCGCTGAAAAACATCAAAGCCGTTCATGTTAGCCCATATTTTGAGCATATCATCTAAATAATTAATCAAGTACATCATAAATCTTACTCCTAGATGTTATCAATTTCATTTCAGGGCATTTGGGCAATCCGGGCTTGGAGAGTCGGACCTCCCTGGCAGGAATGTTGTTTAGAAGGGAGAAATCAACCGAAAGTTCTCGGAGACCCTCCTTGGCAAAATTTCAAAGTTCCGAGAGGCTCATGATGGGGAAGGGCAAATTTTAGGACATGGGTGGAAGTCAAATTGTGGTTTTGAGCTTGTTTGGGTGGATCAAAGGGGCACCAGATGTTTCAAGCCAGAAAGCAGGCAGAAGAAGGCAGCTGGCAATAGCAGACGGCAGATGGAAATTCGGAGGCGGCAGTCTGACCGCTGGAGCCCGGAGGGCAGGAGGACGAGAGCTGCACGCTGCCGTAAGATATTTGCAATGTTCGGGCGATGGCGGCGAGGAGGCTCCCAGGGCCTAGGAGGCGGGGCAACGCGAGGTGATGGCTGCTTCATGAATTTTGCGCTGATTTGAACAGCGGCGGCGAAGGGTGGACTTGAGCCCGGAGAGCAGGAAGCCAGCATGGTTCTGCCGTGTGGGAATAGCGGAACTGTCACGGAGTTTCGGAGATGAAACTCCGGACGGCCAGGCCCGGAGGGTTCCAGGGCAGGGTAGAGTTCAACAAGACTTAGACGGCCAAGGTAAGCTCGGGATCCAGAGAGGCGGACGGCAAATAGGACCTTGTCGTAAGGTTTTGCCATTGGAAATGGTGGCAATTTAGTCACAGAGGTCCGACACCCGGGGTCTAATGAGCAACAGGGCATGCGACGATCACCTGCTTGCTAAGAGAGCACCGAACTTCCGAGGACGGAAGTCCGGGAGGCGGGGCCCGAAGGCTCGGGCGCCGGGTCACACTGGCCGTTGCGTGATATTCAACAATTAAAACGGTGGTGGCGAGGACCGAACCAGGGCTCGGAGGGTGGGAAGCCGGTAGGGTTCCACCGTGAAGGACGGCAGAACCATCACAGAGTTTCGTGGATGGAACTTCGGATGGCCGGGCCCAGAGGGATCACTCACAGCCCGCAGATGCCAAAGCCCAAAGGTGGAGGGCGAAGGCGGAGGGCGACAACGGCGAGTGAAGGCGGGGGGCGAAGGCGGAGGGAGAAGGCAAAGGGCGAAGGTGGAGGGCGAAGGCAGAGGGCAAAGGCGGATTTCAGGCCCGGGGCACCCGACCGCCCTGCGCGGAGAACAGCTGTGACCGAGAAGAGTCTCGAGTCAGCAGAGAGGGTCAATCCGACAGGTTTGGGAAATTTCTAAGATATGGGTAATGGGCACCACAGAGTGTTCTTCTAGTTGCTTCACTTTAACCATTGATTTAATTCATTTAGATTCCCCAAAATGACAAAAAAACATGGGAGGGCAAATGAGGATGGCTTACCTCGAATTCGCTAAGTGGTGAGGTACAGGATCCACCAGGAATCGACGAAGTGATGCGAACGCAAATGATCATGAAGAGAATGAAGGCGTTGTGATCTTGCTACTCGGCTTTGCAATTTTGCTCCAATTCACAATGTGAAAATGACATTGGCGGGCCGAGCATTATATACCCCAGCCGCTACTAATGCCCACATTAATTGCAGGTAGGGCCGCTCCAAAAGTTGGTGGGATTTCAAATTAGGTCGGCAGCGGCGGAGGAGAATCCATGGTCCAGAGGGTAGACAGCAGTCAAAGGTTCACCGCCGAAAGATTCGCATGATGATAAGTGGCGATGGCGAGAGTCGGGCCGGGACCCGGATGGCGAGATGCTAGAAGGGTTCCGCCATGGACGATGGTGGAACCGTCATGGAGTTCCGAAGACGGAACTTCGGACGGCTGGTCCCAGCAAGTCCCGTGGCAGGTGGTCAAAACAAACCCGCGGAGAAGAAAGCCAAGGCGGGGCCCGGTGGCCAGGAAGCCTTCGCAGGCTTGCCGACGCGGGTGGCGATCCTTGGACGGAAGTCCGGAGGCAGACTTCTGGGGACCGAGGCCCGAAGGAGCATGCATCGCCTCGGAGATTTTCGTAACCTTCAGCCAGCGGGTGGTAGGTCGAAGCCCGAGGGGCGGGCGGATGCCTAACAAATACCGCGAAAGACAGCAGATGCAGAGGGGAAGCCCGATAACGGAACCTAGGAGGCCCAAGCCTAGAGGGGCCCAGGGCCGTTCTAGAGCCCAAAAACTAGAGGTAACCCGCGAGGCCCCAGAGGGCAGCAAAAGACCAACACAGAGGCATGGTTGATTTATGATAAAACTTTTAGAACAACATCAACCACACAGAACATCAAAAAAGAGGGGCACACAAAACAAGGTAACCCTGAAGGACCCGACAAGGTGAAAGAAAAGAGGGTCCCCATTCCGAATGGGGCATGTGTGCTAAGGGCACAACAAATGGTGACTCCACTAGAGAATGCTCCGAAGCATTCTAGGGATAAATATTCATTCAGGACCCAGAATCTCTAGTTTTGCAAACCAGGAGTGGCTTCCAAGGATGAACCCAGGAGAACGAGATCCTGAATTAGGTCAGCTTACATGACATCTCAAAAGTGTGTGAAGTGAGCTCATTTCCTTCCTAGGGATAGTAACCAAGGTTATCACTTCAACTGAGTGAGCTACATAAGTTGCCTAACACCAAAAGTAACCTGGACATTGCCCCGCTACCAGTCAGGTGTCCATAGCCCTGGCGGAGTTGTCGCTACAGTCTCATGGATATTGCTCTATTTCCGGCCGGGCATCCATAGCTCAGGTAGAGTTATCCGAATGCCCATACGGTCATTTATTTTCTTTTTTTAGAGTTTCTTTTCTTCCCTTTTTGCTTTGATATTTCATTTCTCTTTTACCATTTATTTCGACTAGGTAAGCATTGAAGCCTACAATGGGTCTGAGACTGCAATGGTCACTGGAGTAGACTTAAGATTTTTCACTCACTAGGGTATCATAACAACCATAGTACGGTCCTTCAGAATTTATTATTATGTAATTTATGCGAGATCTGAGATGCGGGTAAGAAGATCCGGCGAAGGGTCAAGTTCTGGGCAAAATTCAAACAAGGAAATCATTCGCGGATAGCTTTGTAAAGACCGATAGTTTAGAATGAATGTTTAGCCAGAGAACACAAAAAATAGACAGCAAAGTGAACAGCTTGTCAAGCAAGCACGACCACAGCAAAGGAGTAGGAAGCCTCTTTCGAAACAAAACTGCCGGGAGGGAGAAAGCAAAAAGGCGACGCAAACAAAAAGCAAACAAGCAAGAAAGAAACTATCCTAACCTATGTACAAGTATTTACAACAAAGAGCTCGAAGGAGCTCAAGCTTGGAAGTAATGCTTCAGGTGCTGCCCGCTGACTGGCAACGGGACATTCTCACTAATTAAAGTCTTTAGGTGGAAGGCATTATCTCCTAAAATCTTAGCTATTTGAAAGGGGCCAAGCCAGAGCTTGTCGAATTTGTTGTGTCCCCCTTTCTTCTCATGGGTCTTGTCCCAATACAAGACCAAATCTAAAATTCTAAAGGCCTTGATTGTGGCTCGGTGGTCAAACCATCTCTTAACTATGCCCTGATGTTTGGCAAAATTTTCTATTGCGCGGTTTCGAACTTCCTCTAAATGTAGAAGCTCAGCTAACCGAGCTTCCCTACGATCTCCTCCTTCATAAAAATCATTGATGAACTGAAGAGTAGGAATCTTCAGGTGGATGGAGAATATAGGCTCAAGGCCATAGACAAGGTGGAACGGAGAAACACCAAGGGCAGCCTTATGGCGGGTACGATCAGCCCAAAGGGCAAAACGGAGCTCGGTATGCCAGTCCTTGGGATTCCTATCTAGCAGCTTCTTAATCACAGTAATCAAATTCTTATTCGTGGATTTGGCAAGGCCATTGCCCTAAGGGTAATAATTGGATGAGAATTTGAGGGCAATCCCATAGTTAAACGCCCAACTAGCAAATTTTAATGAAGCAAAGGCAGGTCTATTATCACATACCAAAGCATATGGGCAACCAAAGTGATTTAAAATGAAACTTTCCAAGAAATTAGTAACTACTTCAGTTGTGCATTGCTTACATACTATTGTTTCCGTCCATCTAGTACAATAATCAGTAGCGGTAAGAATGTACCTATGTCCCACAGATGATGGAGGGCTTACCGGACCGATGAAGTCGAGACCCTATTGTGCAAAAGGCCTTACCTCCAGCACAGGCTGTAGCAGGAGAGCATCATTCCTCTCCTTGGTGGCAGCGGTCTGGCACATATGACATGAACGAACATGGCAATGGGCATCCTTGAAGATGGTTGGCCAATAATACTCTGCCCTTAATATCTGATGCGCCGTGGAGGAACCAGAGCCATGACTCGTACCAAATTTATTGTGAAACTCCCTCAGAACGCATTCTACTTCCTCCTTGCTAAGGCATCTTAGATAAACGCCCTCATGATTCTTCTTATAGAGAATGGAACCCTGTAACATATAACCATTACTTTTCAATCTTAAGGCCCTCTTCTGGACTCCTTGCAGATGCGGTGGACACTTATGATTCAGCAGATAATAAACGACATCCTGGTACCATTCTTCTGGGGAGACATCTTCAAGCTGATACTGCTGTACCATGAGTTCAGGCCCAACCTCTGCTACTACTTCGACAATGGTGCGGGTGAGTGCCTGTCCTCTCACCAATTTCATTGGTTGGATTTCCATATCATACTCTTAGAGTAGGGTAACCCACTTATCCTTTCGTTCGCCTAATTCATTTTGCATGAGCAGCGTCTTAACCGCTGGGTCAGGGACAATGGCAAACACCTTGTTGCGTAGAATGTAGTGTCTAAATTTCTTCACTCCTCTGACGAGAGCGTACGCTTATTTTTCTATGTTGTGGTAACGTAATTCAACATCTTTGAGGGGAGCACTCATGAAGGTGATCGGATGCTCATTTCCTTCATCGTCCTTTTGGGTCAACATACTAGCACAGGAATGCTCTGAAGCAAATGAGTAGATATAGAACAGCTTCAGATAATCTGGGCTAACTAACACGGGTGCCTCAGCAATGGCCCATTTGATTTTTTCGAAGCATTGTTTGGCATCAGGCATCCACTAAACTTTGGTGTCCTGTTTGAGCATGGCATTGAGAGGTTTGACAATCTCTGCGAAGCCTGTGATAAATTTCTAGACAAAGTTGATCTTTCTGAAGAAAGATTTTAATTCCTTCTTGCTGCCCGGGGGCTGAATTTTGAGTAAGGACTCGATGCGCTCAGGATCAATGGAGATTCCTTGCTCCGAAATGATGTGCCCGAGCAGCCTACCTTCAGTCACTCCAAAAATGCACTTCTTGGGGTTGAGAGAAACCTTGAATTCCCTGCATCTCTGAAATACTTTTCATAGGTCGGAGACGTGATCACCCCGCTTCTTAGAGAATACGGCCAAATCATCCATATAGATGATTATACATTTTCCATTCAGGTCTTTGAAGGTGATATCCATGGCACGTTAGAAAGTGGCGCCGGCGTTGATGAGCCCGAATGGCATTCTTCTATATGCAAACGTCCCCCACTTAGTGGTGAACGCAGTCTTGTGGAAATCTTCGTATTGTACCATTACTTGATTATACCCAGAGTATCCATCGAGGAACGACATCATCTGGGAGCCGTTAACGATTTGTAGCACTTCATCCAGTGAAGGCACTAGATAGTTGTCTTTCTCCGAGGCGCGATTGAGATTACGAAAATCCACGCACAATCTAATCTCCCCATTCTTTTTCCTGACCGGGACCAAGTTGGCCACCCACATAGAGTGCCTGACGGGAAAGATGATTTTAGCTGAGAGCAACTTCTACACCTCCTTATAAACGATAGGTTCTAGCAAGGCCTTGATGGGGCACTGTCGTTGGCGGAAGGGCCTCATTTCGGTCTTGAGAGGGATGGTGTGCGTAATGATAGAGGTGTCATACATTTTTAGATCCTGGTAGCTCCACGCCACCACGTCATGGTATCTTTGCAATTCCTCCATGATTCCCTTCTTTTTCTTAGGCGTGCACACCTTTCTGATAAAGACATTCTTGGTATCTTCGGCCGTTCCTAGGTTGTGAGCGTTGCACTGGTTGCTTATAGCCTCCTTTTTTGTTTGCTGATCCTAATCCCTGATTTGATCCAAATCAAATACGCATTTCAGCTAGACCATCCCCCTGGGGATTGTATTGGTCTTGAGATTGATAACCCCCTCTATGTCCAATTCAGCCTCTTCCAGATCAGCTTCATCAATTATTTGGGTAGCGAAGACGTCGAAACTTATGATAAACTAGAGGATATGCTTATCATCATTGAAGACCTGCAGGTGAGTGACATTATTTAGGACCGATGGTGTGGATGTTAGCTCAACAGTGAATTTCTTGAGCCTAGACAAAGAAAGGGGCTGTAGCATGCTAGCTGCTTGAGCCAGGGCATCAGCTGTGCGATTCTGAGCACAAGGGATCAATTGTATGTTGAATGCATCTAGGCCCTCTAAGAGATCCCAAACCCTATGCCTATAATTTGTGAGTCTCTGATCATGACAGGAGTATAATTTTCTGACCTGCTTAACTACAAGTGTGGAATCCCTGAAAACTTGCAGCACTTTCACATCTTTCTTTAAGGCCATAAGAAGGCCAAGGACTAAGGCCTCATACTCTCTTACGTTATTGGTGCAATAGAACTACAATCAGTGGGTAGCAAGAAATGTCTTACCCGTTGGACTGATGAGTTCGATCCCTGCTCTAGCTCCTTGCCTCGACTTTGATCCATCCAATCAGAGCGTCTAGTATGCAGAGGATTCCTTGTCTTTGGGTCTGATTGAGCCTCCGTTCCCTTTCAGCTGGACGACAGGCCTTGTGATCTTAGGGGGGCTTTTTGGTTCGAGGCCATGATCAATAGATGGTTCTGGTGGTGTCTTCTTTGGTGTTTCTATCAAAGAAGCAGCAGTTTTCTTGACATGCTCCACTGCTGCTTGGCATAGACAACAATCAAATTTGGAGTGAGCGGCATTGTGGACCCGACACCAATTCGGCAATAAGAGATCCTAAAAATTCATTCTGGCTCCTAGTCTAAGTTGATCTCTGACACATTTTTCCATGAACTCCTCGAAGCCATCGAGTAATCCCCAATTTTTATCCTTATCTGGCTCATCATGAGCTTCTATCAACACTTCAGTGTCTAGGGGCATTCACGTGGAATCTGCTGAGGGACTGCACAATACCAGCAATACTTCATTTGCATGTTCTTCCTGAAACCCGATCTCATTTTGATAGGAAAAAGAGTGATAATTCCCCAAATCCGTCTCAGCAAACAACACCTCATTGAGATTGTTGTATTCTATGATCATGTATTTCATACAGGGTTCACGGTCGATACGGATCTGATTTGGCAACCCCTTCTGGGTGCTATCACAATAGTGGTTTACAATTTCTGAGAGGAACAAATTTTAGCTGAAATCACATATTTTTAGAAAATATAATGATTTAAGCCTTAAAAAATTTTATTTTAAGGATTCCAATTGAAGAGGGTTTGATCAAATCACCTTAGATTAACCCCCCTTGGATAGAACCTCGCTAGTTTTAAACCATACCTATAAATGTGTCTCCTTTACACCTATCAAAATGTTGATAAAAATCACTTTTAATTTAGCTTTTGGGGATCAAATGAATTAATTTAAAATTTATTTGAAATTATTATGGTATTCCTCGAACAAGCTATCCAATGAATATAATTTTAATATGTTTTGGTTTTGTTATGTATTTATTTTTAAGTTTTATTAAACATAGGTTTTTCATCGAAAATGAATTTCTTTGTTCTTCACATGTGGAAAAATAGAAGATTATCAAAAAAAAAATTGAAAAATATGAGTGCACCAGATATTGAAGTCCTTGATCCAACAAAAAATTAAATTAAGTTTTGATATATACCAAAAATTTATGCATTATATAGACGCTACGTCAATTGTAATTTGTTTGACTTTGAAACTTGATTAAGGAAAAAATATTCAATAAAACTATCTAACCAAGTGGAAGCACTAGACGCAGAGTTATAAATCTAAATTTGAAAGAATTATAATTTTATCCTTCATGGAAAAAATTTATGCTATACAGCGTCACTTTTTTAAAATGTTGTTTTCTGAAAAAAATCAATTTTTGTGGGAGATGGAAAAAGAAGTGCAATTTGATTCCAAAAATTTTGAAAAAAATATTTTTAGAATCTAAAAACAAAACTTGATGAGACTCTAGCTTGCACCATCTTCAAATTCCTCACAGTTTAGCCGCTATAGGTGCCCGAATGTGAAGATTTAGTTAAAAATAATAATTTTAGTGTCCAGTTTGGCCAAAAATTGTAAACCACTATTATGGAATCACCCTTCCACGATAGCCACATGTGAGAAAGGTCAGTAGTAGTGTACCCATTTAGTGCCTTGGTGAACTCCCTACCCAAGATGATTCTATATGCATCGGGAATGTCAGCCACCAGGATATCAATAACTTGTTGTATCCGTGGGTCTACGGCAACCTGCATGGGGATACGATTTATTTTTCTGACTATGTTAATCTCTGTTTTGTCCAGTTGGGTAAGCTTTCTCTTCGATGGCGTGGGAGTGATGCCAAGAGCCTTGCATACGGCCAAGGGCATGACGTTGGCAGACGCTCTTGAATCGAGCAAGCAGTTGTGCAAGTTCTTTCCAAAGATCCTAATGGTGGTCAGGAACAGGGGAGTTTCTGGTCTCCCTTGGAGGATGCCTACAGGTGTGTCCATTTGAGCTACCTGACCTTTGTTCCTATCACTAGTCATATCCCTAGTTTGCTTGTATTGCTGATCCTTAGAAAACTGCCTGGTGGCCCTTTCTGGCTCCTTTTCAGTTTGTTTACTTGCTGGCTGATTCGCAGGAACATCCCTTCTTTTCCAGGCATTATCCTGTATTTCCGTTTCTTTTCTAGGCTCCTCAAAGGTTACCCTCTTGGCTAGGGTCTCTTGTGTCGTATTAGAGGATGGGGTCCCATTCAAAACCCTAAAGAAAGCGTGCCTTACGGCAGGAACCTTGAGTAATTCGAAGGCTAACAAACTTATTTTGAACTTCTTGAATTCTTCTGCCAGATATTCACCCATCTGCTCAATTTCAGAACTAAAGGCTTGGCCTATAGCAGAGCTAGGGGTTTGGATCTTTGTTTGGCCAGACGGATTTTGAAGTTGGCCTTGAGGCTGGTTTTGCGACTAGTTTTGAGACTCTTTCTTGTTGAGGTATTGGGCAAGTATATGAGGAAGCCCAGGGTTGTTACTGGCATTTAGATCGGATGGAGTGGCGAAATTGTTTAGTGGGGTAGAAGTTGTGAAGGGTCCGTTGGCTTGTCTATTCCTAAGAAAATAGGGACTCGACCGTTGATGGAACATGTGGACCTCATCCACAAATGGTTCTTCTTCATCCACCGGACCATTATCTACTGAATCAAAAAGCTGAGCCAAGGTTTGTTCATTACTTACATCTTGTGCTTTCTCATCCTCAGTAAGAGTAGGCTCGACTTCAGACTCGTTGCGGTCTCCTCGTGGAAACGGTGTCTGATTGACCATGAGGTAAGAGGAGTCATAAGGCTCAGATGGGACGATGTCCCTATAGTTGGCATTATCGATGACATTTTGTACCTCCACCTGGAAGATTTCAACAGCTGTCTGAAACTCGGGACAATCCAGCTCAAAATGCCTGCTAGTTTTATGAAGTCGACACCATCCGGACAAAGCTGCCTCAGCCAGGTACACACTGCTGGATGTTTTTTCGTTGATTGCCGGTTGATCAAATGGCGTGGAAACACCACCATTGTTGGGCCTGGTGTTTTAGGTGTGATTTTTCCTCTGAGAAGGTCTTCTTTCTGTATTTTGATTAGAATTCTGCCCCCTCTCATAATTCTGCCCCGAAGAGGTGCCTACTTCCCGATTATCTCTGTTGTCTCTATTGTTTCGAGACTCTCGACTGTCCCTATTGAGGTTGGTCTGGAAATTGCATTGGGAGGCCTGCAACTAGTTATTCTGGTTCTTTAAATGTGTCATCTCCATGGACATTTTCTTGATCATTTTTGTTAGTTCCTCTAGTTCGTCCTTCTCGGTCGCACCTCTAGGTGACGGGGCCGGATTTTGGAGAAAAGTGGGTGGGGCCGCTAGCTGATTTTGATAGGCTAGGGGAAAGTCCAGTCCTGATAGATACAACGACGCCTGGGGTTGTTGGGAATATGCCTATTGTTGCGGAGCAATCTGGGAATAGTTTTACTACTGTTGGGGCTGCAAATAGGAAGGCGCGGGAGGTGTATAATTCAACGGCTGCCCCCTATGTGGCACCACAGGCAATTGGGGCACCTAGTTCATGAGAGGGGTTTGATGGGAAAACACCTGATTGAGCCCCTAGATCTACATTGGGTGGGCTACTGGCCCCAAAGAGGGCAACGGACCGGAGATGTTTTGCCCCAAGTCTGCACTAGCGATGACAGCTTTCGCATAAGCGGCCAATAGGGTGGCGGGCAGTGGGCGCATCCTTTTCACCAAGGCCGACATGAGATTGTCCAGGGCCACGTAGTAGACTGGGAGAGCGACCGCATCATTATGGATGTATGAATCCTGAAGCATCATGTGTGCCTGATGGAAACGGTCATTGAAGGAGCTGATAGGTTCATTGACCTCCCTTCTGATGGACATGAACTGTTGGTAAAGGTCCGCAGGGTTAACAAGGATCTTGTATTTCTGCAGAAAGGCATTCTTCATCAGGTTCCACAAGGTGATAGGTCCCCTTGGCATATTGATGTACTAGTAGAAGGCCTCTTCTCCCAATGAATGCGGAAAGAGGCGACATGCAACGTCCTCGTGATCCACTTGCATTTCGGTGATTATCGTTTCAAATATCTTGATATGCTCCTCAGCTGTTCTTTGCATGTCTCGCAGATGGAACTTCGAACAAAAGCCCTCCGGATTCTTGGGCATATCATTGTAGATAGCAAAATGTATCGGCGACGGATTATGCGCAAGCCAAGCCATGGGGTGAGGCGGAGGTGCCGCTTTTTGTTGGAGAACAGGGATTTGGGGCTGTATTGACAATACAACCACAATGTGGGTCTGCCCTTGAGCTATGGCTACCCTGACTATGTTTTGGGCTGGAAGGGCCGGGAGAGGAGCGAACCCCTAGTTGCCGGAGGTAGACGGTGAAAATATTGTTTGAGATGGTTGGGTGGAAGATGAAGGCCAGCCAAATGAAGGTGGGGTTGAAATGAAAGCGGATGGAATGGAGGAAGAGGAAGAGGCAGAGCTGCTTCCTTGAGCTCATTTTTCCCTCGTGGGAGGCTGCAATTCTTCAAATTCTCCTTTGTTCGGTGCTGTTTGTAGAACTCTCTGAAGCCTTTCTGGAGAGAATGATCTAATTTGATCCAGCTTCGCTTTATCCTTCAACTTAGTATCTTCACCATGGCCCTCCTTCTAGCGCTAGTTATGTTGATGTATTTTTTATGCACATCTCAACACAGGCAGTGCGTAGGTGCACTACCTCTCTTGAAAGACAATCTTCCACAATCAGATTATAGAACACTATCCCAAGGTCTCTCGGATATCAGGTCATGACGGTGCTTAGATACCTCAGTAGTTTGATGTGATTTGTTGGAATCACAAGGCGATCTTACAGAAAATACAAAGTGTAGACACAAAGCATGAAGCTAGATCTTTGAAAAAGAGTTTCTAAGATGGGAAGTTGATATGCATCAGCTGTAGGTTCAAACAATAGTCTTGAACTCCATTTTAATTGTTGGATTTGGCTTTACAATGTGCAATGAACCTTGGTATTGTTCAGTTTCTAAAAAAAGTGAAAAAGAGTGAAGGGAAAGAAAAGTTCCTAAGTCTAAAGCTCGTTGTGAATAGTGACAATGGAGTTCCTACAATGGACAATTCCTCAAAACAATATCCCACTTAACCAAGGATTTCACAGTATCATAGAAATTGTGCTATCTTCTAAGGGTGAAGATATTTCATCTTTCATCCACCACATACATGCATAAATTAAAGATAAATGTTTGGGGCAGCTTCAAATCAAGTCCAGGCTAACTTTGCATAGCTATCTACCTTCAGAAAATAGCAAAAAGTATGGACTAAGGGATCATCAAGAAAGTAGGAATTTTCACAATCAGCCAACAGCATTCCTAAGATTTATCCAAATAACATGAACAACTAACTAAACAGCAAAGAGATCTAAACTAAACATGTGAAATTAGAGAAATGAATCAAATGACATGAGAGAAATCAAGGAAATACACTAAGTCAATGTTATTTCTTATAAATTTCAGCAGCATGCCTTTACAACAACTCAACTCTCACTTTTAAAAATGAGGGGAGTGCTCTATTTATAGTTTTTCAAAAGTCAAATGAATGGCCAAGATTCATTACAATTGTGTGGCCAAGATTCATTACAAAATAACATTTCACCTACCCCCAAATAGATTTACAATTTAAAAATATTTCTTGTCTTTTCCCTATTTTGTCATCTAGTGGATGACACTATTGCTCTTTTGTCCTGTAGCTAATTGATGTTTTCTCTTTGCTTTAGCTACTCTTCAGGGAGATCTTCCTTGGCTGGGTTGTCCTCTTGCTCCTCGGAAGCTGTGTGCTCTATATACTTGAGGATGACCACTTGGAGTTGTTCGATCTCGAGGATCTCGCATCTTAATGCCTGGTAGCTCCATTCTTTGGCATTCTCTTCCAGCCGCTTCTAGTCCTCGTCATACTTTGAGCCTTGGTCTCTAAACAGCTCCGATCGATCGAAGGCACGGGCGGCAAAACTTAAGAATTTCGTGGTGATTTCTCCAGCTGTCCCATTCTTCATCTTTTCCTCAAAGAATGGCCTAACCTTTTCGGCCTCTATTTGTACCGTGGGCATATCATAGCCCGTCATTAGCTTGAGATACCCAGGGCATTCCGTCCGGATCTCTTTGATCCATTCAATATCAAGATCCACTCTACTCTGAATTTGCTTCAACCTCTCCTTCCAGTTGATGAGGTCTCTGTGCCATACATCCACCAGCCAATGGTTGTCTTTTTTCAGCTCTAGCTTCTCTTCCCATGTGTTCTCTGGCATCTGAAGAATGGCTTCAATTCTTAGGAAGGTGGAGTCGTAGATAACAGGGAAACTGGTGCAGAGCCTCCTCGTGCTTTCTAGGGATTAGATCAAATCCAAGAACTTATTGGCTATCCACACAGCCCTGCCGATTCCCACGTTTCCAACGTATGTGACCTGTCAAAACCAATTCTTAGTTGTCTTCTCTAAGTTCTTCCTCCTCTCCATCTTATCAATCTGCTCCTTAAAGAGAAACTACGGTGCTGCTGTGGAGGTGGTGGGCAGGTCGCCCACTGAGGAGAATTGTTGAATGTAATCGGTTAGGGCCACAACCTACGCCTTGAGTTCGTCTTTGGTGACCTTGTCCTGCTTGATCAGGTGTACCACTGTGGCCACCGATTCCTCCAGGTGTTCGACCTTCTGCTCCCTAGTTGCTCTCCCTAGGTTAATGGTGGAAACATTGTAGCTCACCCCTGCCTGCCGAACAGTTGGCGTTGCTATTTGTGCCGCTCGGGAGCCCGAAGCATCCATGGTTATCTTGGAATAGACCTTAGGCTTCTTCTCCTTCTTTGTTGTGGTTAGGGATCGAGCCAATATGGCCTCCAATCTCGCCCTCGGGTCCCTCAGAATAGGAGTAGTCTTCTCCAGCTGTTTCTCCAACCAGTCGGGCATGGCGGATTTATCTTTGGGTGCATCATGGCCGCCCTCACCCTTTTCAGTTAGAGGCAAGGCTTCTGCCTCATTTTCCTTTTGGGGCCCTTCCTTCTCCTTGGTAGTTTCCTCCTCTTTGTCGGAGTCACGATAAAACACGAGGCGTTTGATGGGCAGCCTAGTGGACAAGTGCGGGGTGGGGCTGTCTCCCTTTGCTGCCCCCTTTTCTTTCTTCTCTTTCGCAGCCTTGGCCTCGGGGCTCTTGACAGTATGGGTTTCAGCCTCGGTGATATTTTTTATCGGCTGCTCTTGTGGCAGCTGCCCTTCTTCATCATGTGGTGACCTCTTAGCCTCCTCCTCGATGCTCTTTAACTGCTATGCCGACTCCTCCTCAAGATCCTCATTAAATGTTTGGATAACCTCCTTGGCAACCGAGCCATCTTCTTCGTTTCTACTCTCAAAAGAGTCTGTCTCTTCTTCCTCATAAGCCACCTTGTCGATGGTCCTGTGTTCATACTCGGGGTGCTCGTAATAATCATCAACCTCCTCCTTAATAGGCTTCGAGGCCTCCTGCTCCTGCTTCTCCAACTCCTCTGATATTTGCATCGTAGTCTCTATAGCTGGCGGCCGTATTGGTGGTTGTGAAGGCTGAGCTGTAGTGAGGGCTTGGGCAAGGGCTACTTGGAGTGCGGGGTCCATTAGGATCTGTGCGAGCTCAGGGGGAAGACTCTGCAGGTGCCGCATAATAGCCTCAGGTACAGTGGAAAGGGGAACATGCGATGTTATTGTTGCCAGAGGCAGGGAGGTAATGGGTGACATGGCAGCAGAAGAGGAAGGGGAAGTGGTCATGCCAGAAGAGGAGTCGATGTCAATTATTGACCCGGCCGATGGTGAGGGAGCAAGATGGACAGAGATATCCATCGCTTGCAGAGATGAGATGACCGCGGTTTGGGAGGCGGGCGGCGCACCAGGAGGGTTAGGGAGAAGCAAGGTAGGCTGCACTTCTGTTGTAGTTGTTGTCTGCTTGAGCCTCGTGGGAGATGAGCCTCCCATGTCTTTCTTTGCTTTCTCCTTGGGGTCCATAGATTGAGCCGTCTCTGTTTCTTTTCTCTTTTGAGACCTGGTGACGGGAGGAGACTTGGAAGTCTCACCAGCTGATGTGGTGGCGGCAACGTCCTCCGTGGCACTTCGCTCACTTTTGAGTGCCTCATATGTTAGGACCACCCCTCGTCGCTTTAGTTGCGCCACTCGCCCATCGACCCACTCCTTAGTGCGAGTTATAATCGGCTAGGTGATGGTATCTAGGTCATTGACCTCTTGTTCATCCCAGTCTATTGATGGTATAGGCAGGTTGGCAATCGTAGGATACCTTGGGTGCACTATTGTAGACTCATCTTCCTCGAGCTGGTCCGGCACCTGGAACAGTTGCACCCTCCTTAAGAACTGCATGGTCATGCACATGTAGTGCCTTATGTGGACCTCCCTGTCATCTTGGCAGTCTACCTAGAAGTCTTCAACGTGGTATTGGTGAGCATATGCCAGCCCTAGCGCCTTCCTGACATGGCCATGTGGGTCCATTCACGGGCAAGCTGTGTACCAGTCAAAATTGTACTCTTTGAGCTCTTTCTCAGAGTTTCCGGCGCATTGGGATGTCTGTAGTCGATACAGGCCCTGGCCGAGGGTCATGGGATAGGGGATCCTTGCTACGTGCTTGTTGCCAAAGACCATCTGGATGTGTTGGAGCTGCTAGGAAAACTCCAGGAGAATGATCCTATCATTTGGGTACCTTGGCAACTTGTTTAGCTGCTTCGTGAATCCCTGGGCACGGATGTAGGTGAACTTGGGGAACTGGATATAAAGGAAAGCATACTCCTTCAGGAGTGCCCTGGCACTGTGGGAGACCCTTCTTTTGAAGTCCCCAACGATCAATCTAATGATGTGGCCAATGAAGGCGTCATTGACCCGGCAGTACTCCCTTTTGAAGTTGTGGTATTGAAGCTAAGGGTACTTGTCAAATGGCTTGAGCCCTCACATGTGCCCCTGATCCGGTGCCATGAATAGCCTGCTCTATTGTCTCTGACCCACCAAGGAGTACACCAGGTAGGAGGTCATATAAAATTTAGAGCTTTTCTTGACGTTTACAAACTGCTCGTGGAAGTAGTTGCTGATGATGCCTCCCCAGTCGAATGAGGTCTTAGTGTTAACGTCCTCGTTCCCTCGCAGGATCTGCTCAATGTAATATGCCATCCACTCCTAGAAGTAGGCGGCTGCTGGGAGACCCATGACCCTGCTTAGCATAGTTATGAGGTCGTGGTAGTCCTCGTGGAAGTCACTACGGAACAACTCTTGGGGAACCTTCGCAGCACTGCCTTGTTTCTCCTTAAGCCAGTAGAGGTTAGTAGACTTCTTGCACCCTAACGGACTAGCATCCCATACTGCTTGGCATTGTTCTAAAGTGGGGACCTCCATATGTGGGAACGTGGGGATGTGGAATGTTTTTGTGATTCCTTCTGGCGACATGTCGGCGAGGATGTTCCCTTCCTTGTCCACAATTGTTCTGGTGTCCATTTGGTAGGCTTCTCGGCAAGCCATTATGAGTTCGGGTGCTATCAAAGAGGGAGGGAAACCGACAGCTTTGGCGATTCCGCTCTGCCTTATTAGTCTGGCGTTCTTTGTTTTAGGGTCGACCTTGACCCTCTGGGTGAACTCATCTATGTCCACTTGGCCAATGTTTGTATCTAAGATCTCCTTCCAGTCTGTTGAGACCTTTGACTGGAGCGGCACACCCTGGAACTAAAATTTCATTTGATCTTTATCTTCTTTTCCCCAAGCGGCTCTCCCTGATTTCTTTCCCTTATCCTTTTCGGCGGGGGCCCTTGAAATTCTTGCAACCGATTCCATATATTCTGCAAGCAAGAGCAAAGTTAGCGGAGCAAAACATCAAAAGCGTTCATGTTAGTCCATATTTTGAGCATATCATCTAAATAATTAATCAAGTACATCATAAATCTTACTCCTAGATGTTATCAATTTCATTTAAGGGCATTTGGGCAATTCAGGCCTGGAGGGCCGGACCTCCCTAGCAAGAGTGTTGTCTAGAAGGGAGAAATCAACCGAAAGTTCCCAAAGACCCTCCTTGGCCAAATTTCAAAGTTCTGAGAGGCTCATGATGGAGAAGGGAAAATTTTAGGACATGGGTCGAAGTCAGATTGTGGTTTTGAGCTTGTTTGGGTGGATCAAAGGGGCACCGAATCTTTCAAGCCGGAAAGCAGGTAGGAGAAGGTAGCTAGCAACGGCGGATGATAGACATAAATCCGGAGGCAGAAGTCCGACCGCCAGAGCTCGGAGGGTGGGAGGACGAGAGCTGCACGCCACCGTAAGATATTTGCAATGTTCGGGTGACAGCGGTGAGGAGGCTCTCGGGGCCTAGGAGGCGAGGCGATGCGGGGTGACGCTGCAAGAAGCTGACACGGTTCCACCGTGTGGGAACAGCGGAACCGTTACGGAGTTTCGAAGATGGAACTTCGAACAGCCGGGCTCGGAGTGTTCCAGGGCAGGGTAGAGTTCGACAAGACTTAGACGGCCAAGGTAAGCCCAGGATCCGGAGAGGCGGACTGCAAATAAGACCTTGCCATAAGGTTTCGCCATTGGAAACGGTGGCAATTTAGTCACAGAGATCCGACACCTGGGGTCTAATGAGCAACAAGGCGTGTGACGATCACCTGCTTAGTAAGAGAGTGCCAGACTTTCGAGGATGGAAGTTTGGGAGGCGGGGCCCGAAGGTCGGGTTTTCGAGTCGCACTAGCCGTTGCGTGATATTCAACAATTAAAACGGCAGTGGCGAGGACCGAACCGGGGCCTGGAGGGCGGGAAGCCGATAGGGTTCCGCCATGAAGGACGGTGGAACCGTCATGGAGTTCCAGGGACGGAACTCCGGACGGCCGGGCCTAGAGGG